>VXBR01008710.1:287754-361348 GCA_013400215.1 Cisticola juncidis
CCGGGAAGGGTTTGCTTAAACGCGTTTTGTCTGTAAAGATGTTATTGACAGTAGCGGTGTTTGGAAAAGGCTTTCCTGCGTGCCCGCAACACGCGTGTTGCGAGTGAGGAGGGATTTTTAGAAGGGCCTGGAGCGCACGTCACATGAGGAGCAGCTGCGTGAGCTGGGGCTGTTTAGCCTCGAAAAGAGAAGGCTCAGGAAAGACCTTCCCGATGTCAACAACTCCCTGTAAGGGGTTCGTAGCCAGGTGGGGATCGGCCTGTTCTACCGAGTAACAAATGGCAGGACGAGTGCAAATGGCCAGGAAACGGCCTCAAGTCGTGCCACAGGAGGTTTAGGTGGGATATCAGGAAAAACTTATTCGCAGAAAGAGTGAAGTATTGGAACATGCTGCCCAGGGAAGTGGTAGAATCACTGTCCCTGCAGGCGTTCAGGAAAGCTGTAATATGGTGCTTAGGGGCATGATTTAGTGGCAGACTTGGCAGTGCTCAGTTAATGGCCGGGCTCATTGTTAGTGGTCTTTCCCAGCATTAATGATTCTTTGTGAAAGACTGTTCCTGTGGGGTTTTTTTATGTTTGGCAGTTTGTTGTTTGGGTGTTTTTGTTTTTGGGTTTGTTTTTTTTTTATGGTTTACCCTAAAATGCTGAGCACTGATATGAACGTTTTGGTGGTGGGGTTTGGGGTTTTTTTTGTTTGTTTGTTTTGTTTTGTTTTTTTTAAATCTGCCTTTTTAAAGGGAACTATACTTTAACAGAATAGCACTATTTCATTGTTGCTGTTAAAAGTCCTCAGTGCCCTCGGGCGCCCGTAAGGGGCGCGGTGGGAGCACTGTCCCCCTGTTTACTCTGTGTTCCCACGTTCAGAGAAACGGCCAGAAGGAGAACTTGAGCAGATCAGGAAATCAGCATAATTTCCACAAGCATTAGGAAAATGCTTATCAAGGCCGTGATACTCCGGGTTTCTGCCTGCAGGTGAAATCAGCTGCTCTCCAAAAAAACACTGACCAATTGCATTAGTGCATCATGTCTAGCTACCTCTGTAACCCATCTATGCCAAATGGTTTTTTTCAGTACTGAGATTTTGAAACTTGTCAACCTGCTATGTTTGTCTATTAAAAATGAACTTTTCTTCATGGGTCACTTTCATCCTTAAGATGTTTCAGTTTTTATGCAGCATCTTTAAGTCAAAGGTTACAATTTTGCTTTTGTTGAGGAGGTGTTTTGGTGGGTTTTGGGGGGTTTGTTTTGTTTTTTGTTTGGTTTGGTTATTTTGATCAACCTGAAAACCTCTCTTTCTTATACTGAGTACAAATCACTTGGGATTTTTGCACACAACACTCTGTGCTGCCCATTGATGGTATTTTCTTTTGTGTCTATAGGTTATATACTTTAGAACAAATGTTTTGTCATGAGTAGGTATGGTGTCCTGTGTGGCTGCTGTTTTTAGGAAGGCACATATATCTTTAAGTTGATCATTATTAAAAGCTTGACACAGATGAAGAAACTAAACCTATATTATTCAGGTTCAGCTGAACAATGTATAATGCTACACATATCCTTGAAGTTTTCCTGGTCATGAGCCTTAACATAAACCTAAAAAAAACAAAAACAAAACAACAACAACAACAACAAAAAAAANGGTAGCTTAAAAGTGCAAGACTGACATGTCATTTTGTCATTTCTGCCAACAAAATCTCAAAATAATGAATACAGACATAGGAAAGTGTTAATCCTTGTGGTGGTCATTAAACAACAATAAAAAAATTAGCAGAAGGAGCATTATTTATTGGGAAAGTATATTTTCAGAGGTTGTGCAGTCCTGTGTCATGACGAGGCTCCTGGTGGACATGAGCTGCCAGAGGAATAATGCCAAGGAGAACTAACTAACCCAAGAGCCTTGAAACAGACCTACTGTGTGTCTGTACCAAAGAAACTCTTGAATTAGTGATGAGGAATACCATAAAGCAGGAGAGTCACACTGAAATGTCAGTGGCCAAGTCACACCTGTGTTGCAACAGTAGCAGCTACTGACATGGAAAAGCACTAGCAGATAGGTGGAAGTGTGGTTCCAGTTCAGAACTTATTATGCAAAAGAAATGGCAATAAAAACACCTTGCATTTGGAGTCTGACCTGTCTGCACATTAGATTATCAAGAAAAGGTTGTAAACACTGTAACTCAAAATGGGATGCCCATAGAGCCAATTAGTAAGGGATGGAGTATGACCTGGCAGAAGATAATGAGAATTACAGACTTTATGCATTGCTTCATGTTAGTTTAGGACATGGAGGGTTTTGCTTACTTAAATCTTCATTGAAATCAGCAGGCAATTATACCAGCAGTTTATGCCAGCATAGGGCTAGCTGTTGCACCTCATGGCACTAAACACCATCTATAATAAAGAAAATGAAGGTGCTGTCCTTCTTAAAGGTCTGCAGGCATCTGCTCTAACAGATTCATTATATGCAAGCTGAAATGTGTATATCTATTCACATAGATATCCTTTTGTACAGGAGAGGTCCCCATTAGTGGGTGTTTCTCTGCTCACAGAGGGCACTGCCTGAGCTTTGCAGTTTGTAGCTGCTGTTGGCAGTGATGCACTGAGGTGAACAATTAGTTCCACTGTAAAACAGGAGGTGATACAGTGCCTGCCAGGCAGTCAGAAATTCTCAGGTAAGACCCTCTGTACCAAACATAAAACATTCTCAGAACACATTCTCTATATTAATCATCTTTAGAATAAATGACATTGCTGTCGGTAATGAGCACCAGAATACCTGGGGCTGTACAGAGACTGACCTAAATCCCCACATTCCTGTAAGGGACTCTGTGCCTCCTGAGCTTTCTCTGAAAAATGCTTGTTGCTCAAGATGAATCAGTGCATCACTGTCCACAAAATTCACATGGACTTCTGTCCAAACTGCCTACAATGCGGTTCTGTTTGACTGCTTCCCATGTGCCCTGGGACAACTTAATCTATGCCAAAGAGGTTATTTCACAATGTTCTGTAATTTTAAATACCTGAAAGGATTGGTCTACTCAAGCACCTCTGGTGACATAGGGCTCTAACAGACAGAACTAGCACGCAGCGTAAGACTGCAAGAGACAGTTTTTGAAGCAGCCCTGCAGGCTTCTTGATTCATTGGATTGATTCATCCTTGCTCCCTTCATCTCCTGCCAGTTCCAGGCCCAATCCTCTTGGTTAGCAGTAGACTCCCAAAATTGGGGAGCTGAAACTTTTGACCACACTTTGAAGAAACCTGTAACACTTATTGTGAGTTATGGCATCATTCACACCAACCTGATGTGCTGAAAGCAACAACAGTGGGATGAAGTCCCTAAACACCATGTCCAACAGGAGGTCCCCATAACAATGAAAATGCCATTTTGGCCTTAATTTTTATTTTGCCTATTGTGTCTTTTTAGAAAATACTTTCTTCATTACATTATATGAAGGGAACAGTCTGCTTACTGAACATAAAAGCAGATGAGCCTTATCCTGGATCCATAGCTGAAAGTAACTGGGCACTGAATGTAAAGGGCCTTTCCTTCTGGTTGTATTTCTAGGAGTTTGCTAGAGTTTCAACAAAAGGGGTTATCTCTCAATGTCCTGTGATGGAATGGGTCCTGAACTGATTCGACTGCAGTCAGAAGGATTAGCTTTTCTACATGTATTGTTGCATGTCAGCCAAAATACTGTGTATGTTTTATCTGAAAGAGAAGGACAGTGATCAGCAGTCAGTCTTTCTCATATGGCAACTGGAGAAGGGATTGCCTTTTCACAGGCTAAAGAGAAGGGAAAATTACAGAAGTAAAGATTTTCTTCATGGGAGAGAGAAAAGGGAAAGGCTTGGAAGAGAGCAGGATGAAGGAAAGAAACAACATGTACATATCCTACATGGGGATAGTAAAGGATTTTAAAGTCTTGGAAATAATACTACAACCTATAGCCACAGACTGTAGTTAAGGCAGTCTTGCAAGGAGAGATCATTTCCAATAAAGGCCAAGGGTAACATTTTTGTCAGGCTGCTCTAATTGTTTTTGTCACCTGACTGTCCTCTTCTGGAACCCTTCAGTTTGACCACGCTTCCCACTTGCTCCTGCAAATCACTATGTGTATGTCAGGCCACAGCATATTAGAAGTGTAGTTCACACTGGCATTATGTCAGTCAAAAAGACAGCATCAGACTCAGCAAGGCACTGTGGCTGTCAGGATGGAGGCATTTATATATGGCACAATGTTGCTGTTGTTGGCTCTGTGCATGGCTGCTTATCAAAATCTCAGCAGTTCAGACCTGAAAGTGCAGATGAACCACTGCAATGATCACTGGGGTACAATGGATCACTAAGTATTGCAGAATGTAATTCCATATAATTATGATGCTTTCAGGGAGCCAGCAGAAGGGCTGGTGTTTGTCAGCCGTTCTGGCACAGCTCAACCTATTGCCCCTCTGGACACTGACTTGGTAAACAGCCAGGGAGCAGAGGATCAAACAGCATATGGCTTTGCAGACTTTACTGGGCTGCATAAACATCCCAGCCCTGAACAGCTGTGCCTTGTCTCTAACAAGATTACTTTTAAGAGACTGATACCTTCTGGACTGAATGAAAATCTGGAAATCAGCATGTGGTTGTCAGGACTTTGAGTGCACCAAGAGCCTCTTCCCTGCTCCTTGGGGCTTGGTTGCCCATCTTCTATTGCAGCTCTCATATGGTGCAGCTGTAGCCTTGGATGAGGGTGCTGGGGACAGAGCTGTGTGAGGAGGAGCTATGGGAAGCCTCATGGGGGCCCTCCTGCTCTTTGGGAGCTGCACTGAAGTTCAGGCTTTCAACCTTGACACTTGTGTTAGGTCTGCCTGTGCCTGTCCATGTGCCTTGCTGATCCTGAGCCACTGGTTTGATTTGCTGACTTGATCTTCAGTGCACACATGTCTGGTAACCTTAAATACTGCCTCACCCTGCTCCCCAGTGTGGCACCTGCTCAGGTACCGTGCGACTGCGCCCTTCTGCGTGGGGTCTTTGCCCTACCTGCCTTGCTATTGCCCTCAGCTCTCGGCTTCCTTGCCTTGTGGGGCAGCCCATGCTTGCTGCTTCCTGAGAGCTCCTCTCCCAGAGCCATGAACTTGGTGTTTCATGGAGAAGTGACAGGATAGCCCACTGGCTATCACCTGGTGTCTGAAATCGGTACACATGATGCAGTTGAACAAAGCTCACTGGAGACACTGCTGGAGGCCAGCTGCTGGACATGTAGTCCCTCAATGTACAGGACAGAACAGTGCCCTCAAATAGGAGACCAGGTAGGGAATGCCTGATCCTCTGTGCAGCCTTCTGCTTCCCTCATGCTTCCCCAGCTTTCAAGTTGAAAATTTTACAAATTTGGTAAAATTAAGGTTAATACTTACAAGGACCTCTGGGCAGAGCTGCTCATGAAGGGCTGGCTACATACTGAGGAATTGTGGCCTATATATGAGCAGACAAGTTAGGGACAGCACTAAAGGCCTTGTGGAGTAAGTGCCATGCAAGAGGACAGCCCACACAGTGTTAGGGAGCTTTCAGCAGGATGTAAAGAACCTGCAGGGTGTGGACAGATGGAACATTGTAGGCTGGCCTCTCCAGCCACATGGACATCCCTGTTAAAACTAAGCCAAATTCTCTAGGGTAGGACAGCAACACCCCCAACACCAAGGTAATGGAAGCCTGTGGATCAGCCTGTCAGAGCCACACAGGCACAGTCACCATCATCCTGCGTAGTACACGAACAGGATGTGTCCTTAGCTATAAACACAGATTAGATTGGAGAGCACAGCTGTGCAGCACAACAGTGATCACCTATTACATGCACCATCTATTACCTGTACACCACATGTATGTGGCTGTGTAGGAATTCTGTATATTGGCTTTGCTATTATTACTATTAAAAGTCATAAAGGTTTTATTTTGTATATCCACAATACTAGAAGACATCTCTGTTAAAACGGTTTGGGGCATAAATGACCCAATAATCTGTGTCAGCACTTCACTTAATTGCAAGGTGAGAGAAAAAGGCTGAATAAATAAGTGCTGTTTTCTCATGGAAATCTAAAAAGATTATTTTTGGATTATAAAAGATTCACTCTGTGGTTTTCCTCAAGTGCTGTCATATGTTTGTGCTTGAGGAAAAGCAAGTTATTGGAAATCTATGCCAGGCTCCAGATAAGCAGTTGACTTTCTATCCATGATTTAATACCCACTAAACAGGCAAGAATGCTTCTTTGTTATTTCCTGGCAGTGAAAATATACTGTTAGGCATCTTTCCTATTCGGATGTGGCAGCTTTTGCCTACCACTGTTCTTCCTCTGTAGTCTGCCGGCCCAAAGCAGTACAGTTCGGAAAAATAACTAAATTTCTCAAGAACTTTCAAGAAGCAGCAAAATCAATGCCTCTAAATATCAAGTGTAATAACTGGGCATGCTGTTTGCTGTCCTTCTCCTATGAGTGATTCAGTTCCTTTCTTTTCTAATTCTGCTTTTATTTATGTATCTCTCCTGTCTCTGTTGATTTTGTTGTTCTGTCTTTGTGCTCCTTCTTTCCTGCCTATTAGCAAAACACAACAAACCAAAAGAATGTGAATCATCTGATCTTCATGGTAGGTTTTTAATCCTCTTTCAAGAGAAAACTGGGCCCTATTTTTTGAGTAACTACAGTATTATGAAGTGAATTACAAAATTCCAGAATCATCCTTAAAGCAGCCTTACATATTTTAAGTTATTAAAAACAACATATTCTTTTTCCAACTATGTTTCAGCTAACTTTATGATTAAATTTTGCTGTTCTCAAAGATAAAGGATGAAAAGAGACAGAAATGCTAGAGCCCTGAACAATTTCTCACTATTTGCAAGGATACACTTGGAAGTTCCTGACTTGGATATTTATCCTGACTAGATGAGACTTTTCAAATGGCAATGGGGCCATAAGAGCAAAGTGAAGAGCTTCGGGGACTAAAAAAGATTCATAGCCTCACATCCCCAGGTGGGGTTCTGTTTGCCACGGTTGTTTTAGAAGTTTTCATTCCTTTATTTCAGTACAAAATTGTAATTTCACATTTCTCACAGCCTACAAAAAATCATGATTTAGTACAAAAGCGAATATGTGTGTTAATGCAGCTACTATCCTGTACTGTTGCCAGATGTCCAACAGTTGCCAGTCTGGGGGACACAAATATACTCCAGAAAGCACAGTGCTGTTTGGCACGTTATTAGTGAACCACTGCAAAATGGCACTCACCATGAAACATTACAGAAAGGGGAAAAAAATAAAGGAATGAGAGACTAGAAGAAAAAGTTGTGGAAGAAGACCATTAAAATTGAGAGAATAAGGAAAAATTGGCAACAACTGGGCTGCAACACAGAGCAGCAATTTGGGCTACATATGTCAACTGCAATTCAGACCAGTAAAATAAGATGCTGTGAATGAAAATAATTTATCATGAAAATAATACATCAAGTAATGCTGCTAGTTAGCAAACCAAAGTAGAGACAGCATAAAAATTTATATAGGGGTCACTAAAGACTCCCTTTTTCTTCTCATGCAAATGAGTCTTTTGGCTTGGAGAGTGAATAATTTTCTGAGATTTTATGAATTTATCTTTTCCCCTCATCTGGACACAAAATCAGAAATAATCAGTACTCTGTTCAACCCTCTATAAAATTCACTGAGGCATTCCTTTAATTATGTTTATGTATGCTTATACTTGTGGGGCTGCTGTGTGAACCAGGCACCTAGCTAAAAAAAGGGAAATTGGAGAGAAGGGATGCTGAAGTTTTTACTTTGAAGTGGATCCCTTTGCTGGTCTGATTCACATTACAGTCCTGCACCTTGTTGACATAGGTGTAGAAATTAATTAAGTCAGCACTGGTGCTGGAGACAGTATATCATCAGATCATTGCCTCTCTGGAAAAAAACAAACCCATTACTTGTGAAGCAATGTAGCTGCAAATTAAAGGTGTTAGGAAAACACGTAACTGAGGGGCAAATGAAAGGCAAATGTGAGAGGGNAACAACCGAGAGATAGGAAGAAAAGGAATAATATATGGTAGCAACGCTTTGACCAATTCTCTGACCATCTTTACGGACCCTAATTTCTCTTATTTTCAGATTTTCTGCAGTTACTGCTGTAAGTTCCCAGTTTACCCCAGCAGAGCACAAGCATGGGCTAACACTTCCTGCTAAAAATGAAACAGTCGTTTCCCATCAAAGCACAAAAAGCAAAGCAGCAGAGGAGAATCAACCAACAGTTATTTACCAGCAGTTTGTTATCTATTTCAGTGCTCACAACCATGTTCTCTTAGCCTGATAAGCAAGGTGGCCTGCTGTTAACAAATATTGCCTGAAGCAAAACACTAAACAATCTAAAAGAACCTTTTCTTCCTATTTTACATATTTATTTCCAAACAGTTCCTAACAGCTCCAGTTAGTGCATTAAGGTGCCTAGTCCTTACTGGCTGCACAAATCAGTTCTTCATGCTGACGCCAGCAGTATTGCCATGGTTACATGATTAGAGTGGCTTAATCTGGCAGGTGGCTTAGCAAAACACCGAGTGCCAAAGCAATCCTAGCACATAATCTATACTTTTCTGTCAAACAAATTAGTATATCACATGCTCTGTTGTCCATATCATGGTAGGGTGGGTTGTTTCTTGTTTGCTGTTTGTTTTTTTTACCGTATAACAATGCTGTTCTCAAAATTTTATCACTTTTCAGCTATAACATTGCAAACAATTTTCTAAAAGAAACACCCCCTTTCCTCTACTCACAGTTTTGTAGATCCAACAATCTCAGTAAAAATAACAACCAAGGAATAAAAAAAGATTGCATAAACCACAAAAATTCAGTGTGAAGTTTATATTTATAACTGTATTTAGGATTGGACTAAAAATCTGGGGAGATCCCATACCATCTGAAGGCTGGGCAGCTATTACTTATTTGAGGGGATTCTTTGAGAGATGTAAAGGTCTGTATTTTTTTTTTTTTTTTACTGATGATTTTTTGAGTTCCCGAAGTTTTGGAGATAGATTCAGCTGTAAACAGTTGTGGTTGACACTACCAGAACTGCTCCATCAAGGTATGAGAATATATGCCTACTAACTATCCAGACCAAGTAATTCACATACAAACAGCAAATTGACTTAAAGCAATGTGCCTTCTTGAGAGGAGATAGTATCAGAGAAATATAAATAGTGAAAATGTAATGGACAGATCAAACTTTGGCAAGCAAGGAACTGCTAGCATTTACTTACATGGAAGCTACCCGACTTTGTAAATTGCAAACTAATACAAAGCCTTAATACCTCTGTTGGTATTATTTTAGCTTTAAATATAAAGATAATATAATTGTTAATGTGCTACATGCAAAAACTTCCTTTTGTTTCCCTCTGTTAAGCAGGGTACATGGCTAAAAGAGCAGAGGGGGAGTTTTCATTAACACTTTCACACTGCTTGCCAAGATCCATTTTCTGATCTGAATATAGGACAGTGTAGTAGCTTATCTAATACTTAAGGTATAAAAACACCTCGGAGTGTGCAGAAGTTTTATAGCTGTTTCATAAATTCATTCATACTATTGCCCAGTATATTTTCTGTCTCACCTCTAAAAAATCTGATGTGTTGTTTTTCACAGCTTGTTTGCCATCTCTCCTTTCTCATGCTGATTTCACTGCTGTGTTGATGAAGCTCCAGTCCTCTGGTCTTTATACTGTAGCATTCAAAGTTGAGAGATTCTGAAGCCTTCCTTAGAAGTGACTCAAGTAATTTTTCGCATTTGGAGGAGAAAGCTGAAAAGCCTTCAATATTTAAATAGAAGCATAAGTTTCAAGTGTAGTATAAAGGCTTCAGATCTCTTAACTTTATTCATCAATTAACATATCTGCAACAGCTGGGGTTTGATCCATTTTTCAGAGAACAGTGATGCTGATACAGCATTTCCAGTTCAGTCACAGGAATACTGAAGTGGTTTTCAGAAGATAATTTAAAAAGCACTCAGTTGACAGGATGTTTCTTCAGGGAACCATTGATCGCATTTTCAAATTGCAACAGAGCCAGAGATTGTCTTCATTTTAATTTCAATATCAGGAATGCCTTAAGTGACGATCACAGCTAACCCATTTTAATGACAACCCTGAACATTTAGAAACTCTTATCTATTCAATGTACTTCTGTGCAGAGAAACAAGAACAGATGGATACTTCCTTAACACCTGCTGCTGTGGGAGTCTTCTAAAACACTTGCAAGTAAGAAATTATTACTGCTATAAAGTGTCTCTCGGTTTTATTTGTTTAGAGGATTTCTACAGAACATGCATACAATTTATTTTAGGTTTCTCAACTTAGTTGTTGCTTTTGGAAAGCTGAGGAAGGATCACTTACACAAGAAAAGCTTATTTCTATGCTTCATTAAAAAAAAGGTTTAGGATAATAGATTGGAGATTTACTGCAACCCGTTGTGTAAGGAGGTAGAAGAATGCACATGGTACGGTACTCCAGCAGTGAAGGAATAGTTCCAGGAACAAAGAGTCCTGCAAAACAGGAGGAGTTCCATTGGAGAAGAAAGGGCTTTCTAGAGAAAACCGTGGCAAATTGAAATCTACTGCTTTTCTGACTAGGAACTGAAAGACAAAGTACAGAAGTTTTAGCTCATAATTGCCCTTAGAGCTTTCTATGGTTGATTTAAATATTTCTCAGCTTCTACAAGAGTCCAAAAATTATTTCCTAGATTTGGAACACTGTTCTCTTCTGAAGTTATATGCATCGGTTTTGTTTGTTTTGTAGATTTTCATATACAGCAGATTCAAGAAATAACATGTAAGTTCAAAGGATCTGAAAGTGAAATGTTATTAAAGATTCTAATCCACCTAGATTATTTAATGGGTTTCATTTCCATTATGCTTCGTGGTCAGAAACTGCCCTAAAATAAATCTAGTTAATTGCAATAGGAGACACAATCGTATTTCAACAACAAGTTGAAATACCAAAAGAAGACATCCATCCTTTGGAACAGATGTTGCAGTAATGAATGCAGGTGATAAGAAATTTGTAAAATGGAGAGGATGGCAGTATCTAACACAGAAGGAAATTGTTTCTTCCAGTCTAGGAAGCCATTGGGGATTGACCTTGGAGCACCTCTCTTTGATTCCATTTTATAGGTCCACAGACTTAAAACTTGAAATAACTATGCAGACAGTTTACTCTGAGCTTTTGCATAATAGAGGTCACCTGGTAATTCTTGACCCATAATTTCTGACTGGGCTGAAGCACATCTCTTAGAAAGACACAGTCACAATTGAAAGCTTCACTTTGTGATAAATTCCTTAACTCCCAAGGTGAGTTGTTTTGATTGTAAATTGCCATCACGCTAAAATGATGTACATTATATTAGCTTGAATTGATGTCTTCCAACTACAGAACTTTTTTATGTTGTCTTACTGATTCCACAGTTCTCTGATCTCTCTCATCCCACTGCACAAATCAAACACACTCCCACAAACAAATCAAATAACCACTGACTTTCCTGTGGCCTAAACTTATTAAATGAAACTCATTAACTTCTTCTCGCTTTAAGGTACGGATTTCCAAACCTTACCAAATTGAAAAAGATTCTGCAGGAAATAAAAGTATTTGGCATATATTTTTAGAGACTAGACAGAAGAAAATGTTATTCCTAACTCATCTCTGAAGTAGTGCCATATATAAGCATAGAAATGTGCCTTTGTTAATTTATCTAAGAATCACAGCAATTAATTCAGACACTTTAGATATTAGGTTATCCTGCCAATTTACATGCATCTAAGATAAATCTTGTCATTTGTTTTGGCTCCTCTGTTTCCTGAACACAAAGATAAATTTGCT
This sequence comes from Cisticola juncidis, assembly GCA_013400215.1. Lineage (NCBI taxonomy): Eukaryota > Metazoa > Chordata > Aves > Passeriformes > Cisticolidae > Cisticola > Cisticola juncidis. The sequence continues at coordinate 299,633 of VXBR01008710.1, forward strand.
ATATGTCTAGGACTTGAATTCCAAGGGCTGAACTCTCTACAATGTTCAATGCACAAGTTCAGATAAACCATTTATCTACTCTGAGTGACTGAAACCTGAAGTACATGACTTATGAGGACAAGCTTGAAAGGACTGAGTTTGTTTAGCCTGGAACAGGCTTGGGAAGTTGTTGTCTACAAACACCCATTGAGGGGTGTAGGGAAGATGAACTCTCCTTGAAGGGGCACAGTGAAAGCTTGAGGCAGAGTCAGAGCTAACTGCTACAAAGTAGTTGGTAAAATATTGAGGGGGAAAAAAAAAATATTCCTACTGAGAGTAGGCAGCCACAGGTATCTCCACGGCTAGGAACCACCACCCTTAGGAATACCCAAAGCTCAACTGAGTGATCCTATCCACCTGCCAGACCTACTCTGAAGGGTGAATCAGAGCAAACAGATCTGTTCCAGAGAAAGGTTCTTTCCAGTTTACATGACTCTGACTCTATGACTAATTAATTAGGTCTGCTGGCCTAATGCAGTGGTGTAACTGAAGCTATGCTGTAATTTAGTCTTGAAATGCAGACCTTACTTTACACAAGACCTTATATGATATTTTAAAGGAGCAGGGATTTCTGTCTGGGTGCTGGTTCATACAAACAAAAGACTACTCAGCAGACAACAGATGAATATCCACCTCATCCAACCATCCATGGCGCTTTTCTTGGCCCTGTCTCTCCTGCATGAACTAAACTACTTCACTTAACACCACAACCTGATATTATAAACTAGCATAAATTCCAGTTCTACACAATAGACAAATTTTAGTTCCTCATGCTATAATGCCATAATTTCCAGCAATGCAGTAGTAACTCCTGCATAAAACACTGATTTTCCCCCAAGACAGGTGGAGAGCAAATGATTGAAAAGAAGCAGAACCATGGGCAAAACAAATTTCTGAATCAGCAGCCTTCTTTTTTGCTTTCATTGCAACTAAAATTGGTCCAAAGAGTTATGTTCTTGATGAAGCTACATGCTGTGCCAAAACTAAATGTTATTGAGCTTGCTTATCAGACACGATAAGCAATGCAAGGTATATAATATAGTTAACAACTTAATTTGTACCTGTTGTGTTCAAAAGAATCATCCTATTATCTTTACTTAACATTCTTCTACACCCAGTTAAACTAATCCAGTGAAATACACATACATAAGAATTAGGCCTTCGATATGATCAGTAAATTAAATTAACTTGACTCCAGGAAGAAAAAGATAAGAAAATGCCTGTCCTTATGAGAAAGGTCACAAAGAAAGAATAAGAAGATTGCACACTTAAAACCAGAATTTAAAGGAATAATGGCCAGGGTGATAAGTGGCCTGCCTTTTTCGTAGGTTTCTGTCTGTTTGAAAGAAATCTTTCTCCTTGACACATTATGGTATTCCAGATTAAGGACACGTTCTGATTATATGTTCTGATTTGATTTACCTTGTGTGGAAAAATGACTGGGGGTAAAACTAGAGGCAACAGAGAAGTTATATTCACATCCTAACAGAGGTTATAATGGTACAGAAATTAGATGGTAAAATGTAGCTGCTACTCCTTGGGTGGAATGTGATCAGTATGCTCCAAACCTATTCCTTGAAAATTCCCCCCACACAATCTGCAGCCATAAGCACTGGCTGAGGGGGTGGAATGGAGGGTGGAGCAGAGTGCAAACCCCATGGCCAAGGCTCTGTTGAAACCCCTGCAGGGCAGTGAACTCGCTGGTACTTTGCAGCTGACAAACTCATAGGAGCTGTCGGTCAGGGGAGGCAGGGGAAGGTGCCTTGCTGCCAAGCCAGCAGCTCTGGTGAAATCGCTCTCCTCGGATGAACTTGGTTCCCTACAGCCTAATTATAGTACAACACACACCTCCCTGCCCAGGGTACCCACCCCAAGGTACCACCACCCCTCACTGGGGAAGTGTCTACATTTTATTGACTATACCTTTAAGAGTGAAGCAAGGGAATTTTGCACCAATCAGTAACAAACCTCTGTATGACTAGAATTATTTAAGCTCCACCTGAACATAAAATATATTGTAAATATGCTGTAAAAATATGTTGAGAATGGGCAAAATTAGGGAAGACTCCACTGTAACTGCTGGAATGAGTCGATGGGCTGAATCTGTCCTCTCACTCATAAGGACAGGTAAGAACCGCATTCTGTGTCTACTGAATATTTTTATTAGGGATTAGTTTGCCTGCATTGCTTTGAATATGCTTCTGCAGTCAAATACCATCACAAATAATCCTTGAACCTTAACCTGACATAATTTTATATTAACAAAGAGTTATTCTGCAAACTGTTGGTGTGAATCCTTCATGGCTGCTGCCAATCTCTGGCAGAGGGGAAATACTGGAGTAGAGTGGGGGAGTCACTGAGGAGTCTCTGTTATGGTGTCCATGTCTGCCCCTGAATAAGTCAAACACCCTCCAGTCCAGCAGCATTGCTCAGTGAAGGGTCCCATAACAGGATGCTGAGAGACGGGTTGGGCACAAGGGCCTTGGCTTTCCTGGGGCATTGACAGACAAATCAAACACTAAGGGAAGGAAATCTCCCCTTTTCATGTGACTCCTAAAATGTTGCACTTCTATTGCAGAAACCAAACATACTCTATTGCAGCAAAAAGTGAGAAATATACGAGTTAATGGTGTAAACAACAGCTACATTGGCCAGTAAGTTATAAATACACATATTTTCTTTGCTGTTTTCCTCTCCAGTTTGAGGGTCATATCAAAGCCATGTCTCTGTATTGACAGGAGAAGTCAATACTTCAAACAATGGGGAAAACAGAATATGAATTGTTGAATGTATGTGCAGTGTGGGTTGCACAGCTAAGGCTGTGGAAGTAATGTCTTGCACAGGGGTGACACCCTGGGAAAAAGTTGTTTACTGAAATATATTTTTTGCCTTATAAAATACATCTCCTGCTAATTACTCCAAGATGGATTATAATTGAGATAGATGTGTAAAACTAATCTCCAAACTTTTTACTGCTCTTTCCAAAAGCAACTGTTTTACCTCAGCTGTCAAATGGTCCTGTCAAAATCTATAGGATCATCTGCTCACACAGCCAGAAGTTTTAACTGGTGTGAATATGTCCTGGAATGGCAGCTAAGTCAAAGTTGGGCAACTTGACTGGAGAAACAAACATTTTCTGCAGCAAATGAAATATTCACTAGTCTTAATGACTAGTAGCAGCTGCAGTGAGGTTTGTCCAGTTAATTTCTTTGAAATATATTTCCTTCAAAAATAAACAAAAAAACCCCCTGTCTTCCAATTTCTGAGTGGATGCATCAGTCACCTGCTGGAATCCAGCCTGAGCAAAGGAAGACATAAATTTACTTAAACTCTGTCTTTTCAAATGTCTTTGTAGACTGTGAGGTGTTTCACACTGTAAGTTAGTTTTTCTTGATCTATGTATAGTGGTTTGTCTTCATTCTTGGCAGAAGATAAAGTGATCACACCCAAGTAGCATTACCAGGAATCTTTTTTTTGCGAGGAGAGCTCACCCACACCTTCCAACAGTCTTGTTCAGTGACTCACTTGCTCTGTTGCTGCACAATTTCCCCCTCTCCTGAGAGCAGGGAACAGCAGCAGTTTCATCTTGGGCTATTTGTCTCAGAGCCCTTTGCAGTTCCATTTCTACTCATCTGGTTCATCTCCATTTTCTTATTTGAAAACTGAGATTTTTTTTCCATACAATTCATAATAGTGTGTAGGGTTGCCTTTCAAATCTATTGGTATGATAAAAAAATGTATTTGCAAGTAGTTTTATCAAAGATTCTGCAGCCATAACAAGACTTGTAACTGCATTACAACTGAAGGTGTGAAACGTATGTATGTGTGTGTGCATATACTTGTCCCTGTCTTCTCCCACCATAACTTAATGTAAAACTTTGAGTGTTATTTATGTATCTACTTGAAGCTCTGGAGTAATTACTGTAGAGTAAATTAAAAAAAAAAGAGCGACACAAAAATTATAAATCTTGCTTTATGTTTGGGGGCTGTACTAAACATAATTTGCCACAAAGCTGCATCTTGTGTTTGCAGAGTGTTTATCAGCTTTCTCTATTTATAACAGATGGAACTAGAGCATTCTGAATGTTTCTATTAAACAGAAAATGGCACTGCAACATAAACACAATATTGTGGAAGTTTGGTCTTGCAAATTAAATTCTACAACCTGGCAGATAGCTTACAAAATTATCTTATCCTCTGTTTTGTAGACTATAACTTCAGCAGATATCCCTTGCCACATGCCCAGTGAGGGCAACATTAGGGCTGCATACTCTGAAACAGGAAAATGAGGACAACACTGACACTCCACAAGGATCATTCAATGGATTTCATGAGGTGCCATCATGTATTAAAAGAAACCAATGGACAAGCCACAAAGACAATCTCTCCTTGTAGCCAAAGAAATCTCAGTCTGATCCTGATCCTTAGGCACTTATGTCCCACCATATTACTGGTTAAAATACTTTTCCAAACTGACTTTTTCTAAGTCAATAGACAAAATAGCAACCAGCCCACACTGAAGAAATGGCCATTCCTGATCTTAAAGAAACATCCTCTTCCAATGAACAACATGTGCTTCCAGACTTCTGACTTTGGCCATCTTCAGAGACTGTGAATAATTGTTTACTCATGGGCATTTATGTAAGTCCTTTAGCTGGTAAGCATCTACTTTTCCAGTTTTCAACATATTTTCTTTTCTCAGAGGCTGAAGTGTTTATCCTCCTGGGTTTCCCTAATACCCTTCCTTGTTACAGGTCTACCCAAGACTAGGGTTAGACAGTCATTCATTGACCATCATTTCTGCCTTCATTTATTTAAAACAAACAAGCAAACTTAAAGTGTGCAAATAAAACCATAGCACCATAAGGAATTCCAACTATACCAGTGAGTCAATGTGTTAAATTCTCCCACCTCCATTCATAACCCTCTTGAAAACCAGACCCACAGTGATGGCCATGAAATGGCACCATCATCTGTAGCTTTGCTCACATAAAAAGTTAGAGTTTTTATCTTCAAACTTTTGCAGAAGTGTTAACCTCAGATCCTATTCCCTTTAGAGTCTGCAGCCCCTGAAGAGTCCATGCAGAGACGGGTTTACCCTGAAGGACTGCCATGGAAGGGCACATGCTGGAGCCTAGGAAAAACTAAGTGAAAGAAAGAGTGAGAAAGAGGAGCTTTTATGGACTGGTTGCAATCCCCATTCTGTCTGCACCAGGCTAGGGGCAGGAGAGAGTTGGGAATGAAAGAATGATGTGGAGCCTAGGAAAAGGGGGGATGAGGGTGGTGGGAAAGTTTCAGGTTTTGTTTATTTTTCTTGTCATCCTACTCTGTTTTAATTGTTAATATTAACTAATTTTCTCCCAATCAAGTCTGTTTTGCCCACAACAGTCATTGGTGAGCAATCTCCTTGTCCTCATCTTAACCCATGAATTGTTTTCTTCTAATTTTTTCATCCTGTCCCACTGAGGAGGAGCAGGGAGAGAGCAGCTGGGTAGGACATTGTTAGCCATGGCTAATCTACCATGTGTAAATTAGCCATGATACCAGTGTATCATCTTCGTAGCATCTCTGATTTGATCTGTATCAAATGAGAGTATTCAAAAGGTCACACTTCTAGAAAAATATGTGCAGGTAACTTCATGTTCTCAAGCTAAGCACATGAAAGATTTCGCTTGCCACTTTGTGGGTAAAACCAGACATTCCAGCAAAGGAGATGTATATATGCCTTATAATTTTTTAATTTCTCAAAAGTTATTCTTAGTAGTTTTCCTCATTTCTCATTTTTAATTACAGAGAAGGAGTGGAAATTATTTCAAATTATCCAGAATAAATTTTGAAAACTAATTTCTGTTCTTCCTATATGCTTAATCTGTAAAATGTGTGTGCAAAGTAACATTTGTCAAGATGTGAATATGTAACCATAATGACATTAATGTCTTATCCAGGAGTCCCTGCTGGATAAGCAATGCTGGGGCATCACACTTGCCAAGCAGAGCCAAGGCAGTCTCCTGTACCTTCCTGTTGCTTTGTAGAGCTCAGGCTCCCTGCCATTATCTCCTTCAAACAAGCATGATTACATACATGGCTTCAGCTGGCATTCTGACAATTCAAGACGTCAGATAGTGACAAATATAAACAGTGCTCTTAAATTTGGAAATCAATATGTAAGAGGTGGTATGGCTGAACTTTGGAACCAATATAAGCTGTATCCATATAAGACAAGGAATACTGCAAGTGGTATTAGACATTTCAACACCTATATTATGTACCTTTAAACATTCCAAATATATATTTACAGTATCAGGAAGTGTTTTTAATGGACCTTATGCACATACAGTGTTCAGCCGAGTGTATTGCCCCTGCAGAGGTTATGAACACATCTGATCCATAAAACTCAGCTTCCTTACTGACCTGTGTTTTGCCTTGTGACACCTAATTATTTGAGCTAGCAGATCTAAAATGTGCTTAATAGATTTGTAATTTTATCCTGAGTGAAGGATCAACTCAATCAAACTTCTATCCGATTTCAGAATGGCATTAAAAAAATCTGGCAGCTGAAAATCTGCTAAGATGGTTTTTATCAAAACAGTTGGGAATTATACTTCTTAAATTGCCTGTGGCTGTTTATAATTTTTTTTTTAAAAAAACAGTTCCTCTGTATTTATGACAGTGGCTCATCTATTGCTACAAATCAAAGCAAAAAAATTTCAACATAATGTTATAAATGAAGTTAAAGTTTGTTGCTGAGCTTCTTCAAAAAGGTTCTGAATTTGGGATTAGAATACTCTCATGTCTTTTTATTTCATGTTTAATAACCCATTTTTGCCTGAGAGCCTTTTCTTTCTTTCCAAGTCCTGAAACTTGGCATGACATAACGTTATTAATCGGCATTGTAAACACTCAAGTCTTGATCTTGTCAGTTGCCCTGAGTGCCATAAAAACATAAGGAAGGCAAATATCTCAACTGAAAAGTTTAAATTTAATGTTTTGTCGCAATTCAGCTGTTATGCAGGAAGTTGAATGGCTTATAAGTCTTATGTCTTTAGCTGATATAGGACCACAGATTTTAGAAAGCTGATGTGGTTAGCAAGGCAAGCTATTAATTTAAGCCAAAGAAGGAAGCAGTACAATTTCTGACTGTTTTACTAAGGGCAGAGAGAATGGAACCTTAGAATAGGATAGTTCAGTTGGAAGGGACCTACGACAATCATCCAGTCCAGCTGACTGACCAGTTCAGGACTGACCAAGAGTTAAAGCATGCCATTAAGGACATTGCCCAAATGCCTCTTAAAGGCTGACAGGCTTAGGGCATTGATCGCCTCTGTAGGAAGCCTGTTCCAGTTTTTGACCACTCTATCATGAAGAAATGCTTCCTAATCCAGTTCTGTGGTGCAGGTTGAAACTATTTCTTTCTGTCCTATCACTGGGTCAGAAGGAGAAGCAATCAGAACATCCCCCTCCACTTCTCAGGAAGCTGCTCCAGAGAGCAATGAGGTCACCTCTCAGCCTCCTTCACTCCAAACTAGACAAGCCTAAAGTCCTCAGCTGCTCCTCATAGGACTTGTGTTCTAAATTCAGATTAAGTGTTAATAGATGACCAGAGCTGAAATTACTATGTGTGCATGGGTGGACACCAGAAGGAAAAGACAGGGAAACAGCAAGAGAATTAAGTCAGAGAGCAATCCAATGAGAGAATTCAGAGTAAAATGTTATCAGACGAAAGATGTATCTCTGGTTTCTTATTTTCCACCATATTCAGGCAAATAGGATTCTGTGTACGTTTTTCAAAAATAAACAAGATTACAACAAAGACATTTCTGATTGCAAAATCAATTTCAGGGAAAAATAAAACAATCTGAAAGATCTCAAACTGCTTAACTTCTCAAGCTATGTCTCTGTGGAATTGTGTCTTGCTATTCTTCTTATAGAACTGTAAGAGAAACGAAGAGTGTCATTTCCAGAATGTTATAGTTTGTGAGTTACAAACTGAAGGAAAAACAAAAATATATTTGTGAGGCAATGAAGGATTATTGCACATTCCTTTAAAGGTAAAACATACAGTTTGTAATCTAAAAGTAAATCATTCTATATTTAAATGTTATATTTTTCTTATGAAGTGACTTACCCAAGCAAAACAGCAATGCTGATTTGTCATAAGAAAGCCATTTTGCCATACAGAAATGGAATATTTTTCTGTTAGAGTTATTTTGACCGTTCTGTGATATACCTGTTTCTTCTTACGTTATTATTTTTAACTGTTAAAAATAATCCTGTCAGTAGTAAAGGAATAGAACAACTTTTCAAAGTTTACATTTCTGTTCTTATGAAAAACAAAAAACCACAAACTGCCCAATCTCCTTATGCTAAAACAGGAAGTGTTCTGGGCATCCTGCTAGAACATGGGGAGGAAGCTTTGGTCCTTGCTCTGAAGGTTGCTGGTATTTTTAAACAAATACAGGTTAATGTAAAGCATTCCTGTTGGAGAAGCCTTGTCTGGAAATCAGTGCTCTCCTCCCTCTTGGGGGAATTCTTTATCCACAAACCTTTATTTAGGCTTTGTTTCTCTGCTTTTCCACATGGTCCTTGTATGCTGAGCTACACAATGGTGCATAAATCATGACGTGATCATGTCTGAAAATCAGGGTATATTGAGAGGATTTGGATTGAGTCAAAGGAATGCTTGCCTATGTGGGGACCGCAGTGGAGGAGGATGTGATAGGCAGGAATGCACCACCACCAAATTAGAGTGAATAAGCGATTAGACCCAGTTGGAATGGATGGCTGTGGGCAATGTAGCAGAATTTTAGTCTCATTTAAAATGGGTTTAGCTAGAATACATTCTTTCTGGTCATGTCAGCATCCTGCAAATGTACCTATTAATGTAGATAGTAACTGTCTCCTTCCCACAGATAAAAACTTTTTACTGTTTGTTGTACAGTAACAGCAGCTAAAAAGCAGGAGTGCCACCAAAACCCAGGTGATGAAGTGTATGGCTTAGAGGCAAGAATAACGTTCCTAGAGTAAAACTGGCCCAGTTTTGACAAAATTTTTTCCTATGGAGTGTGGGAATGCAGGAAACAGTTGCAATACAGGAAAATAACACTGAGAAATCATCATTCAAATGTCACCAAGACAAATATCCCCTGTTGTGGCAGCCAGAGACCACAGAGCTCTAGATATAGTGTAGCAGTTCTTCAGGGCTTCTGACAGTGATAAGAAACAGCTCTCACCTTTCCCTCAGGAAAAAAATTACTGCTGCAACTCCCAAAGCAACAGCTCCCAAGCATGCTGAGAGTGAGAAAATCCCTGTCTCTTTACATCTGCCCTTTCAGCTTTGCTCATCAGAGGTTTCCTTTTGCATCAATGGTGAAAGGCAGGAATGACATTTAGATGCTCTGAGGTCTATTTGGAGCCCCTCAGTCCCTCCAGCACAGACATCTTGCATGCCTCACATCACTCTGCTGTAAGTAAAGGCTGGGACTCTACTTTCCAAGCACCACAAAGAGGTGAAGGAAAGAGCCTGAGAGTGGACCTTTGTCTCTCGATCGGTGAAACAGATCACAGCACTGCTTAGGAATGACAACACTCAGACTTGAATTTCTGTGCACTTTTGAAGAATCTTCTAATCAAAATTAACTGTATCCAACAAGCAAAAATTTAGTTTCTTTACTATTGTACAGTAAATCACTACAAGCTTTTACTCAGTATGTAAAACTGAAATAGAGTTTGGTTTCAAATGCAAGATAGTAATGAAAATAAAACCCAGAGATATTCTTTGTGAAGACTGACAAATTTACAAGAATGCAAAGTACAAACATTCCAAATATACAATTACATAAACTATTTCATTTTGCAATAAAACTCAGTAAAACATTAAATTTTTAATGCTCCTTTACCATAGAATATGCAAATCAACTTTTACAAATCTACATCTTCCAACAATAGATGGGACTACAAATTCCTGCATTCACCACAACATTAAATAATGTTATACCATTTTAACATTTGCAAAACTAATCATAACCGCCTAAGTAATATATGATAATCAACTTAGCTCTAAAACACTTACACAGATTTTTTTTCTCACAGCAAAATGGAAGGTTACGATAGAAGGAGCAACATCTCAAAAATATTTTACTACTTATGCTGATTTATCTGAACTGAGAGCTGGGAAAAATATTCCACTATCAATTACAATGGTGTAAATCACAATGCTCAGTGTCAAAGAGGTTGCTCTTTATTAGCAGCCATAAGAACAAATCCTGTTGTCTATTTATAGGAGCAAGAGGCTGAATTTTATGTTCCATTTAAAATTCAGCGAGGTAATTTTAGGCACAGATCTTCCTTAGGAAAGTATAAAAGTCAGTTTTAAATCGACAAAGCTTGTTGATGTTTATTTGTGCAGCAGGAACACACCTGCTACTTCAGGACAGGAACTCCATGGGTTTTCCTTCACAGAACTGAGCCTCAGGAGCTGCTCATCACGAGGGGTACTGCAAAGAGAGTGCGGTACCTGAGAATGCTGCTGTAGCAAAGGAAGGATCTGGGTTGTGTGTGCACATCTTAACACAGCCCCATGTTAGACAACCAGCCTGTTATTTAGCAACCATAGAAGACTATTAATCTTTGTATAAGATGATATATATGCTACATTTCCTGTGCTCTTCAGCAAGGTGAAGGTAGGATTGAAATCAGCTGATTAGCAGTGGGTGGGAGAAGAATAGGCACAGATTTAAAGGTCCGAAGTAGTGAACAGAACAAAGGACAATTGTGGAATATACAGATTCAAGTATTAGCAAATCACAAACCAGTCTTCTCGTGCCTGTGATTTCCACAGTAGAACAACTCCCTGTTAGTACGTGGGTTATTGAAGTGTCTTCAGCAGGCCAAAAGAAAAGAAGGAGAGGGACAGGAACGTGAACTTCACATCAAAGTGGATATGCTGATATGAATATGCAGGTGTAAGAGATGGGTAAGAGGTGTAAGGAGAACATGGGGATGACTGACCTCTATCTAAACTGGAACAGCCCACTCCACAGACTACTTGCCACCAAATGCCTTCCTATGCCTTCCTTCCTATAGATCAGTATTGGCTATGATCATAACCATCATTACAGAGCACTATAAGGAAACCCTTTCTTTAAAAGATTTTAGGCAATAAAACCCATGACTTCAGAAATGGGAAAAGCAGTGAGATAGCAGTGTCTGCTCTGGCATTCGTGGTAGGTACAGTTACAAGACACTTCTGCCATTATCCCCTCATTCAACCATTGCCAAAACACAGTTGTGCATCAGTAGTTAACAACTGTTGAATCTCAGTGACAGACCCGCAGAGGGAAATGCTATCAGGGAAGTCAGGGAGCCCTGCATGCACCTCTGAAATGCAGTCCTCCTTCTCTAAGTAACAAGAATAATCTCTTCCATGTACTGTGGCAAGTCTCCAAACATCACGCAGGGCTGAACTTTAGATGAAGTTGGCGTATTTGAAACAGCCAGCCTAAGTCAGTCTCATTGTTTAGATCAACCGTCTCTAAACAGACCTTAGAAATAACCATTCAATTTCTCGTTTAATATCTTCATTTTTAATTGGCTTGTTGCATTTTTTATATGCATTGAAATTCTAGTACACTAGCTCCTGTGGGAAAATAGTACTCAGCAATTTGAACTTGTTAGCTGCTCTGAACATAAGGGACCTGATTTTCATTTATGTTACAGCCGCTTTATATGGCTCAGGCAGTAAATTGCATTTACACCCAGTAAATGAGCAACCGGAGTAGTGTAAAGTAACTTTAGCATGAATGAGAATTAGGCCCAAAGCCTTCCTAAGTTTTTATAGCAACTCTGTTATTCATCTCAATTGGTGAGATAGGGATTGATTGACAAACAAATAGCAATGTGGTATTGCCTAGTTTGGAAGGAGAATTGAGCCAGGGATTAGAAAACCCCAATTCAGCGAAGGAAATCAGACAGGCTATTAAAAGCCTGAAGTCCAACAAAGCACTAAGGCCAGATGGTTTCAGCATACATTTTTACAATCACCTAAGTATAAAAGATGAAATAGCTCCCCTGCTGGTTAAAGTATTTCAAAATTATTTACAGATGGGAATTAATGTTAATGAGTCGTGTAGCAAAGTCCCTACATACCACGCTGAAAATTTACCACCCTCAAGTTTAGTCCCAGCCAATGCACCAGAAAGTTTCATCATTTAAAAATAAAAATAGATTTTCCTTGTTTTACCACTTATAACTAACCATTTCAGTTTCACATCTAAAAGGCTTAAACAGAAGTAAGATAATGAGGGATAGGCCGAGTACCAGAAATGTCCTCAACGTGAGGATTATTTTAATTGTAAATTCCCATGGCTGGAAGATTTACTCATAAAATGTAACATACAGTATGAGTCTGCTGTGGAAACGACTGATATTAAAGATATGTGCAAGAGTGGTTGAGGGAAATATGGAGTTTTCTCTTTGGGTGAGTGACTCAGAGCCGTGTTAGGTCAAAATGCAGATTTCACCATTTGATGCTCCCATGGGGCAGCCACTCACATGATAAAAGTGCTAATGGGCCATCTAACTGCACATGTCAGTGAAACACAGAATATTCTGCTCTTTTTATCTGAACATATTTGTTGGTTGTTTTACAGACACAATTTATTAGATCTAACCCAATCAAAAATTTATAATAAACAATAAAGAAAACAGAAAATTTCACCACTGTGGAATTTTAGTCAGGTTATATTAATGCAGGTTTTCTCCTGTGTACAAATTTAAAGTCAAGCTTTTGCCTCACTAAGTGGCACAAGTGAAGTAGACTGGAATCTGAATGAGCAGTTTCAGATTTCTCTCCTCTCTACAGATAAAAATCTCCCTAATCATTGCACTCCCTTAACAGGTTCATTTCTCTGAGGTACAGCTAGCTTACAGTTTGATCTCTCTTCTCTCATTAAAAAGCAAACAATTTAAAAATATTCCTTGATCAAGGTCCTTCCAATTGCTCATTTTACAAATAGGGATAATCCAAAATGAATGAGACCAAGAATAAATTTCTGCTATTAGTCAAATATAATTACAGCCAGAAAAATGATACTTTTTAATTTTAAATTTGCATTCAGGATCTGGGCTAGCATGGCAGGTTAATGCAGCACTCAACTTTCAGTGTTTCCTTTGTTTCACTTTGACTTTAATTACATTTATTTGGTCTACAGTAACAACAGACTGACTACTTCTCATATGAAGAAACTACTACCAGGTACATTATTTCAATAGTCTGGGTTTAGAGGAAGATGAAGACAGATAAAGCTTCTGCAGAGATCATCAAATGATCAGCCTTTAGCCCTGCTGAGAGAAAACAAACAAAAACACTCAGCTACCAGAGAAACAGGTTTTAGAAAAGCATCTTCAGAAAAGGTCAGAGGTTTCTTGCGGTTGTTCCTTGAACGACATTCTCCTGACTTTGCCTTCACTTAGTTATTTTCTTTTTTAAATCATGCTTCAGCCTACTCAAATAGCCAGTGCTGAAATATGTTTGATGCTCTCCAATACTGGACAGCAGTGGATTTTATTTTTTTTAGCTCCAGCAATGCCTAAAGTGTAGAAACCTTCTCCACTTCACCCTCTCACAAAAAAAAAAAAAAANCCAAATAAACCAAAAAAAAACCACCAAAACAAAAGCATAGGACCCTTGCTGAAGGAAACAGGAGTTAATTTTGGAGGGAACCCCCATCATGAGGACTTGTGGCAGCTCTGCTCTGTCAGAGGTTTCCACCATTTCTGTGACTTCTGCATGGGCTGCTCTGTGATGGACGGCAGCGCTGTGGGAGGTGCTGGTGAGCACCCACTGTGGTCCAAACTGGCAAAGCTTGGCTAACAGCTGATTTTTGTACTACATTCACCTGCTAGTACTAGGGACTGTCACTGAAAAGCCATGGGGCAATTCTCTAAACCCCAGTTTATTATCCAGATCACGAGAGGCAATTCCTGATGGCACCAGCATGCACAGAGCCATCAGTCAGTCAGCTGGCACTAACTGCAAGAAATCACACAAGTGCCACACCTTGCACTCAGTACACAAAGGCATATTTCTCAGAGATATCCACTGCCAGTCAGTAATATGGACCCTAACTGTCATTAATACTTACTTGCCTAAGTAAATTATAACAAACTCATACTAGCTGCTGGGAAAAGTCCATTTCTACATCTATGTTTTCTGAGCAACTTTGCTTAAATATCTGCTCTGCCCTTGCAAGAACCCCATCTGGAATACTTTGTCCAAATCTAGAGTCCTCAGTACATGAAAGATGTGGAGATGCTAGAGAGAGTTCACAGGAAGCCACAAAGGTTGTCAGAAGGCTGGAGTATCTCTACCATGAGTACAGGCTGAGAGAGCTGAGGCTGTTCAGCCTGGAGAAGAGAATGCTCTGAGGAGACCTTATAGCACCTTCCAGTACCAGAAGGGTATTCTGAAAAAGAGGACAGTGAGTTTTTACATGGGCAGATATTGATGAGACAAAGGGAAATGGTTCTAATGGTTTTAAATAAAAGAAGTGGGATTTCAGTTAGATGTGAAGAAGAAATTCTCTACCGTGAGGGTAATGAGGGAGTGGAACAGGTTAGCCAGGGAGGCTGTGGATGCCCCATCCCTGGAAGTGTTCAAGGCCAGGTTGGACTGGTCCCTGAGAAACCTGATTTAGTGGAAGGTGCGTCTGCCCAGGGCATCCTTAACCTGATCCTTCCAACCCAAACTGTTTTATCACTCTGTGATTCTGCTTCTATGTATGTACCCTGTCATATCAAATACTGTCATCTCAGCAATACATTGTCCATCTCCAATATATTGTCTGTTTTCTGTGAGAGGGGATTTTCCCCAAAGCCATCTGAGTTAACTCTTTATCTGCTGATATCTTATTTTTCACTGAAAAATACTTCTTCCCAGACTGAGAACTCCTTTCTCTCAGTTCCTTTCTTTTTGAACATTTTCATTATAAGGATGAGAAATAATGGGTACACAAATACTATAGCTGATATATTTCAGTCTTGACATGCTGAAACAGATACAGTTTGAAAGTATAAATTACTCTCTACAGTTTTCCTTATTGCATATTAGAAGAAATTTAGATTGCAATATAAGGATTTAATAAACACATTAAGATGTAAAGACCATTACTTATTAAATTAAAACTGAGATAATGCAACAAACAAATTAAAAATACTGTTGCAAATAAATCAGCAAGTTGATGGTTATTTGATTTAGATTATCAAATTATTCTAACTGTGAGTCAACCCCTGCTGTGAGGTTGAGACAAGAAAAAAGTGGGATTTTTTTTCTAGTCCTGTATCAGGAAAGAAATTGGGTTTGTGTCTCAGTCTAATACAATTATTTTGTTCCCACTTTTTTTCCCATAATAATAGGGATTTTCTGACAGCGATTCAACTGTCGTGACTGCTTTCACAGAGTAATGCATAGACTGGATATTTTCTAACAAGTACAGAGACCAAATAAGCTTCCTTAGCTACATTTTCACTGCTGTTTTCCATTTTTTCTTAAATGTCATAATTGTTCTAGTAGCTATTCTTTTGCTTTTCTTATTACCTTCTCTATTGCACATAACAACATAAAAACTAAGCAACAGAAATAAAAGAGTGTTTACTACGACAGGTCTCTACACAACAGTTGCTCCAGAAAGCACTTCTGTAACTTTGACAGCACTTACTCACATAAAAGACCAATTTGGGAGCTCATTTTAAGGTTTCAGAAAGTATTATCAGAAGGTTTTTTTTCACAAGGACATAAATTCATTCTTTGTGCTTTCATGAGCTGGCAGGACACGAAGAGAGTATTCCCTTAACACAAGCAGGAAAAAAAAAAAAGCAGTAGTAGGATACGCTTTTACTTCTTGGCCTAGAGATCTTTGATGTATGCAGGGGCTGCATAGAATAGCTGATACAGTACCTTGCTTAATTTTTTAACACCTGCATCCACCTAATGGAAAGTAGAAAATTTGTCATCTGTCACACCCAGCTCAGACAGTTCTTGACTCCTCTTGCAGAGTGTGCAGTATCCAAAAGGAGGGTGGGACACATCTTTTATCTGCTCTGTGTTCACCTTAGATGTGCCTTTGATCACTCCTGGAGGTGATTCTCATATGCAGCCTCTGATACCAGCGGCAGGCTTCTCAAATATCGGATTAAATAGCACAACCTTAATACTGGGCTGTATGGCTTACGTACAGTTAACATAATCCAGTCATATTTCCCACTTGATAGCCTTACGGCTGAGATCACTATGGGTTCACAAAGCCACCCAACAACCACCCTTGGAAAAATTCTCTCTTCCATCTGCCAATGAGGTAAGCTCCAAAAATATTACAGCTGAATTCTCTGTTATGTGGGTTAAATCAAGACTCACTAATGTTGCTCCCCCAAAATATGATTAGTAGGAAATACAGTGCTGGGCTAGTGAAGCACCACTGAAGTCAGCCAGCATTCAGCAAGGGATGGAGCTGAGAACAGAAGAGACTCAGACTCCTGGCTGTGCCCTGTAGCACCCTCTGATCAATGATTTCTGGCACAGGGCCGAGGATGTGAGCTGGCTGTCTGCTCCCGAGTGCTGGTGAGGGAGTTAATAAGCCTCCGGGAATCCACCGCCCTGCGAGGAATGATGCAAAGCCCCGAGGTTGGCTCTGTGGTGCTCAGCGGGGTGCTGGGACTGAGCCAGAGCAAATGAGCCTGGCTGATTCTGCTGAGGGACAGCTAATTGCCTCTGAAACAGGCACCCCAGGACTCGCAGTTCACTCTAAGGAGCAGGCTCGGGCTTGTAGGAGTCATGAATTGATCAATCGGCCATGGAGGAGTAGCTAAAACTGCTTTTGACTTACTAGCGCTGACCCTGGAAGCAGTGATCGTGCAATGCTCTGTCTGAAGCGGCAGCCTCTGCACAGAGCCAGCCCCTGTGCCCTGCTCTCCCTGCCGGAGTCACCCCCAGCTGCACACTCAGCCCCCCGAGCACCAGGTGTATCAGCTGCATGCAAACATCAGGCAGAAGAGGTGGCACAAGCGTTTCCACTCTTCTCTTAAGAAATAAACCATATTTGAGTCATTCTTTAAAAATGACTAATGACCTCGCCAACACTCAACACTCACACTCATTCATCTTTTTATCAAGTCATATATCCTCGCATGAAGGGAAATTAGGGAAATGTGTTACAAGATTTTATCAAGGAATATTTTCCTGATCTGCTCAGCAGAAACTGCTTCTACACCTTCTTACACTAATTTCTATTTAACATTACTTAAATGTAAGGTATTTCTTAAACAGACAGTTTCCCCCCCTACTATTCACAGTCTCTACAGCACTTGCATTTACTGCAACTACGGGTAGCACATTTAATAGAACTGCTGGCAGCAATTTTTCAACAGAAAAACACTTGCTGCAAGATTCCTCTTCCCTGTTTCTTTTCCACCTTTTCTTCTTATTGAGAAGGTTGGCAATTTAGTAGTTTCTCCCACGCCTTGCAGTTCCTTCTCTAGGCCACCTGCTGGACATTTACACCACCATTACCTCTCTGACATTGATTTCTGATGAATCTACCTTAAACCCTGTGACTGTGGTTCTGTTTAGATGGGAGTCATTCCACACCTGCAGTCTCACTGACATGAAATTCAATTAATTTTGTATTATGATCAGGAATATGAAATAGATTTGATTTTGCAGTAAGTTGACATTTCAGCCAAGAGAGATGTATATCATACTGATTTATGTGATGAGGGAAAAACACTGTGAGATGCTTTTCCATTATGGTACTCATCTGCAAGAGAGAGATTCCTTATTTATATGAGCAGAGGGAAAGTGTTTTGACCTAGGTATGAAGAAAGTTGATTGCCCCTCTTGCCAGTGCTATGCTGTACGTCTGTGTATCTTAGAAATCTCATTGTGTAGCCAAACCTCAGACTTTCCCTTAGAAAGCTGCTGTCACCTCCCAATTCATCATGAAGTAGTACTGCATGCTAACTTTGAGCTAACATTTTGTCAGAGCTTGACAAGATCACTTTCTTTCAGGACCCTCACTTGCTCGGGCAGAGTCCTCCTGGAATGAAATGTGCAAACAGAACTGTGGATATTTGCTAGGAGGGCTAAAGAGCATTCAGACTGCTGATGGCCTGAGAAAATGAACCCTGTGGTCATATAATAGGGAATTTTCCCCCTTCAGTTTTCTTTTAAAGAATATGTTAAGTTATGTATCTCTTTGTTAACTATTAATTTAAAAAGCATAATCAGTCAATGATGGCATCACATACTAAGCATAGACACATTCCTGCCATGGGGGGATATATTTTTGGATATCCTTTATAAAATGTTTCATTACTTTGTTAGCATTTCACATTTATTGATACATTACATAATGAAAATATTGGAAGTTGAGGAATATATATATAAGGTATTAGCATTTGAACAGCAAAGCGAATATTGTGAATATCTGTCTGCTTTTTATGCCACCCTCCATCCTAGACTATTTTGTTTCGTTCCAACATTTCCACAAGTTTTCATGGGATTACACAGGAATCACAGAAAAATGTTGTCTTTCATTGTTTTCCATATTGATTTGGTCAGTTTGGTCATTTGGGGTTGGCTTTTCCTGATCTGCGTCCCCTCCCAACCTCCTGCGCAGCCTCAGCCTACTCACCTTTGGGGAAATGGGGAGGAGGTGAGAAACAAGAAACAGGAGAGGGCCTTGCTGCTGCAGGAGCACTTCTCAGCCATAGGCAACAGACTGGTGTGTGATCTGCACTGGTTTAGCCAGAGATGCAAAGCACAGGGCCCTAGAGGCTGCTGGAGGAACATTAACTCCATCCCAGTCAGACCCACTACAATGAGCTGCTTGCTGACCTCTCTGGACAGGAAATCTCTTATGGTGTGTCCCAAAGGATCTGACGTTTCCTCCTCTTTGTTACAGCCTTACTAGGGCTGGCAAACATTAAATGTCTGCAGCTGGATTTTCTTATTCACTGCGCCATGAGATGTATATTATTTCACTTTAAAAAGAATAGTATATATTTTAAACAATTTAATCCAAAGATAAAGATTGAAAAGTTTTCTCCAAGCCAAAATTATTAAAAAATGAATACTTGTAATCTACAGCTCTTCGTTCATTTTAAGACTTCAGTTTGTGCAGTCACCTGTCAAAGATAACTATTGAAAACTAAAACATATTAAAAAAGAAAGGTTTGGAAGCAAATTTGTTTGATGTGGCAAATAGTTCTTGGCAGTGAAAGAAAGAAGCTGTGATGTGAGCAATCTTCTTATTTTTGCTTGTTGTAATAATTGCCAACCTATACATGGAATTCAAGCAGTAATTCAAGACTATTAAACTATCTACTTTTAAAAATGAATTAAGTAAGTCATCTCCTTTTAAAAGTCATGAAAAAGAAATCATCTTATTTTTTAACTTGCCAGTAGAAAAGGGGATAAGCAGGAAATACAATTGATCTCATCTAAAATCTTATAGTTGAGAACATTTATTATGGCATAAGGCAGAAAGGGAGAGAGGCTTATAAATGAGATCCAACTGTCTCTCCAGATGCATTTTGCTGAAAGGCTATTCAGAGTGAACCTTTAAAACTTGAATTTGGAAAGCATAAGCCATGCTAAAATAAATCTAAGCTGATATATTCATTTGTAACAAAATGAATGTGACACATCATGGCTATGACAATATGCAATTTCATCCTGAGAATTCAGTTTTCAGAGGTGATTTAATTTTCTTTAAAACATTATTGAAAACTACAAGATACGGATTAGAATAAATATCCTTGTCTCATATGGGCATTAATTTCGACAATGCTCACCGTACAACTAAGATACAATAGGCAAACCCATTATTTGCTAAGTCATCTATGATGGAAAGGGTTGGTACATAATTATCTAAATGTAGGATTATCACTTTGATGTTTAAAGACTCTGAGCAGGAGACAGGATAAAGGTTAGAAAAATTAGATGATTTATAAATGCTTAATTAAATATTTTTTCAGGCATTACCATAACCCAGAAGAAGGAAACTAAGCCAACCTACCACTCTCTGTACAGTTTGTACATACAGCGTGAGGCATAGTAGAGTCAGACTGCAGTAAGAGAAGTGTCCATGGTATGGAGCTGTTTGATAAATGCTGTTGCAGTGTTAGTCCCTAAACTGTGCCTGCTAAAGTCAATGGGAATTTTTTACTGCATCTGCAGGCAATGCATAAGACCTTTACATTTGCTTGATATTCTCAAACACAGTGCTGTGCTCCCTGTGTGTGCACACAAATGCGCACAGACTCGCTCGCGATTAAGCTGTGGACGTGGGGCAGAATTCTCTGCCTCCACACCCACATGCCTACCAGAATGGGTTACTGCACACATCTCACGTGTCAGGACGTACAGCCTTCATTGTCCACACTGCATTAAAATCACAGCCCCAACATTTTGATTTAGCAAAGGGTTTAGTCCTGTGCCAGCTTTAAGCATGTAAGTAGTCCTGGTGAGTTAATGCTGCTTCTCATGTGACTGAACATGAGCACGTGCTTAATGGCTTGGTTTGGGGCCAGAGCACTGAGAACGCTGTGAGAGGGAGCCGCAGGCAGGGGAATGCACCCTGCGAAGGCAGGCACTGCTCAGGTAGAGTAACGGCTTCCTTCAAAACTCTTTCGTTCCAACCGGCAAAAACTTTGAAGAAGCCAAAAGTTTTTGCGGCTGTTTGAAAGAATCTTCATAGTTCAAAATTCGAGGCAATAGGGGGAGCAAGGTGGCAGTATGGACTGGATATAAACCAGAAAAAAATAGGATCAGAAAGAACAAGTATATAAGATATAGAAAAATGTCAAAACTAATAAGAGGAGATTTCAGCTACCCAGACACACAGGAACAGGGACACAATGAGAGAAATAAATCAAGAAACAGTCATGTACTATATCCTCAACGTATTAAAGGGTGGCAAAAAAGACAGAAGTTCTGACTTTCAACTGTGCAGCTGTTAGGAGACAGAGGTGGAGGACTCACTAATGACCATAATCCAGTTGGATTCATTACTGCAGACTGAACCCACAAGAGGAATAAAAAACCCCGAAGGACTTTGAACGCAGAAGAATGGGGAAGTGCTGGAGGCAATCCAGTGGGTTAAGCACCTAATGGGAGGTGTGGGAGGAGGGAAGGACACGGAGGAAATGGAAAATGTTCAGAAAGCAATTACAGCATATCCAAGGGTGGTACGTATAATCCAACAATATGTGCACTAGGATGAGAAAAAGACCATAGCAAATAAAAACAGGATTGAAAAAGATATTGAGAGATAAATAAAAAGGATACATAAGCAGCGTAAAATTTCAGGTGCAGAGGGAGAACAGAAAATTTATACAAATAATTTAAGATAAATGAATACAAAAATAGAAAAAGTGCAAGCAGATAATGAAATTAAATTAGAAATAGGCTAATATCAGAGTATATCCCTAGAAGATGTAACAAAAAATCTGCAGAGAAAGAAGAAGGTTTTCAGGGTGAAACCAAAGCAGTATGATAGCATGCACTGGTTCAAGCTCTGTTTGTCATGGCTGAGTTTGCCATTCCTGAAAGGTTTAAAACAATAAAACAATTGGAAACACTTGTTTTTAGACATTTTTTTCTCCATTTACTACACTCTGGAAGAAAGACAATCCTTCTATCCCCATCTCACAGCCACCTTTCCCAGTTCATCCCAGGCGACTGAAAGGTAACTGTATACCCTTAGCAGACTGCAATTTGCTTAGGCAGTTGCTTCTTTCAGTGCTATTCCACCTCCCTTTTTCACAAGCTGGAAATTAGAAATTATAGGAGGCAGTGTGTTTGAAGACATATTTTCAGTTCTAGAAGGACTCATGTACTCATGCCGGTTCAAGCAGTAAGATGGGAAACATACCTTGAGTGTAATTTTGGGTGTAAATTTTGGATAGACAGTTTGCCTGAGCCAAAAACATCCCAAGAAGCATCCTGAAAAATCAGTGATAACTACCTGCAGATAAGCTACCACACCAGAGAGTGCTCCTCTCTGTTACTTCAGATAGTTGATGTGAGTCCTTTAGAAGAACATCCTTTTAAGGACACTTTTTCTGTCTTTTCACTAACAACAGAGGAAATCTTTGCAGATATTCCTCTCCAAGCCAGTCTTTGGCCTCTTCCCTTCTCCATCTCCCAGCCAATGGTCCAATATACCAGAATAAGACAAGATAGCGTGGTTCACTTCAGAGGACTTATACTCTCTTGGCAGCATTATAGCTTACAGCATTAGCAACTACCATCTTTCACATCTACTTGGTAGAGTCTTACAGGACTTCATTAAGTCATTCCCTATGAGTGGAGCGCTTGGCTTTCGAGCTGCCTAAAGAGGTGTTCTTAGAGCCAACCCTTCCTATGTTTTTTTCTCCATGTCAATATGTTTCTGTCAGAATGTTCTGGTTGTAACTTAAAAACAAATGGAAGAAGAAACAAAACAACAGACAAATAGCCAGCAAAAGCACATTACGTCTAATATTAATCAGTGAAGTCCACAATACAAAATCTTTTGCTAAAAGCAGAAGACTACATCTCCTAATTTACTCCTGTATTTGAACCACAGTAATAAACTGCATAGCACAGTGTTGTTACTTTAATTCTGTTTAGATGTCTCATTTTGTGAGCAAATTTTACCACATATTTTCATTCAAGATTCTCTGTTGTTTTGGAAAGAAAAATACAACACAACCAAAGCCAGTAACAACAATGTTAAATGACAGGTGGCCACTGGAGAAATGCTGTACAGTTTGAGGAACTGGACCAGTCAATCAAATGCTGTATTTGGAAACAACAGATAGGAGGGCAGGTACTTCCTTATCACCATTTGTAGTGGAACTACAGCTGCAGCTCCAGTTCTGTTTGAGATGTGCACACAGCACACAGTGGGATACAGAAACATAATAGAGAAGCTGCTTAAAGCCACAAGAGAAAGCATGGACTGGTTTGACAAAGATACAAAAAGCTCTTGATATTCATGAGATTCTGTAAGCCCTGATATAAAACTTCTTCTGATTCTTAACCCTTTATAACTTACGGTTGTTTTTATTCTTACTGTAGCATATACTCACACTCCTGTGAGCTACTGAGGAAAAAGTTGAGAACCATATACACCAGATATCATAAGGTACCATTTCCCCCGTACGGTATAGTGCAGTTCATTCCCTCATGACAGCTCCTAAAATGAGGAAATATGTATAAAATACTTGGAGGTTTTTATTAGATTTGTTTAGTATTTTTCACATTATCAGTGTTGCAACAACACTGTGCTCAGTGCTCAGTGTGCTCAGACATCTCTATAGTTCATTCTGTTCTTTCAGAAAAATAAGCATTTCTCTCAGATTTGAGGGTTTTTTAAAGACAATACAAAACCTCAAAACAACACAAACATCTCCATTTAAAACCCAAGAGTTAAGAGGAAAAAAAACTTGTTCTTTATTGATGGTTATACTAAATTACTTTGTTCTTTTGGTTACACATAAAATGTTAACTGCAGTTGAGTTATCAGGGCTATCTAATGTATAGAAAAGCTACTGCTCTGTATACAATTTTCACATGGAAAACATACAGATTTAATGGTATAACTTAATTCTATTAATCTCACTTCATCAGCACAAAGTAGACTTGACTAGAGATACCTCTGTCCTTTCTAATGTGAGTCTATAAACCAGTGTATGTATGGTTCATCCTTTATAATTCCAGTCAGTAGCACACATACTGTATATAAATGTGCCTTGATTTTATTTGCTTTCAAGTTCTGCATCAGTGAGAATCTTCAATAACGGAAGTAAAGCACTTAAAGCTCTCTGCTCCTCTCTGCACCTTTCAGCAATAAATAAATAAGACCCCAGTACTGAAGGTAAGGCTAACCTTTTGCTCTAGCAGGAGACCTTATTTCAGTAGTTTCACAAAGGGTAAAGGTTTAAATTACTAACTGCATTAACTTGTGCTTTTTTTTTTTTTTTTTTTTTTTTTTTGCACAGCACTCTTTTTTTTTTCTACACAATATTCTGAATTTCAGAACATGGAGAACCAGGACATTTGACATAATTTTTCATTTGAGTTTTTTTCAAACAACTTAACATACACTTTATTTCTTCAGAACAACAATAAAGGCATTAGAAAAAACAAAACAAAACAAAACAAAACAAAACAAAACCAAAAAACAAATAAACAAACAAAAAAACCACAAAAACAACCCCCACAACTTTGCTAAAACTGTAATTAAAAAAAATCTTTCCTAAAAGTTTTTTAAGGTGAACTAAATTTTAGTGGACATATATAAATAAAAAAGAGCAAAGAAGAACATGAACATATATTACTAGTGTAATTCATCAAAAACAGTTGACACTTCAATCTAATCCAGAAATGAAAACACAGAACTTTACAGAGTTATGGGAAGTAAGCAATTTAAACGTACCATGGCACAAGGTCATCTAACAATGAAAACGGGAAGATATTCTCTTTTTATTCATTCTCCTTCACTTCTTTAATCCTTCTGAATCTATCAAGTATGGCTTAATATAAATCTTTTTAACAGCCAGAGGTGATCTTGAAATCAGATAATTAATAGTAGTGGTCCAAGTTTTGTATAGCAGGTCTAGCTTTCCATTTTAATAAAAAATGAAAAGGTACTTTATGTAACTAAGCTATTACTCTGGGAAAGGTTTCTTTTTCCATAATAAAGTAATGTAGGTCTTAACTAATTATTTCATCATTTTAAAATGTAATTTTTTTTGTAAAACTCACTAAAATAGTCCATCTTTCTTAAAAGAGTGCTGATGTGGAAAAAAACAATTCTCAGAATACACTCACTGCAGCTCATTCAAAACACTCACTTGCCGAGTCATTCCCCACGTAGTTCAGAGCTAAATGCATGAAGCTGAGGAAATGCACTCAATTTGCTCTGAAAGTAAACCTCCAAGGCAATTTCATAAGCAGAAATCATATTCATGTCATACAGATACTGTGGTTAAGTTTATGATTCCAATTTGGCCTGGAGAGCTTTCAATACTCTAAGAAAAAATACTTCACCAATCTATATGTAAATACTTCAGTAAAACCACTGAACAGTGATCAAGTTCAGTATTAATATCACAAATTAAAGAGGGCATCTGAAAAGGTACTGTCTAGAAGAATGATCAGAGCTCATGCTGAAGAACAGTCTGTGTTTTCAGCAGCCTATAAGCATGGCAAAAACTGTGGTGTTTCATTCATTAAGTCTCAGTGCTATATATATAAAGAAAACACTAAATACTGAAATACAGCAAGTGGTTTGGTGGCAGCAGGGTGGGTAGCAGGCAATCACCTGGAAGTGTCAGCCTAAAGAAACTCATGGTAGGACTAGCAGACTTATGTTTTACAGTTCAAATTGGCAATTAAATATATTTTTGGGCTTTCCTTTCTATTATATGTCATTAAACGAGAAAAAAAAAATCAACCAAGTAGCCCAAATAACCTCTCAACTATTTGGTTGTCTCAGTGAAAGTGTTTATTTAAGCAGATGTGGGGGCAAATTTGTTTGCCCCAGGGGAGAGTGGGAAGAATTAGCCAAATATTCTTTTGAAGTCCTGTGGAGAGGCCAAGACAGTTGTACTGGAGGAAGGCACAACCATTCCCTTACTTTCCAATGGTTTAGAGTTTTTGTAGCTCACAAAACACATATACTGTCACTTGTTTACACCACTGGCCACCTTCACGTAGGCCAGCATTGCCCTAGGACTCAGCCTGCACACAGCTGCACGGAGAGAAGCCAGCTGGAGTGGGCCAGTCCGTGCTAAGATCTTCCAACTGTTCCTGCTCCTGCTTCTCTCCCTTGGCTTCACTGTCTTATATTGAGTCTTGGGGATGTGGGGACACAGATTCAGACAGTGTAACTTCTCAAAGCAGCTCCTAAGTTGATGTTTAAATTAGCTACAAGAATAGGGGGCAAGATTCATGTCCAGACCATAGATACCAAAATAGAGGTGACCACCTATGCACTAGATACACAGAGTCTCACTTCAGATAACAAAGGTTAACCTGGCACCCACACAAAGCAGGTAAGTTTCATTTTAGGTGGATGCCCTACAACCTCAAAGACTTCAGCCAAAGGTTAGCAGATGTGATACAGAATTTACAGGAGATCCTCAATTGCAATTGGGATTACTAATAGCAACTGGAATTAGAGCAGTATCCTACAGGTCTCAAATGACACTGCAAAGCCAGAGCAATGTCACATTTCCCTGCCTTACCTTCATAAACCTTGTCACCACAGAACCTATTAACTAAGCTCTATTACAGAAATAGCATAAACAGGGGGAAAAAAAATCACTCTTCCATCCACAATTCTTCATTGCTGGACCTTGTTGGACCAACCCAGCATAAAGAGCAGGAGTTCAATACATGTACTGTGTGACAAGGCAATTTTCACACAGAGATTCATAGGGGAAGGGAGGGTGCTCCACTTTTCAGTGCAAGGTAATTCTAAAGTGGTTTTAAATTGCAAGGTGCTAAGAGTCAGAGACATTCTCCCGAGAGATGAGCTGCCACATCTCTCACTGCTGTGCCAGCATGGAGATGGGCACACAGGGATGCACTCTGGGGTGCTCTGCCTTTTGGGGGCTCACAGGAGACTTCAATGGGCAGTAGGCACCAAACAGAGGACAGGACATCTCTGAAGCAACAACCAAGAATCAAAACTTAACAGACAAATGTAAAATATGAAAAAACATTTTTCTGTTGCTTTTCTTATAGCACATCAATGAATTAGATGTTCCTCTTAAAGCTGTTGTGTTTAGGCATTAGATATCTGCTGATTTTTGGTATGACCCATGAAAGAACTGAATTGGAGGAAAAGAAGGTCATCAGATCCATTTTTAAAGAGCTATTCTGGATGCTGTGAATGACACGGGATTTGGCATGCACTTAGGCTGAGAGGAAAGTAAGAAAATGCTACGTCAAAGCCAGAGGATTAAAATGTGGCATAAAAGCCAATGAGTATATGCAAAGAAAGGTATGGTATGAAAGACTCTGAATGTGTAGAAAGGAAATCTAAACTTGATGTGAAAGTCTAGCATTGGATATCATAACAATTAAGCAAACCCTAAGAGACTGAAAATCTGCAGGAACCAAGTTGCCTTGCTTGAGTACAGTCAGTACAGGAGATCTCCTTTGGCTTAGGACGCATCATCTGCAACCTTTTCTCTGCTCACTCTCTATTTCCCATATGGCAAAGGAAAAGTAACAAAACAGAGCTCAGAAGGTAAAACAGTTTTCACCCACAAATACAAAGAGACAGGAAGGCTCATGTAGTCATCATGTGATGCAGGAGAAGAGATCTCTGTTCTCTCAAAATTTGTATCTGATAAACCAAAGCAGGAGACATGATGCCAGGATGCACACTTAAAAGTACTTACTGCAAAGTATAAATTCTATTTACAATTATACTGTAACTGCTCTTAGCTGACTTCAATCTTTCCCCACTGGAATTCACCCAAACAATACATTACAGTACAAAATATTATATATATGTTATCTAGAACTGGAAATTGTGGCACCTGTCCATGGCCAATGTGCAAGGTATATGCAATAGGGATGACCATTTGTCCTCATGAAAAATTTTTGACTTCAGTATATTACAATAGTCTAAGTTTGTAATACTTTAAATAATGGCCCAAATCTGCCTATGGTTCCAGATCTTCATTTTAAACTCACTATTTTATAACAGTACAAAGGGAGTTTAACTTGTCAAGTGGTTGGCAAAGCTGAAAATGAAATATCATAAGAAAATATGTCAGAGGTAGACCTTTCTGACCCAAACTTCTCTTCGGCCAGAAAAACAATTTGTCTCACCAGTCACTGTATGGGTTGCATCAATCGTACAGCTGATGTGTTTTCTGGACTTGCATCAAACAATCTCAGTACATTGATCAGGACATTCTTAAATCTCTGTCCTTTCATGCTAAATCCAAAAGCTTCCTTTTCATGTGCACTCTACAAATAGACATTTATAACCTCGGAACATAAAAACGTGATGGATTTTATCTTGAAGGACCTAGAATAATTAAATGCTACCAACTTGTTTCTGAAAGGTTTCCTTTCAGCTCTTCCTCAAGGATGTGACATATTTGCAGTTTTTCTCAGTTTTGATTTCTTTTGCTTTGTCAGGGAAAGCAATGCTGTTATACATCACACAAAACAGTGATGCAGTAGGGAGAGATGAGTGACAAAATCCAGAAGAGAAAAAGAGTTCAAATAAAAGTTTTCATATCTTAATCCCTAGAGGATTTTGCCAATAACTTAAAAAAAATGTTAAGACTTGGCAGATACTATTAACCAGGATTTGCTTTCCCTAAGGAAAAAAAACATCTTACCTCAGAAAGGCATGAGCAGTCAACAAAAAAACCTCATCATCATTAGGAATGCAAATTCAGGGTAAATTTATCCAATGACAAACTGCATTGTTCTGCTGTTACTGAAGCAAAACTGTGAAAGTCAAAGTCTGGAAGTGAAAGATCCAAAATGTACACTGATGTCCATTGTACATTTTTTACACGCATTTTATTTCACCTTAAGCACCTCTGTAATTCTGTGGTATCTGCCATCACTGTATCCAACAATATCCTAAACACTTAAAACACACTTCTTTTTTTTTTTTTCATTTTCCTGCTTGTAGAAATAGTTTGACTGTTTTATGCTCCTACACATATGAAAAATTAGAACAATTAGGTGAAGGGCTTCTTTTACAATTCCCTGTTCTAAACACAATAATCTGCATGGTTTGTCTCATGGGAAGAGTGGCCAGTACAGGGTGCTGTCAGGTAGCCTTGGCAGCATTGGGCCAGCAAGGCTAGCAAGGGACTGGCAGCATGAGGCACAGCTCACACAATCACCACCATATTGGCTCATTCTGAGTCAGTGCTTCCCAGTAATCCCAAGTAATTTCAAACTGTGAGTGCAAATGATTGCAGAAGAAGGAGCTGTTTACACACACATACACACAGCCCGCAGGGGAAGACTACAAACTGTTACTGTTTTTTAGGAATTAATTATGGCTATTTTGTTTTTCTCATCTCCATCAAATAGCAGTATTATTTATTGTGTCATTTGATTCATGATCGTGCTTGTCAAGTCCAGGCAGATGCCCAAGCTAATAAAATTCCAAATAACAAGTAGAATATATGCAATATCAGTTTTTAAAAGCTAGACACTCTTCCTTCAGAATAATTGCTCTACTCGAGATCTCATTTTGATAGGCTATAATAGCTGAATAAACAAAACTAACTAGATTAAAATTTGATCATGCAGACACCACTAGATCATGATTACATTATTTAGAGGAGGAAAGATTGTTTTAAAGAAAAATATGAAGACTTATCAGATACAAAACCCCCACTAAGTAAACACTATCTGTAAATACAAAGTAAATACTTTTATAAAACAGCAAAGAGATCCATTTAATCATTGGCATATAGCTGCCTCTGTAAATCCTGGGTAAGTTAAGATCACAAAATCAGCAAATTATGTTACTGTTAATATCCCAGTTCGCATTGTCTTTTCTGATATTCTAATTTCTAACTGTCAGTTACATTGAAATTCAAGGAACTATCCATGGCACCCACACTTAATTCTTATCATTGAATACTGGCATTTGAAGTAAGGTCCTTTTGGTCACCAGAATATGAAAAATCCTACAGAGAGCAAGGATAAAGAGATACTGCTGGGAAGATGGGGCCTCCAGATAACTGAATGAGGAGACAAAAGCAGTGTAAGGATTATGTTGATAATAGATCTCAGCCAGATGTTCACTGACTTTTTCTGCCTTTTAAAAGCAGTGAAGCTTGCCTAAGTGAGACATTTTCAATAGTACTACTGCACCTTGGGGATTCTGAATAAAATTGCTGCTTGCAAATGTTGTGTACTTGAATTTTTTTTCCCCTAAAAATGACAAATTTAGTAGTTACTAATTTTTATTTCTAGCCTATACTTCATAGTTTGTTAGGTTTCTTACAACTACTTTCCATCTACTACAGCAGTCTACATGTACAACGAATTGTCCTCTGCCAGGAGGAGAAGGAATCACCTTCAACCCGTTTTCTGCTTTGCTAAGATTCAGAGGCACTACCATGAATAAATGGATCACCCTGATGGGAAGTATTGAGCTCAAAACTTAAAGAGAATCTGAGTTTTATTTTAATGTCATCATGGTTCATAGAAAAAAGAAATAGTCGAGTGCAATGTTCACAGAACCCTGTGTAGGGAACAGAGCAGAAATGGTGCTATTTAAGAACAGACTGTCTTCTACACTGTGTCAGTGTTTACCTGTTGGTACTTGCTATGACATACTATGTGTCTTGTTTTTATTGACCATCTAGACATATAAAATGGCTTTCCTTGTGTGGAAGACAGGACTTCCTGGGACCATGGAGGCCTCTCTAGAAGCTTTGTTTGCCCCTCAATTCCTTCATTATATGGGCATGTTCATTCTGTTTTGTTGCACTGATGTCTGGATGTGTCCTGCTTCCACCCATTCAAAGCATTAGCATTCTTCTCCCAAAACAGCATTCAGATTTCCTCCCAAATCAAAGATGCATTCCTCAATTACCTGCAAGATGTTGGAATTCATCAGATGAATCTGCCAGTGAACCTATTGTACCTGCCACTCAGCCCTGGTGAGGCCACATCTGGACCATTAAGATCCTCAGTGCAAGACAGAAACCTGATAGAATGAGTTCAGTGAAAGAAAACAAATAAGTCTAAGGGACTGGAGCATCTTTCATATGAAGATATGTTGGGAGAGACAGGACTGCTCAGCCCAGAAGGATCAGAGAGGTGTTACCAATGTACTTAAATACCTGATGGACAGGAATAAAGATGAGAGACAGGTTCTTCTAAATAGTGGTGAAGAAGAAGCAATGGCACAAGATGAAATGTGTGAAATTACATTGGAACACAAAATAACAATTTTTTCATGTCAGAGCGATCAAACATTGGTATAGGTGGCTGAGAGAAGTTATAAGGTCTTCATCTGAGCAGATCTTTACACTGTGCCTGGACACAGACCTGGGCAACTTTCTGTGGTTGCCCCTGCCCTGAGCTGGTGATTGAACTGGATGATGTCCAGAGGTCCCTTCCTACCCAAACTATTCTGTGACTCTGTACATCAGTCAGGATCCTTGTGTTACAGACTCACAGGAGAACTGACACCAAATTAAGAGTTTTACAAAAATATGGGAAAAGTTTATCTGAAATTCTATGTTTTCTTTTTTAAAGTACAGTAAATTGTAACTGACATCAACAGAAATGCAAATCTTGTGTGTAAAGGTATAAGCATGACAGACAAAATCAGCTAAACTAGATGTGAGTCCTCTTTTCCTATATAGGCATCAATATTTTTGACAGATCTCCTAAATCCTTTTTTTTTTAATTGGCTATTATCAAACAGAAGCAATTTATCTCTTTTGTAAGGTTAGGCAAATAATCCATTCAGAATTAACATGCAGCTTCTATCCCCAAGAATATTTTGTAGGAAATTATTTTAAAATAAGATTCAAATCTTTATAATTAAGAAGGGCAAATTTATTAATAAGAATAAAGAGATACATTTCTAATTTCCAAGTTATGCAAATTACTCTGTGATTTTTGTCATTTACTTCAGAAACAGCAGAACAATGCAGTTTTTCACATGCATGACAATCCTTCTCATTTATGTTCTTGACAAATTGCAACTGGATATTTATTCTTACACAGCAAACTTTAATGGTATTGAGACTCTAAGTGTATATCTTTCATTTAAATACATTGACACTTTAAAAAACACAATGTTTATAAATATTTTTCTTTACAAATAACCTTTTTAGAATTCTCAAAATGAAGCATATTGTTGTTTGAAGTATTCGTTAGATACATAATTACAGGTATTAAGGGGATGACTTTGCTTCAGAAAAAAAAATCATATTTCCTTATTGGCTTTACTATTTTTTGTCCACATGCCAAATAGCAAAAATGTTTGAACCCTGTAGTTAACAGGCACATCAAATACATTTTTACATCTAGGAGAGAACTGTACAAATTGAGACAGTTTGTTGTTGCCTCTCTTCCCTCAGCTAGCACAAGGAAGGAGCACCAGGACTGTGCAATCATAGCTATTGCTATGTCTGTAGCACTGAGACTCTCCCTGTGCTCAACTGAGGGATTAGACAGGGCATGCCCAGATTATACAGTGCAGTAGCCAACAGAGAATCCTAACGTAGCTCAAAACAAGATGAGGACAAGTGGAGGACTTGCTAACACAGATCCACTGCTTTAAACAAGCAGCTCCTTTGTAGTAGACACAGGAGCTCTACAGGCTCCCTGTCTCCCTGGTTTTTCATTCCAAATGGGTTCCAGCACCTCTCATACCACCTACCTGAGGCCGAGAGGTGCATCCTGAAAAATGATTCACAGGTTAAGAGACAGGAAAGAGGAATTTTCCCAGGGAGCTGCAGGTAGCAGGGCAAGGAATTCTGTAGGGGAATTCTGTAGGGCAGGGGAATTGCAGTGGGGAGGGATAAGCTGTATCCCAAGCTGTGCAAACAGGTGATACAGAAGAAACACATGGATGTTAGGAATCCTTTCAGATTTAGGGGTGATATTGTGACTGTAATGAAACCTAGGCTGCTTTGGCATTTTCTTCTTCCACTAGTCCCTGACTTCAACCACTGCCTTCTAAACTTCATCCTATTCCCTGTCTTTGTCACCTGTTTTTTGTGTGCCTTTACTGTGTTTCTTTTACAGGTTCTCCAACAGCATGTCCTCCTCAAATGCACTATTTCAAAAAGGAACAAAAAAGCAAAGAAACACAGTTCCTATGCTGCTGGTTCCTAAAAATTACCAAAACCTCATGTCAATAAGCTTACATCAATTTCCATATTTCATGTCCACAATTCCTTTGGCTTCAGTAACTCTCCATTTTACATACCCAAGACGACACCTATGTACTGAAGCAGCTGACTAATTTGCACTATTAAAAGGAAACATGATTTGAAACTTTTCAAATGGAATTGATCTTGTGCAAAGATAAAATATTGGAAAGCTTCCTCCTGTGAGGTCTCACAACATTGGAGGGTACATTCTGCCAGCAATATCACTTTCCTGTAGTCAGTGTCAGAAACCTTCATTACAGTCATAGCTAATAGGCAGTATTTCTTCACACTGAAGGAGTACACTATTCTGCTTCTTAAAAGCAAGGGATGGTAGAAAGAAAAAAAATCTCAAATAAGGGAATATTTTCTATATTCTTTGTCACAGAACTTCAGCACATGTGCCAGTGCTAAGACCCACATCAGAACAGGGTGTGCCGTATACACTAGGTCCAGAAATCCATACTAGAACAGGAAATATGTGGTCCTGGCATAGCAGCCACTGTCTGTGTATACTTTTTCCAATCACATGAATATAAGGGGCTAGAACAACTTCTGCCTCTGCTAAAAATCTCTTTTCAGTCTCTTTTCAGTGTCAGTAGAACAAGTTGACCTGATACTAATCAAGTCTTTGAAGTAGGTTGAGCTCTGCCTGTTTTGTTTCACAGAGGTTTTTAAGACAACACTGACCAATAACACCTTTTTTCTCATTCTGGCTCCATAAAGCAAAGTAGCAAAGGTGGCAATATTTATGTCACTCAAGACATCAGTGTTTGTGGGCTTACTTTGCTCATCTTCTCCAAATCCTCATTGATCTTATGTCATTGTTGCAGAAAGTCAATAGGCCATTGCTAGTCAGGACAAATAGCAACTGCACCCAAAAATAATTAATCTTGCAAATGTCTTAAAATGCTTTGGGAATCATGGCTCAATTGAACTTTAAAAAGGAAGAGGGGACATCTGAATTGCAATGGCATCATTAATTAGTATCAATAGCTTGTATTATTTCTTATTAATAAAATAACTGTACCTCTCTTAAATGACTACTCATTTTGTCAATAGTTAGATAAAGCACATTAACCACAGGACATATTCTGGCACATTTTTACTTGAAATATTTTCTTCCTTAAGTCTGTATTTGTGATATTGCTGATTGTTAAAGAAATACCTTCAACTCACTACCTGTTACACTCACTACATTCAATTTATTCACTGTATAATTACAAAGAGTAATAAGGAGGTACCACTTTAAAGGCTAAAGAAACTTAATGCCTGTGGTACTGCAGCAGAAATATCTTTGCATCTCTTTTAGACAGAGGAAAAAGTTATGGATAGTCAGTCAGTGACAGAACTAGAGATGATGTCTAATTTTGTCTTGTAGGTGTGGTGGGTCAGCAGTGGTTAGCCAAACTCCCACCCAACTGCTCACTCACCTCCTGCCCAGCTGGACAGGGAGAAAATATGATGAGAAGGTTCATGGGTTGAGATGACAGGAAAATTGTCCCCCCGTTACTGCCCCAGGCAAAGCAGATTTGACTTGTGATAAATTAATTTAATGTTTTAACAACTGAATAGAATGGTAAGAAACAAAGACAAAATTAAAAACACTTTGAAAAAGTAAAAACTCCCTTCCCAAACCTGCCTTTTTCACAGGTTCCACATCACTCCTTCCTTCCAGCTCCTTTCCCTCTTCCTCCTCCTTGAGTGATGCAGAGGATAGGGAGTGAAGATGTGGATCAGTCCATAAAAGCTCCACTGCATCACTCCTTCCTCCTCACACTTTTCCCATGCCCCACCACTGTGTCCTCCAGGGGCTGCAGGAGAACCTCTGCTCCTGCCCTGGGGCACCTTTATTTTTCTCTCCTCCTTCTCTCATTTTGGTGTTTTCAGGACTGTTTCTCTCATGTTTTCCCCTCAATCCTCACTGCATGTGCAGCATTTGGTCCATTTTAAAATACCTTTTCCTTGAGATGCCACTCTCACGGCTGCAGGGCCCAGAACTGGCTGTGTCCAGCATGGGGCAGCCCTGGACAGTCCTTGCAGTGGCCACTCTGCAGCTCCTGATACCAGCACCCCACCATGGACACCCAGTACAGAATGACACCAGTGTACATGACAGGCATCTCTCCTCAAGTGTAAAGGAGAGAATCAATCTCCCAGCTCCTGTTTCCTGTAGGATCCATGGTGTCTAATAGTTCAGATGTAAGAACAACAGAAGAGAGATTGAAAATGCAAAGCCTGCCTCACACAGATTCAGAGACCACTCCATAAAATACCCTTCTTGTAGGGTCATCCTAGCTGTACCTCTTTTTCTAGAGCATCAAAACTTTAAGGATGGCTGAATTTATCTTCTTGTTTCAACACTTCTAGCTAAAGTAGAAACAGAGCTTTGGTTTGCACAAACTGAAGAGCAGCAGATGCTCCAGGCTGATTCCAAAGGTCCCCATGTAGCAAGAGTTGACTTGGAACCATAAATGGACCAGACGAGTTCCATCCTGTGGAGAGCAGCACCCGTTCTAACGCTTTTCAGCCAGTGAGGATGGCTCTGCCTCCACAGAGAGCTATGGTGCAGACCCAAACTTCTCTGCAAGTGTACGCTCTCTGCTAGTGTCATGCTTTGCCATCAAGACTTTGAAAGTTTTCTTTGCTGTTGTAAACATCTGGTGGAAATGAGCCCTAGAAGACAAACAGTAAGAGCTCCATCTGATGGAGACTGCCCTGCCACAAAGGCTGCCTAACTGTATTCTCCTGCTGAACCCGAAACACTTTCATACCTGGGTAATAGCTTTTCAGTCTCTGTGGCTCAGGTCGTTCTTCAGCTTCTTCCTCCTTCAATTAATGCTCCACATTTTGAATTTCTTAGTTCTGCCCCTCACTCCACACCTGGGTCTTACCAACTGCTCTACTACTGAACTTTTGTAATTAATTTTACTGTATGAAAAACTGCAGAAACCATCTCAGAATCAGGAGATTTGCAGCAACTGACAATGCTTATTACCTACAGAAATATAAATACCCAAGGAAGATAAAATTCTCATCATAATAATGAAGAAAATGTCAGAGAATGTAATTTTAAAATTCCAGCACTTATTAACTAAACAATTCAAGTGGGGGAATTGAAATTTACATGAAATAATTAGAAATACTAAGTATTCTTGAAACTCTCAAAATACATTTTTAGTGTGAAAAGTTCATGCATACCCATGCAATATTATTACGAAAAATTGATTTCAATATTAAAATCCTATCAGTGCAATGCATATGTCATTTTTGTTGCTGTAATATAGATTTTTACAATGATCAATTCCCAATTATTAGCCTGAAAAGCATCTCAACAGACAGAAATAGAGATGAATACCTCATTGCTATAGAGCTAGCATCAAGTACTTTAGTCATTTTTTTCCTTTTCTTTCAAAGGAGGAAATTAAACATCTGCTCATAAGATTTAGTGATCCTTCAAAAAACAAAGTCATTAGAATGAGTGACACATGATCAAAAAAGTGTATTCTGAGTGTCAGAGCAGTTAATAAGCTGTTGGACTTTGAGATATTAAAACAATAAATTTAAGATACAAATTCATGAACAAGAAAAGCTGTGAAGTGGTAGGCAAGTTCTATAGCATTCCATTTATTTGCTTTATGACAGTGAGTCCATGTATATTACAGTTCAAATCAAAATCCATAATGGAGACAGAGGGAAAAAAGGTGGGGGAGTGATGCACTGTTTCAGCAGACCAGTTGTAAGAGGCACCAGATAAAATGAGGAAGAAGAAAAAATGGAATTAAGGTGTCAGACTTCACCTTTGTAATTTTACTTCTGTCTTGCTTCATCTTATTGACTTGCAATTAAATGCTGGGGTAAGGATTAATCTTTGAACTTTGAATACATAAAATCCACCTTTTTTTTTTTTTTTTTTACTTATTGGATGTAAAAATCATGTAAAAAGAAGAAGATTAGCCAGATGTGTTGTTTACATTATAAAACCTAGATGCATGGCATTGTATTTTCCCAATTCTTTATTATTATACAGAGTCACAGATTATCACACTGGGAAAGGCAGTATTCAAAAATATGAAACAAAAAATAAATCCAGAGGAAAATGTCACGTAAAGCTTTAAGATACACAGGTTTCTGGTGGATTAAAAGCTAGACAGCTGTCAGCAATATTTATTTGCAGCCCAGAAAGCCAACCATGCCCTGGGCCTTATCAAAAGAAGCATGGCCAGCAGGTCAAAGGAGGAGATTCTGCCCCTCTGCTATGGCCTCATGAAGCCCCACCTTGAGAAGTCTGGGGCAGTGGAAAGACATGGATGTGTTGAAGCAGAACCAGAAGAAAGGCATGAAGGACCTCTCCTATGAAGACAGGTTGAATGAGTTCAGTTGAGGTTCTTCAGTCTAGGGAACACTCTGGAAAGACCTCATGGCAGCATTTCAGTACTTACAGGGGCTTATAGAAGAGGTGGAGAATGACTTTTCACACAGGCAGACAGTGATAGGACAAGGGGGAATGGTTTTAAACTAAGAGGAGAGATTTAGATTAAATGTTAGGAGGACATTCTTTTCTGTGATGGTGGTGAGGCACAGGAACAGGCCTGTTGTGGATGCCCCAGGTTGATGGCACTATGAACAACCTGGTCTAGGGGTAGATATCCCTGTTCATGGTTGGGGAGTTGAGACTAGATGATATTTAAAGTCCTTTCCAACCCAAACCATTTTATGATACTACGACAGGGGCAGTTTGTTGCATGAAAACTTTGAAAGCATTGAAACCACTTTCATCAACCAAACCAGCAAGATTTTAAAATACAAACTGTCCAACGGTTTTCACAAATTTGTACATTTCACAGTGAAAGAAATAAATTTTTGGAGGACTTAGGGGATGCCAGTGACCTGAATTTGCAAGTGTTACTTAGATTAATCCCTTCTAGAGGTCATTGAGGTAAGTAGAGAAAACATAAGGTGCTTTCTTGAAAACTTTTCAAGTAAATAATGAATCTATGTATCATTACAGATTAGAAGAAATCCCTGAGGGAGGATATGTTAAATATTTTTGCTTAAAGAAAAAAGGTAGTCAATTTCAAACTCTTATGCAACTACATCTTTAATGCCAGGGATCCTTCCAGCAACACAGCAAGATGAAGAAAGCTCCAAGATCTGTGTAGATCATGTGAAATTTACATTGCTTTAAAACTTGGACTAGGAGTAAGACCATTAGTGGGTCTTACAACACACCTCAGCAATGAAGATCACAGAACTCAGTTGTACAACACTGTCTTGGAAAAGGACTTCAAATTTTCTTCATTGTCTTTGGGATTACAAGTGCAGGCTATCTGCAGTCTTCAGTTTCTAATAAATAAAGCTTCAAAGAGAACACAATGAAAAATAAATGGGTCAATTGCTGTGTAAGGTCAAAAAGCCAGCTTTACCCTTTGACTTGAATAGTATTGCACTGGGTGCAAATTAGGATTAGTATTTGAATAATTCTGTACCAGAGAGTCAATTTGTATGATGAAAATAGAACTTGCCTACTCAATAATCTATTTACAATTGCAAATGAAGGATGAGATTGATAAATCATCCAATTTCTGCCAACTTCTACACAAATAAGTTACCTATAGGCCAGAATTAATTTGTTGCAATGACATTGCAAGGTCAGGTGTTCTAAGGAAGCATTGTGCTAACCCCTCCACAACAGAATGATGGTAGTCATCTATTTGTCCTCTTTGGTTTTAGGACTGATGTCTTTAGCAACTTTTTTTGACATGAAGAGGTGATGGCAGGTCAGATGAGGAGGTTCTGAACCAGCAATTTTATAGTGACCTGCATACTGAATGGAGAAGAGCAGTAGTTGCATTCCCAGTATTACTGCTGGTTCAGAGACTGTGAAAATGGAATTCAGAGAGCAAATTTGCATCCCTGCATAATCTCACATGCCAGGCTGTTGTAGGGAATAGGTGAATATAAAGTTCCTATCTGCATTCTTCATATGTAATTTTAACATACTCTTTTCACCCGGGAAGTCTGGCTCAATGAATCACTTGTCTTATCTAGACTCTTCTGCCTTAAATGTTTGATAAAGGAGTATGGAAAAGTATAAAATCTCTCTGTGGGAAGACGAAAAGCCAAACAAAAAGTTAAAGAAGAAATAAGCTCTTCCTTAACTACTGCCAAGTATCAAATTAGTTTCTGTTCATTTGAAGACTCACTTTGTATTAACTTTTCTTCTGACATTATAGGAAACAGAACTTGCCTGAGGCTTCATCCTTTAAAGACTGTTTCTGAGATGTTCTGCCTGTAATTGTTGGTTGTCATGAGGTTGCCTTGCTCTTGGATCACAGTTTGTGAAGAGAAAAATCTGAACAAACATATTATTTTTAAAACTACGATGATACAGGATAGCAAAATGTCATTCATGTCCCATTTCTGCGTAGTGATCTTTTCTCTGCATTTGTGAGATATATTCATAATGGTATGCTTAAAGGGAAAAACATGTGTTTGAAAGAAAAGACCCTGTTCAACAGTTTAAAATGCAAAACAAATCCTATTTACCAGAAAGAGGAATCCATATCAATGCTTATGATTCTCCTCGCCTCCAGAATGTAATGGAAAACATGAGGCAATTAAAACAAAACCAGAAAGTTTTTTTTTAAGTTTGCTTGGAGCACTGAGATTGAAGGACACTAGAGTGATAAAACAATTAATCCTGATTCTGTTCCTTATTGGACACACTGGCAAGTCAGTGAGAATCTGTACATACATCTCTTAGCTGAATTTATGACTGAGTAATGAAACTGTTGACCCTGAATGCAGGTGTTTCTAAACAGTGCAGAGGAGCAACTGTTAGTAACCATGAATAGTAATCTTAGAAAACTGTATTTCACATTGTCAAAAATAAAAATAAAGTGTGAGATTCCCCCTGTACCTGCCACAAGTGCGAAAGTTGCAATGAAGCAATATTAAAGTAAGTGCTCAGGTTCTCTCTCCATTCAGTGCAGAGAAATGTGGCCTTCAAAAACCTTCTACAGGGAATTTTCAGGAACCTAATTTTGGTGTCTATGTGCAGACATCCTTATCCTTCTTTATCTTGGCTAGAAAGCCCTTTGTCTGTCATTACATCCCTGGGGGTGTACATGCTGGGAGTACAAAGGCCAAAGAAGGGGTTGAGTTTTCATCCCTGAAAGACTTTAAAAGGCATGTAGCTTCTTAGGGGCATGATTTAGCAGTAGACTTGGCAGTGCTGGGTCGGACTCAATCTTTAGGATTTTTTCCAGTGTAAACAATTCTATGATTACAACAATATTGGTGGTAAGAGCTTTTAACTCATTTGCATAGTTTGAGAGATGTAAGAGAAGGAAGGCTGGCTTGCTTTCTTTTCTTTTTCTGCAGGAAGACAAACTAATTCTAAGACAAACTGACCCATTTACTTATTTACTATCCTTCTATGAACCTTGTCTCCAGAAACACATTATCTGGTGAGCACCTATGAAACTACATGAAAGAATATTAATACAAACACAAACAAATAGTTGCAGCTGCAAATATAAAACCATTGTACTCTTGAACAAAACTTTTATCTTCTTTGCACTGGAACAACTAACCAACTAACCAAATGTGCAGATAGGCCATGTCACTCTTCGGGCTTCAAACCACAGCAAACTCACTGTTGTGTTCATGACTAATTTAGGCAATTAGGGAACAATATTTTTGTGAGTAGTGGCAGAGTTTTCTCACTTAGGAGATGGATATATTATGATGCATCAGGTATCTGACATAACTGATAGAATATTTAGCTATCGCTTTAACTATCTTGCAGAATTAAGACCAAGAGCTGAAAGTCCTTCCTTCATGAGAGCTGTTAGGCCAGTGAATATTATGGAATATATGATTTGGTTTTATAAAAGCAGACCTCTTTGACTTAAAAAAAAAACCCCAAAAAACCCAAACCAAACAAACTTTTAAGTCTTATATTTTTAAAATCTTAAATAAGTTATCTGGGAAAGCATATTTAAGAATGCAATGATTTGTGCAATATCATGTCACTTTTCAAATTACAAGTTATGAATTTATGCTGCACTGTTAAACACTTTTTGTAGCTTTTCAGCCTGACAGTACAAAGTGCTAGTTATACATGACATAATGAAGTCATACAAGACAGAAAATGAATTATTCACGAAACAGGTTATATTTATTCTGAAAAATTTTGCATTTATTATTTTTCACATTTTATTCTATATAGCTGGAAAGAAAACCTGGGAACAAAATAAGTGGGAGGTCTTCACAGACAAAGAACCCCAGACACACAAACTTTTCTGTTACCATTTCTCAAACTGTTGTAACTTAATCTCACCCTGTTAAATCCAGGTCTAATAATCTGCTGCTATTTGGAGTGGATATAATGATAAAGTAGTCTCTTAGCCTGTTTGAGACATATAATAGCAAAATACACTCAGAACCTTCATCAAGAATTGAAAAAAGGAACACAATAGATTTTTTCTCAGAGCTACTGTATTGTAGGATAAAGAATACCTACTGTCTAACCTTCACTCTTGAACTTTATCATCACATTTTCTTCACCCTTAAAATGATACAAAAATTAGGTTTGTCTCTATCTTTAAATTATTATAAAAGTAAAAGAATATAAAATAAAGTTACTCCTAAATGACTTTACTGGGAGAAATGGTATTTTTAAGGTGAGCAAACAGTAAATTTACCTCTTTCATGTAATGTCAAAATTTCTTATTTTTCGTTATTGAAAGTAAGAGGGTTTTTTCAATACAGTTGACTCTTCAGTGATTTCTGTGTACACATTCTTGCTCACTTCCTGAAGAATGTTCCATGTATAAAACAAAACAAACAAAAAAAAGAACTGTTTTATGAATTCAGGTATGACAATGGAGGAAAGAATGAGCAAAGCAGAATGTTAAAAGTAGAAAAAATTCCTTGCAATTGGCAAGGCACTACAAGTACACCTAGTGCACTTGAAAGTATGGGGATTGTTCTCTGTGATGAACAAAAATGCAGAAAGCAATTCAGTCCTTCAGAGGCCTGGATTTTGTCTTCTTTGATATGAACACTGAGACAAGTGTTTGGAGTGCTGTTCCTGATAAGAAATAAAATGAAGTAGGAGAAAGCATTTGAACAGTGCAGGGATAGTCACACTTGTAATGATTAAACACAGTTTCATACAGAGTAATTTCAAAAGCAAAATCATTACAAAGGGAAGAAAATATACTTTTAAAAGAGCTTTATCTGACATGGCAGCACTATTCTAATGTTAGCAACATATGCTGGTTTCACAGTCTGTGTTTTGATTGTTTATGCAATCTATTATGTGTGCCAGGGTCCTAATAATTGGAAGGCTAAGCATCCCATGTTTCTGCTTTGTCCTTTTCCTTTCTCATCTATATTCTCAACTTTTAAAAGTTTTGCTGTTATTGTTGTTACTATGTTTACTCTTAACTTCCAAAGAGGAGAATCATGGATGCGTAGAAAGCAAGGTAAGGAAAGACAACAAACTGCAGATTTTTGAGGATCCCAAAAGACTAGGACACCACCCTAGGAAACAGGAAATTCAATATGGGCTTGTTTCAAAGTTTTCAAAGTTTTCGAAGTTGCTATTTTCATGCAACATAATCACATACAAGGGATCTGCAAAGCAAGAGAAAAAACTCCATGCAACAGGATAGACAGAGCTGCTAAACAGCTCTGCAGAGAAGGAGCAGCAGGGAAACTCTCTTGGTGGCCTGTAAGTTCAATGTGACACAGCCATGCACCCTGTTGTGACAAAGGTTAACCACATACTGGCAACATACACTA
Source organism: Cisticola juncidis (assembly GCA_013400215.1). Taxonomy (NCBI): domain Eukaryota; kingdom Metazoa; phylum Chordata; class Aves; order Passeriformes; family Cisticolidae; genus Cisticola; species Cisticola juncidis. Next base: position 342,425 of record VXBR01008710.1, read on the forward strand.
GCAAAAGCTTAGCTAGCAGGTCAAGAAAGTAGATTATTTCTCTTTAGTCAGCACTATGGAGGCTGCATTTGAAATGCAGTGATCAGGTCAAGGCTCCCCCAGATGAGATACGTTGTCAAAATAAACTCCAACAGGACATAAGGAAAAATTATTTCCAAAGATGGATTAAGAATTGGAAACAGTCTGTCCAAAGGGGTTGTATCATTTCCACCACAGAAACATTCAAAATTCAACTGGGGAAGGCTGTGAGCCACTTCAGTGACCACTGAAGTGCTCTGCTATTATCAGGAGTTGGGACTAGGTAACTTTCAGAAGTTTTTCCTGAATTATGCTCTGAACTATCAGGAAACCCAGTTTATTACTTATCCACAAAGCAATTACAATATCATAATTCTGCAGTGATTTTCATGTAGCATAGGCCAGCTAACTAAAGAGATCCACTATGGTTCCCTTGTTCAGCCATTCATTCCCATCCTTATATTAACTCCTCACTTGTGCCAACATAAAAGTTTGTATTTGCAGGCAGTAAACTAGGCAGAAAAACTTGTCCAAGTTAAAAATTGAATATTTATTTTGCTTGCTCCTCTACCATCACCTCTCTTTGTCCAGCACAGCTGTTTGTGTGGGCACATCAGCAGGAAATGTAATCCAGGGAAGGCTGAATGACTCTTCTGTCAGATTCAGGAGTTTAAAGTGATGACTAAACTACAGCATAAATTTCTCTAGCTTATTCACAGCCAGTGCCCTTCAGCTCTCTTGTAATAAACTGTTTCTGCGGGTATAATCTCTCCTTGTGGTTTCTGCTCAGTTAGCTCACCTCAGGCAGTAAGCTGTGACCTCTGTGGCATGTTACATCTGCTGTGTGACATTAACCACATCAGAAGCCAAATTTTTAAAAATGTCAAATAATTTTTCATCCTTCGTTTTTAAAATTCCTTATTTATAGGGCACTAAGGCCCTCATACACCCTAGGGGGTCTCCAGCTTTATTAACTACCAAATTATGACAATATTCAAAGCCATTGAAAGTAATTTACGACCAAATTTTTTTTTTCCTTTAAGTGGAGGAACCTAAAAAGACTAGTCCCTGAAAATATTCCTCTTAATCTTGGTGGTCCATGTGTCCATAATTATAATGGCTTTGTAACTTTAAAGGACAGTGTGAGAAAACAACAACAACCTCAAACGAAACCAAACCAAAAAGCTAGTTTTGGGGAGTATCTAGCTAAAGCAGGGTTACATAGGCATAATGTTAAGTTGTTGCAAGTGTTCACCAGCTCCAGCATCTCCAGGCCTGCAGATTCCTCCTGCCTGGCCACTGGAGCCAAGCCCAGGGAATCCAGGGCCTCTGTCCAGGCTGAGGGACACAGCTGACACTTTCCCCCGTATTCAGGACTCATCCCAGACACAGGCACACAGGGACAGCGCCCCCTCCTCCTCTTGGGCAGGCAGAGGCAGAAGGTCACTAGAACAGGACACACACCACATTGCCCAGGTTCTTGGAATCACAGAAATGATTAGGGTTGGAGGGGACATCTGGAGATCATCTAATCCAAGCCCCTGCTAAAGCAGGGGCACCTTACAGCAGGTTGCACAGGATCATGCCCAGGCAATTTTCAAATATCTCTGGGGAAAGAGAACTCCACAACATCTTTGGGCACCATGTTTCAGTGCCTCACAGCACTGAAATTTTTCACTCTCACAGCAAAGAAATTTTTCCTCATATTCAGATGAGGAAACTTTCTGTCTTTCAGTTTCTTTCTGTTGCTCCTTGTTCTGTTGCTGGCAACCACGCAAAAGAGCTTAGCTCTGTTCTCCTTACACCCTTCCTTAAAACATTTATATACATTGGTAAGGTCTGCCCCCAGTCATCTCTTCTCCAGGATAAAAAGTGGAGGTCCCTCAGCAAAGAGATGTTCTAGTCCCTTAACCATGTTAATCATCCACCACTGGACCCTCTCCAGTCTCTCTTGTACTGAGGAGCCCACAACTGGACACAGCACCTCACCAGGGCTGAGCAGAGGGCAGAATCGCCTCCCTTGATCTGCTGGCAGTGCTCTTCCTAAGGCACCCCAGGACACCTTTGGCCTTCTTGGCCACACGGACACAGTGCTGACCCATGGACAGATTGCTGTCTACCTCGGCCCCCAGGCCCTTCTCCACAGAGCTGCTTTCCAGCACATCAGCCCCCAGCCCATACTGGGGCACGGGGTAATTCCTCCCCAGGTGCAGTGCTTTGAACTTGCCTTTGCTGGACTTCATTGGATTCTTCTCTGCCCAATTCTCCAGCCTGTCCAGGTCCCAATGAATGGCAGAACAACTTTCTGGTGTGTCAGCCACTCCTCCCAGTTCTGCATCATCTGCAGACTTCCTGAGGGTGCACTCTGTCCCTTCATCCAAGTCTTTGATGAATAAGTGAACAATACTGGACCCAGCACTGAGGTTCTCTGGTAAGCTACAGGCCTCCAGCTGGACTCTGTCACTGACTGCAGCCCTCTGAGGCCCACCATTCAGCCAGTTCTCACTCCCCCTCACTGTCCCCTTGTCAGATCCACACTGTCTTAGCTGTACACAAGCACACACACATTTACAGATCCCCTGAGCTCTTGCATGGCCTCTCTGTCAACCCAGCATCCCTTCCCACATCTCGTTCCCCTTACTCATCCCACAGGCCCCTGACTGACTGGCCAGTCCCACTGGATGTTCACTGCACACATGCAGCACTCACACACTTGTCCCCTGGGTGTCCCACACTCAGATTCCCCCAAATACCAGCACAGACCTTCTGCCCACCTGATAACCCTGCCTGGACCCAGGGCCTCCTACTCCCCAGATGGTTCAGCTCGGAGTTTGCCGAGGAGTGCACCCCCCGCACATACACTGGTTTGGGGCAGCTGTGGCACTCAGAACTGGAGTCTTTACTCATCCACAGATTCACTGTGTGGCTGCTGAGAAGTCATTCCAGCTGCTTTAGTCCTTAGTTCTTTTCCTCCAAGGCGGTGGTGAGCCCTCCTACTTCGCTGTGCTGTTCTAAAGATCAGAGCACTCAAGTTTAGAGGTTTTCAGACATTTAAATAATAAGGCCTAAAAAAAAAAAAGGAGAATATCATGATGAATATACTGAACAAAAGCTCCTATCAAAGCAAAAGGAAGGAACAGAGAAGATTAAAAAGGCACCTCACTGAAGAGGTTCAAAGCACAAAAGAGGAGGAGGGAATTCCTTTCACCCAGCCTCAGTCAGGTGCCCACATTAACAGGAGGTAAAAGAGAATCAACCTCCATGATGCTCAGAAGGCATTTTTTGTAAGGTATCATTACTTGTTAGAGAAATTTGATCAACCACATCTACAAGGAGAAGCTTTCCCTGGTCCAGGCATTCACTGACTACCACGGCTGGACTGCACACACAGACCAACACTTCATCTACCTCTAGGTACTCACAGAAAAGAAATGTGCATTTGGGGAAGACAGATACAGCATATTTCAGTTGTTCCCTCATCTAGAAAGCTAGGAATGACATTAAAATTAGTCACACTAGAGAGGTGTAAACACAGCCTTTGTGACTGGTTTTTACAGACTCCACTTGCTTTTTAAGAGTCACCATGAATCTCTATCTGAGCAAAAACTCAGTTGGGTCCTACATTTCTTTCCAGTAATGTATTCATATCCTTCACATTTAGAAAAATGAAGAAAACAAAATACTACTAAGCACTTCTATTCTTAGTCTATATTGCCTTGGTCTATGCACATAGCTAAGCCTAAATTAGGATCACTGAGAGAAGCACATAGACCACCTGCCTGTGAAGAATACGAAATCACACAAAATCAAAGAATCATAGAATGGTTGGAAAGGGCCCACTGGAGTCATCTTGTCCAACCTTCCTCCTCAGGCGGGGCCCCCTAGAGCTTTTTACTCAGTATTGTATCTGGACAATTCTTGACTATCTCCAGGAGGGAGACTCCCTCTATGGGCTATTTGTTCCAGTGCTTGGTCACCTGCACAGTAAAAAAAGTTTTAATTCCACCATTCAGGTGGAACTTTCTGCTCATTGCCTCTTGTCCTATTGCCTGGCACCACTGAGAAGAGCCTCTTCACGTCCTCCCTTCAGATACACACCCGATGGGCCTGGCTCTTAACCCTTCTCTAGTTCTGTTGGCTGACTGTCCAGTCTGGTCTCTGCTTTTCAGTTTCTAAGTTGCCTAGGATTTATCTTCCTCTTGAAAGAGACTTAAGAACTGCCTCATTAAATGACAGGAGGCCTTGGTGATTAGCCTCCTTACTCAGCCTATATGCCTCTCCAAAAAAAACCACTTTATATTCTCAGCCACTAGACAATGCATAGATGTAAAGACATTTAAACTTTTTAAGATTGTTCTTGGACTTTTTAAACTGCATTACTAGTCTTCACTTCCACTTTTACTGCTTTCAGCTAATTTTCTGCTGAATACTAACAGTGAGCAGGTGTAATAAGAAACAGAAGAGGACTCACAAAACATATGGACTATATTTTACAAATTGTTTAATAATTTGGTGTGTATTTCTAAATAACACATACAGACACTAATACAAGGTGACAGACTGTGTGCAACACTAATACCTGACTTGTACTGCACAGTAGGCATTTGATTAATTAATTAACTGCATATTTCAACTTATGAGTATCAAGTTTTGAAAATATAGCCCATATATCCATTTACTACAAGTAACAATAATGAGTAAACCACTTTTACTCTTGTTATCTATTTAAATGGTACTCATCCAAGTAAAACAGATAGACATTTGTACAACAGAAAAGTGCCTGTTTTAGCTCCTTTCTTCTCTCTCTAGAGACATGCATTCCGTAAAGCAAGAACAGAAACTACAAAAAACAGTTAACATACTGGAGTATCAAGGGTTCTCTGTAAGAGAAAAAAAAAAAAGACAACAAACCCAACTCGCAGACAGCTTGTTTATGACAAGAAGAGTGTAAACACACATCTATTTTATTTAACTTGCTAATCCTCTGACACAACTTGTGATGTGTTTGATCAGCAGGCTTCTTGTTCATCTTCCACCGTAGAAGTATCTCGGCTTTCCTTAGGGGTATTGACAGCTGGTAGCAATCAAAGCCATCTAACTGCCGGTATCTCATTTGAAGGGAATGACATTCAGCTACAGAAATGAAAATTACTTTAATTCACTGTATTGCACTGTGCATCTCAAGAAAAAAATGCAAACTCTCTTGGGAATAGAGACATTTAGACCCTTTTTTCTGGAAAGGGTTTTGTTCATTAATCAGTACTTCAGAGGCAAGCAGTGCAGGACATTACTTGTTCTTGAGCAGGACTTGGGCATAAGGCAGCTATGGCTATCATAATCCACTTTGGATTAGTTGTCTTGAAGATTAGGACGCAATCAGAAATAGCATAATTGGTTTATTTGTGGTCTTTCAAACAAAGGCAACACATTTTTCAGCATATCACACTTTCAAAACAAATCACTCCACCTTTCTGGATTTTCAGCTCATTCATGGCAAGTCAACTATAAATTATCCTGAAATGTGATGGAGTGCTAGAGTAGAGTCTCACGTAACTTCCTTCTATGTTGTCTTCTCTGATTCTCAAAGAAGGAAAGTCAAGCCAAAAAGGTTTTTAATGACAGAGATGGAAGGTGAAAGAACCTTTCCTAAAAATTTCAAGTGGTATCAAGCTTTCTCAGTATCTTGTCCTGACTTTGGAAAATGTTAGGGGCTTAGTCTCCTAACTCAGTGTCAAATATCTTGGAACTACCAAGTGGCTTTCCAGCAATTCTCAGCTTCTCCCAGTGTCAAGTTTTGATATAGTACAACTCCCTAGAAAAGCGAAAAAGACAAACTGAATGTCCCAGAGAAGTTTATATATTGCTGTACTGATGGACTAACAGGAACAAGTGATGGGACTGGCTGGTTTTTCTATGTAATCACTTGTAACTTCTGCAGAATAGTGAGGTCAATTTTGCCTCTTGCTCTGCATGTTAGTAATTGTCCTGGTTACCACAGTATGAGCAGGTCTACCAAAATTTTAATCTATCATATGCCTATCATCTTTTTGTCCTTTAAATCTGTAGTTTCAGAGCATTGTAGGCTCCTTAAGCATAAATTGGTCCTCCTGAATTCAGGAATCTCAGGAAATGATAGCTATGTCATGCTTTTATGCATTAATTCTGAATCTTCAGCTGTGTGTTCCAGTGTCCAGTTTCAATTAGGATTTTATCAGATGTCTCTTCTTTCTTGGCATTACATATTTGGCTTCTGCATAACAGATTCTTATATATTTTCAGATTTTATTTTTACATTCATCATTCATGCATTTCACATTTGTGTGGATGGCCCCATCCTCAGTCTGGCTTCATACCGTTTTGACAAGATGAATTTACCTAACAATTAGCTTGAGCTAATTAAAGACTATGAAGCATAACAAGTGACAGAATCAGATATAGTTAGAAGGACATCACGATTGTCTTCCTGCTCATTCACTGCTTAGATGGCAAATGTAAGCATTACTTAAATTTTTTGCTTGTCTTTCACAACCCAAGTGAAAATTCTAGTGGTCTTTTACATGGCCTGTTTTTCAGCTTAGATCATTTCCTGTACCATTTACTCATAATAATTGTGTTCAGCAGCCACATCAGAGCCAAGCACTTAGATGAGATCTTATTTATTCAGTGACAAGTGCCAAATGTTTCTGCATAATAGAACACATATAGTTCGTTCTTTGGCTCTCTAATTCAAACCTGGTTATTATAACAACAGATCCTAATTCCTCACATTTCTTTCTCTCTTTAACATGACATGTTTACTATAGTCCAAAAACATTAATTTAAAATAATATATAAAAAGTTGACTATATCCCCTATTTCATATTAATTGCATAACTTACTGATCATGTTACCCAGATGATGAACTGTGCTAAAATTCCACACTGAAAGAGATGCACAGCACTACAAAATACTGAAAGCTACGAGTTGTCTTGTACCAAAATAGACAAAGTCCAGTTATGGGGGCTGCAGTGAAGCGCTGCAGAACCCAAATTGACTCAAGTTGTTTCCACAGATTATTCTATGAAAGAATGTATCCAGCAAAAGCTTGGTTAGAGAAGAGCTGGTATTGCTATCTACTCACTCCCAGAATAAATAGCTCCATTGATCCAGAAAACTGACTACATTTCTTTCAGCTATAAAAATTAATCAAAATTTTATCTGTACTCCTTTACACTTTTCTCTGCCATTTTTCCTCATATCTGTATGCTTTCCAAACTTATTTTGCAACAACAAATTAAATTTTGCACACAGCATTAGAAGGCATGCATACAGCAGTTAAATAATGGGTACTCATTTTTTCCAGTTCCATTTCTGATCCATTTTCTTAGTATTGTAGAAGGCCTTTGTAAAATTTTTCCTAAACTAACTGTTGCATCAGTCAAAGCCTAGGTAAATCAAGAGTAGAGAGATTAAAAAATGTCATTAGTGCAGCTGTTTATTATTTTTCCCTTGACGTGACATCAGATACAGAACCCTTGCAGTTTAAAACTGAACTAAGGTATATACTGCAGCAGATTGCCCATCTGGTGTGACTTCAGAGTATTAAAATCTTCTGCAGGCTATCAGCACAAGGACCAGTCAAAATCTTTGCAATCGCCCAGACATCTTATTTCACACTACACAGAGTTGTGTGATCTCCAATTAAGATGTTCAGAATCACCATTATTAGCTTGTGATGAATGTTGATCATATCACCCAACCACAACAGTTCTGCATTTCAGCTGTAACTGCCCAGCTAATATGCAGTTACTGAAACAAGGTTTTGTCTGTGATCCAAAATATTACAGAAAATCAAGAACTGCCATTTCCAGAGTGTGAAATCAAACGACTTTCCAGACTCTGTTGAACACTGTCACTGTAGATTAATGTGATACAAATCCTAAGCGATTGCAAAGCTGTGATTTACATAAGACTGAATCTGAATGAATATAGCTTGTATAATCTCCCAGTTTAAAATAAATGGTTATACAATGACAACTTTGATTCTAGATATACAGATCATTTTTTTCTATTTCCACTTAAAACATAAATGGATAATTATATCCATCCCACCTCCCTATCAGAATCCATACTAATAGACATGGGGATAAAACATTCAGTTGTGAGATTGTGCACATGTAGAGTTCAAAGCTAGGAAATACCACAAGTCCAAAAACTGTATTGAACAATGTCAATTATAAAGTATGGATTACTTACTAAATATGGTGAACATTTAGAAATTACAACAGGTACTTAAGTTACTTGTAATGCAGTTCGAAGAGTTGAAAGTATGGAAAGCAAGCATTGTTTATCCTGATATCTCTGTTCTGGTGAATTTTCTCATGTAGACTCAAGCAGAAACTAACAGAGAAAGTCTAAAATCAAACAGAGTTTAGGTGTTCTAATCTTCGCATGTAACACAAGTATCAAGCTCTGTGTATTAATCAAGACATTTATTACTGTAAAATGCCAGAGCTGCTTCGAATGGAGAAAAAAGCAACATCCCAAGAGCTTGCTGTATCTTTGTGGAAGACAGACAGGAGATGCAGACTAAATCAGGAGCAACACATAACAATGAGATGGGCTGTATTTAATTCTTCACTTCTGTGAGCAGATTGGTAAAGGAGAATTCTAAAGAAAGATTTTAAAAATAATAATTAATTTGTTTGCAGATGCTTACATATGATTTCTTCATAGATTGAATGCCATCTGGGGAGAAGGTGCAAAGGTACCTGTTTAGAAAGCTAACAAATTAATGACGGGACTGCTGTCATGTACCGATTAGAGAATTAATTTATTCATATTACAAAAGTTTCCAAGGCTGAATGAGAAGCTCTGCAAGTGAGAAAAAGACCCAAATATATTGTTGCAAAAAAGAGGAAAAACAACAACAACAACAACAACAACAACAACAAAACACACACACAAAAAAAAACCAAACCAAAAAAACCCCAGAAAGATGGAACAGATTTCGCCAAGAAAATGTTTTAGAACACTTAGGTTAGTAGCAGCATTAATTCTTTTCATCACTATCCAAGTAATTCTGTACAACAGGAGAAGTATATTTGCAACTTAACACTTCCCACAGTTTTTGAAGTAGTTTAATATCTATAATAATAACAGCCTGCAGAAAAAGAAGTAAGGGAACCAGTCATTAAACCTTTCAGGGCGAAAAAATCTCTCTTCAGTTTTCAGACTATCAAAAACTATTTTCAAAGACGTGTGGAATAATCACCTTGGAAGTGTGATTATTCAAGATTTTATTCTCTGAGGATCACAGAAGAATTTTATTGTTAATTCCAAGGAGTCATTAACATTGCTATTTAAATATATCTGTGATTCTGAATTAATATGAATATGTATAATAAAATCTATTGAAAGGGAGTGAATTTATTGACTGAAAATTGCTGAAATCCCCAGAACAGTTTGAGAGAATGAGATTTACCTCACTTGCCTTCAGCATTTAAATGTACTCTTCTGGTCTAAACCAGGTATCAAAGCATCTTCTATAGTCAGCGAGGACATAGAAGATCTCCAGAGATTCCTCTTTCCATTTGTTTTAAATTCATATTTTAAGAGTGGATGAACTGCTTTTTGTAGATAAAAGTGAGAATTTCAGTTTAGTGCTAACTCCATAATCATAGAAAGAGCCTAGCTTAGTCCTTTACTGATTAGATTGTCCTTAGCCAGAGAATATGGATCTCCTCTACACATAAATGCTACAAAACTTCCACTTTTTTTTTTTTACAGAATCATAGTTCTTTGAAATACTTTCTCATTTCAGTTATATTGTCACCTGTTCCCAGTATCGTTACTGACTTGTGACATGAAGGGCCACAGGAAAATCACATCCCCTAAGCAGAACTTGGAGTGATCATCATCTAGACAAGGAGTCTTAGAATGAGTAACACCATTGTGTGTGGGTGGAGGGTGGATGACTCAAGCTCATGATATGCTAAAGCAATGCAGTTTATTTGGGATCGGTCCATTCCAGTGCTCAGTTCTCTGCAACATTCCATACCTAAGCCTGCCTTCTGCTTTTGCTGATGAGCTCTGCCCTGCTCTTGCTCCTGTGCATGCTGTTCTTCCAAAAATACTCTTTTTTGGTACTCTATTCTTATTTCCCGCAAAAAAAGAAGAGTTGACCGCTGTACTGTTTTTAATCATGAATATCTGAACCACCTTTGGGGTGGTTCAAAAACAAATACAGTTTTTTAGATGGATGGGAATGAGGAATTATATTACTTGCAGATACTAACAGGCATACTTATAATGACGGATTTTTTTTTCTCTCAGATTAAGGGTGGCTGTAGAAGTAACAAAGCTCTTGAGCTTTATGAGGTTATTCATGGGATGCACACACATGATGGATTCCTGTGTGTATCGCACCCTAGAAAAGAAGACAGAGTTTCACTCTGGCAGATATGAACCCTGTTGATCCTGCTCTGTATGTGACTCCCAAGCTTCTGGTGTTTCATCACTGTGGATACACCCAATCATCACCAGACCCTTATTACAGTCACTGGAACTGTTCCTGACCCTAATTTTTGGCCCAACTTCCTCAGACTTTCTTCATCACCACAAAGTTGCCTGACAGTCTGGACTATTGGCTAAACCTGGATTTCACCTCTGGGTGGTCTTTCTTGCCTCAGCTGGGGTCAGTGGGATGGGCCCTGGCGTAGCAAGACCCCTTGTCCTGCTTGCCATGGTATCCCCCCTCAGCTCCACATCCCTTAAGTAGAGGTTGATTCTGCTCTCTCCGAATTTTGCATTTATAAGGTAACAGAAAAAATGTCAACTGGCCTCTGCTTTTCTTGCAAATACACCTTGGTTTCACAAGTGTCCATTCTGTTAGGCTGTTGTATAATGATAAAAACCATCTTGAGACCCTATTGCCTATGGCCAGTTGAGGGGCAATCCTGTAATTGTTAAAATACAATTTCTGTCACTTGCCTCCCTCCCCTCAAACACGTATCTGAGGGCTAATTGCTTCTGTAGGTCCTACAGGAAAGCCTCTGTATCGCAATCCAACATAACCATCTCTCCATTTCTCCAGATATACTTTGTAAAAATAAGTGAAAGCCTTAATTTTCCTTAACCAACAGCTTTTATTCATTATAAGATAGGTGAAGGAAGATGGAAACTTATGAAGTTTGTTCTGATACACTCTGTCATAAAACTGCCACTTAAAAAACTTCCTAGAAAAAAACCCCTAAGCTTAGTGTGCTGCACTGGAAGAGTACTTGAGATGCAAAGTACACCCTCCAATTACACTCTTCATCATTCTGAGACAAGAGATGAAGCTATTATTTAACATAAGAAAGGCAGTGCATTGCACTCTGTAGAAATTTATGACTATGTGTGTTAAAAAGCTATTAAAAATCAGGTTGTCCATTGAAACTTGCCAAACAACATAGCATCAAAAAATAATATGCAGTTTGGATAGCAACAGAGTGACTTCTGCTACCTACAACATAGCTGATTATGTTTTATATAGAATGTATTTCAGGAATTTCCCCAAATTATATATATTGGGTTTTTTTTAAACAAGAGGAAACTTTTTTCTTAATCTACATGTACAATACTTACTGTAACTGAATATTAAGTTGCAGTAACCATAATATGATTATATCCACTATTCTTGCAAGAAGAAAAAGTAGATTGAGAAACTTAAAGATGGATTAGAATAAGAGAAATCAGTCAGAGAGAAATAAAAGCTATATAAACAAATTATAGTCAATTTTGAGACTTCTGCAATACATAACTAATGCATAAAAAGCATTATATATGCACATACATATGTGTGTTTATCTCTCTTTCCCTCTCTCTCTCTTAAAATGATGCATCTGTCAAAAGAAAATAAGGGATTTCTCAAAGCAAACTGTATCATGCCCTAGTAGAAAGTAATATAAATTATCACAAGGAAAAATAAAAGACAGAATCTTAGAAGGAAATTTGGAAAATAAATCATAAAAAATACAGAAGTATATTAAAAAAGGAAAGCTATGAGGAACTTGGAGAGTTATCAGGAAATAATGGAAGATAATTACATCTCAGAATTCTGACAGAAGTCTTAAAATCTTTGTAGTGAATGCCCTGAAAAAATCACTAAACTTGATCACACCTCTATGGGCCCTTATATTCACAAAAAAAAAACCCTTCAGCATGATTTTATCCTCTGAAAACATGTTTATTTTCTTTTGGACAAAATTGAACGTTTGCAATAATTTTACTAGGAATACTTAATAGCGTAACGATAGAATAGAGAAGGTTGGAACAGCTAATTTGATTCTTTAGGCGGCTCTGAAAATCCCACATGAAGTATAAAATTATGTAACACCGCCTTTATTGTGGCCCATGACACTCAGACCATTTACAATTTATATCACCTGTCAGGCTTGGCCTAGTCACTTCAACTAAAGTTAGAACTGAAGATAATTTGGTCCATAATTAAATTACAAACCTGAACTTTATAATAATGTAGTATGCAATGTATCCTAAATAGTGCCACAAATCACATCTCAAGTATCCTCATAAAGATCCATTTGATGGACTGTATAATGGATTTTACTGATTCTTTACTGATTTTTTTTTCCCCATCTAGGCAGTATCTTCAAAGAGGTATATTAGATTTCCTCAGCTGAATGAGAGGCTAGCCTAAAATATTTTGTGAGAAATTATTAGTAACATGTAATCTACAATAAATCGATGAAGCAAACTGCTTTCCTACTTCTTATATCCTCAACTTTCATGGGGTGACTTTGAAAGCTTCAAGAAGGAGAATGGTGTAATTCAGATCACAATTATTTCTGGAAGTCCTTAAATTCTAACTAGAAAAAAAAGAAAAATAATCCATTGCATGTTAAATTTCGTTTGAAATTTCAAAAAGGTATGACTGATATGTTAATAATAGGACTGTGTCATATGCTGTCCTCAGGGATACGTTTCTTGTCTGTCCATTTTGGAGTAAAGACAGCTATACATGCAGGTTCTTCTAAAACCTGCAGGATCTTGCTTTGTTGTTTTCTTCTGTAAAAACTCTCATGTAATAAGAAAAAAGGTATTGTAGCATTTTAGACACAACTCTCAGTGGAAACTTCATTTCAACTTGAGTCATCTAATTATATTTTTTTAAGTGTCTGGAAATTACTGCCATGCAAATGTGAAGAATAGCCCTGAAGTCCTTTGTGCTTCTCTGAAGTCCTTTTTGCTTCTCTAAAATCCAAGTATTTTTTATAATTGCTGCAAGATACACATTCCATTGATACTTAGCACTGATACCATTGTGCAGGTGTGACAGTCCAAGACTCCTAGTGATATGGAACTGGGATGGAAATCAAGGATATTCTGGTTTCCAAAAGTATTTCTGCCGGTAACAGAAATGTATTGAAAGAAATATGACCACAATACTTTCTTGAAATATAGTTGTAATACTTTTTATATAAGAAAGGGAAGAAAAGAACAGCTTTCTGAATACTCTAGTTCAGATATTTTTAAGATACAAGAAATATATGTGCCAAGAGGTCTGATGATTTCGGCTTTACCAATGCTGTGATCGAAATGGCTCAAAGCTGCTTGTCTTTACAATTTGACATACTAGGCAAGACAGCATTTCTTTAATTATTTGTTCTAAGTCCCTCTCTACTTCTGCCAAAAATATTACACAAATATTAACTAGCACACACTACTTGTCTGCCAGGGTGCCAATGAATGATGGCAAACAATTGTTTTGAGTACTTCCAACTGTACGAAGCATGCTGGGCAGTCAAGACAGATGAGAGCAAGAGCAGGGCTTTAAAAGAGACACATCATAAGACAAGCAGCATCATACATTCTTAAAGCATCACATGAGAAAAGTGGTTTTATTACCAAAAGAAGCCCAGGGAGAATAAAGGAAAATTACTGTTTTTTCAGCACTGTCTTGGTTTAAGACAATTTAAAGAAGCAGACTCTCAAAAACGAGTTACCTTCTCTTGGTTCCAACCAACCCCTTTCCAAAATTAAGGCATGAATATGAGTAGATGTAAGTAAAAAAAATAACTTTTTACTAACAAGCAAAACAGCAAAAGGCAAAAAAATAATCTATCTAGTGAATAATCACTAGGTAAAAATGTGTTAATTCTCATCAGCTCCAGGGGAACAAAAAACACCCCAAATGGTTCCAAATATCTTGCAAGATGGTGACCCCCAATGGTGACACCCACTGCTGACCACATGTAGGGAGACAAAGGAAGAATAGTCAGACCCTTTCCAAGGGCACCCATGCGACACCCCAGCTACTTAATTCCAGGGTTTAACCAAGGTACTTTTGCTCTTGGTAGACACAAAGGAGACAGTCCCAACCAGATATTCTCAAGAGGTAAAAAACACGCAAAAGTTTACTGGTAAACCATCGGAAATAAGGGAACACTGGCAAAAGAGTAAATGAAACATAACATCACTTATCACAGCACAGACAGCCCACAGAACACAGTAAACCTTTACACCCACTCAATGTTATGTTCTGTGAGAAGAGAGTTAGACGAAGAAGAAAGGGAGAAAAACAGAAAGGTGGAGAAATATAGAAAACAGTCATAGCTCCCAGCTTCTGGTTTGCTGCAACGTAAAATCCCAAGACAACGGCAAGGCTAAAAAACAACAGGCTTGTCCTGTGGTCAGGCTTCTTAAAGCCTTGGCCCATCCAGGGCCCTTTTCCCAGGTGGCACTTACGGACTCTCGGCCACCCAGGGCAAGGGTCAGGCCAGCCTTGGGGCTCCCCTAAAATTGACAGACTTCTTGGGACTGGGGGGTATCAGGGACAGGGCACCCCTCACAAGAGCAAGCTCTGACCCACCCCCTACCACGCAACCCAAGCTTCCCAAGATGTCCCCAAACAGATCACTTTTTCCAGTCTCTGACAGGCTGTCACGGGTCATCATGTGGTCTGGGAAACAAAGGGACAAGAAGGCGGCAAAAAGAACTCTCCCAGGAAGGTAGGAGCTATGCGGGGTGGAATGGAGAGCTCTGTTGGCGCCAACGCGGGGCGACCGGCCCTGGGAACCAACTCAACTTGGCCAAGTGCACTCCCAAACAGTCTGTGATTGAGAGATGCACTAAATCCCGAGTGGCTACTATTGCAAGCCCAAACAAACAAACAAAACTCCAAACAAGCAAAAAGCCAACTGCCCAGAACAAACCTCTCTGAAGCAGAGCCTCCACCTCCCGCAAACACTGCCAGGCGCAAGAGCAGCCTGGCTCAGGTGGCACAGCCTTGGAAAGGGACTGGGGGACGGCACCTCCCCACTGCCCCGCAATTCCAGTTCTTGTCATGCTGGGTGTTAAACAGACAGTGACACGTTTGGGGCAGAGATAGATACGGAATATAATGACATTCTGTGTTACCTATGACAAGCATTTGGCCTGAACTCTGTTCTCAGAATCTCTTTAAACAGATTCATAACAAACATAAGTTATCCTGATCATGAGCTTAAGAGAAGGAAAAATTCAATCCATTATGAAGACTATTAAAACCAAACCTTCTTTTTGTCACATTTAGTAGACTTATAATTCTGTAACATTTTGCAACTAAGTTAATATCCACAACCAGATATCAGAAAATGCCTAATACATTTTTCTCTCTTAAGAACTTAAGGTTTGTATCACATCAGCTGGCAAATTTTCAGTTCTTTCCTTTTTCTGATTATCATGATCTTCCAGGATAGTTTTAGCTATGGATTTTCATTTTTCCTAGTCTATGCTAGAAACAGATTGTAGAGATGATATATACTACTACAGTGGCGGTGACACTAACTAAATGACAATCAAATTATGTGCAAAAAAGCCAAAATAATTGTTTTACAGGAAAAAAAACTAAACCAATTTTTTGTTAATAAAACGTTATTATTGGAAGAGCATGAATCTTCTCATAACTGTAACATAAATTTGTTAATTTATTAGTATGATAAACTTACAGCTATGTTCCTTAGTAAACTTAATAGGCTAGACTAGATGAACAGTTTGAGATTTTATCTTCCCATTATCCTAATAATGGAATAATATATTTTGCGAGCCACCCATGCTGTGAAAATTATGTAAGATCTTATCCACAGGTTACATTTAAGGATATTACATTGCAATCAATTAAAAATATTAATGAGTGTTTTTGCAATATAAAAATACAACTATTAAAGATTTTCTTAGATAAAACAAGCATCAATTGCCTCTATAAGACCCAAGGATAGGCCATGTTTTTCTACAGTAATTTTTACTTGCATTATGACTTTATAATCATCTTATCTTTTCGTAACTCCTGTATTAACTTTTTGAATAAGATGGTACAAAAGGTATATAAGATACATATTCAATCAGTACAACTTAAAAATAGCTATGCAAGTTTGAGGGAATTGGGCTAGAACTGCCTGTTTGGGGCATTTCATGGGAGAAAGAAGAAGCCATTTTCCTGCAAAGACATGTGCCATTTGCTTGCCTCTGCCAAGCCACGGGAACTGAGGCTAAGAAGGTTTTCCTTTTTAGCATTCTTAAACAGAGTAGTATTAAACTTGTGTGCTTGCTTTGTAAAAACAAGAACATTGCTGACAAAATCCTTCATAACTTTTATGTGACAGTTCAAAGGGATGAACCTCATGAAAGAACAGTTAATTGACTATTTTATCTTCTTATAGGAAAGAACTAAGTGTCTCCAAATGAATTGTGGACAACTGCCCAAACACAAAGGCCAGCTTTGGAATACTTGGCACAGGAATGTATTTGAAAAACTGCCTCCCTTGAACAATGAATATTAGGAGGGTATTCTTTGTTTATTTATTTATTTTTTTAAGTCATGAGTTGCAGTATATTAAAAAAAATAAGAGAGAGAGAGAGAGGGAACAGAATGGTAAAAGCCTAAATGAATCCATCAATCTAAAGGACTACTTCTGCAAATATCCGTGCTTAACGTTATGCACTCACTTTGTCTCAGACTTTTATATTTGAAAAATTCTCATTCAAGAAAAAAAACAATGCAAAATGGCCAAGCTATTTGCATTCCCCAGACAATATACATGCTATGACTAAGTAGAATCTGCACAATTATAGCATTAGTGATGCATTTCTTTCTCACAGTTTTTCCTCAGTCATGATTAATCTTGGTAAACTGAGCTGTTGCAACAGTGTATTTGTTCTGTGAAACATCTAATGAGGACAAGAGGGGTAGTATAAAATATTAATAATAGATGAAAAGTACTAACATTTACTTTTGGCTTAGTAAAACGGTCTGATAAATTATTCCCTTCAGTGTTTCTCTGTTATTGCAACACAGTACCTTGAAAGTGATATATTGGCACAAGCCATTGTGTTCTACCACAGTGCAATTAGGAGGTCCATTTAAACAGCTTTATCATACGCATACATAGCCTGATTAATTTTCTAATCAAATGTTCCAGGAAATCATTAACCATGACATTAAACAGTGTTCTGCTAATTATACTCTCCACAAAGAATTCCAATATAAATTTACAAAACATCTATAGAAAGGTGCTAAAGGATGAACTGTTTAATGTATACAAATAATTACGGCAGCTACTCTGCATGGCCCCACAGCTCCTCGCCCTGCAAAGACTGAGTCTGGGGCTGAATTCTGCTATGTTTCTCCAGAACTCTGTGTACTGGAAGATGTTACATTTTGTAGGTCACTGCCTGTGTAAGTTGTGGTGAAGGACTGAATGGCAGAAATTTTTAAGAAATATTTTAGAGATATAAATGCTGAGTATCAGGCTTATTTTTCTTAATGATCCCTAACACTGAGATTTGGAAATAGATTTTCCCCTACATAAGTCTCCAGTTTGCATCATTATTCTAACTACTCTTAATTTAAAATAAAGATAAATGCAAGCTATTGATTGTAGTAATGAGAATTCAATTACCTTGTAAACCATATGCAATTTGCTCGTTTACAACATAATGAAATCTCTACTTATGTATTTCCCCATAAACCACAGAGTCTTGCAGGTCTTTCTGTGAAGGAAAACAACAGATTGCATTAAACAAATGCTGATTGTAGGTACACCTGTTCTTTTGGCCTTGGCAGTGCAGTTAACAGCTCTTCCACACAGACTGTGTCCATCACCAAACAGATGCAGGACTGCCAATGTTTTGGATAGGGACTATGTCTCTCCTGTGTCATTCTGCCCTCTTAATACCACCAAGTTGGTATAAAAAGTATTAGAAGTATTAATTATATATAACACATATATGTATGTATGTATGTATAACTATGTATATATAACTCTCTACAACTACCAGAAAAGAGGTTCTAATGGAGGTGAGGGCCAGTCTCTACTGTTACTGCAGTGACAGGACCAGAGGAAAAGGACTGAAGTTGAGACGGGGGAGATTCAGATTAGAGATTAGATTTTTTTTTTTTCACTGTTCAGATGGGCCGGCGTGGGAATAGGTTGCTTGGGGAGGTGACGGTGTCACCATCCCTGGAGGTGTTTAAGAGGCATCTGGATCTGGTGCTGGATGATTTGCATTTTTGGATTGGATGACCAAAAAGGTCTCTTCCAAACCTGATGATTCTACAATTCTATACAAAAATGTATTTTTACATATAAAAGTCAGTGCTCTAATTATATAGAAAAGTCATATAGAAATGGATGAAGCATTCCTTTTCACCTGTCAAATGTTATGGAATCGGAGTTTTTAACAAAGCCTCTTGTTGGAAATCGGCATCCTAGGCCAAAGAGGCGAGGGACCCGCCCCAAGTTCCGATCCTGGACAGACAGGATGCAGAGAAGACAGGATTTGCACGATAAGGAAGCAAACTGTCCCTTCCTCTGCGTGTGTGTTAGTGTGTGTGTGTGTGTGTGTGTTAGTGTGTGTGTGTTAGTGTGTGTGTGTTAGTGTGTGTGT
>VXBR01008710.1:362602-430670 GCA_013400215.1 Cisticola juncidis
GTGCGGTGACACCTCCGTCTGCCCCCCCGCCGTCCCCTCCGGGCCAGTCACTGCCTGGGGCCTCCCGAGGCCAGAGGATCGAGTGGGAATACGTGGCACGATCAGGTTCAGCTGGGCTTCGAAAGCTGGTCTCGCCTGGGCCAGCTCGCCCCTTGCTTGCCCCTGTGAAAAGATGCAGCAAGTTCCTAGGTCTCTCCCGAACGCTTCGTTCCAAGGCTTCATTGCCTTTACTTGCTGCGTGACAGCTGTGGGTGGAAAGGCAGTGTAGATCAGACTTACAGCTCTTAAAGGGCGTTACTTTTAAAAGGATTGCAGTGTTATTTTGTTTGTTCTTTTTTTCTAAACTTTACTGATATAAACTCTACAGTGGAAAAACGATCTTTGAATTTAAAAGACATAGTAAAGTTCTTCTCCGTATGCCTGCTTTTACAAGCTTTTGGCACGCCGGGAAACTGGGAAACTCAAGATGGCTCATAATTGTTCACGAGATAATGTGTCTGCAAGATGTGCTCTAACGAAAGAGTACCCAGAAATAACCCTTTTTTTTTTTTGGACATCATGAAATTTCCAAGCATTAGAGCTGGGACCATTAAATCTACAGGCCTTGTATCCACAGAATCAGCTGGGTTGGAAAAGACCTCTGGAATCATTGAGTCTAATCTATGACCGAACACCACCATGTGTCATGGCACCAAGTGCCATGTTCAGTCTTTCCTTAAACACTTCCAGGAATGGTGACTCCACCACCTCCCTGGGCAGTCCATTCCAATGTCTAACCACCCTTTCTGTGAAGACATTCCTCATAATGTCCAACCTAAATGTCCCCCGGTGCAGTTTGAGACCGTGTCCTCCTATCCTGTTGCTGATTGCCTAGGAGAAGGGACTGACCCCCATCGGGATACAACCTCCTTTCAGGGAGTATCTGCCACATGCAGAGGAAATGCACCCTGTGCTCATATTTAGGTGATGCACCTTTGTTCAGGTGTCCTTGAGCCCACCTGCTCTAAAATGTATTTATTACCTAAATACAGAGGAGATACCTTGACAGTTATATTAGACTCTTGATTCTAAGGTGTTATTTATGTAACATTCAGTACTTGAGTGTCTGGCACTTGTGCACAGGATCAAAAAAGTTAGCCAATAAGCGGTATCAAACAGGCTGGCCAGACCTGTTGTGGAAAGTCACAGCTTGCTCCTGGAATATTCCTGTTTGCTGCAATCTTTTTGTGCTGTGGTTTCAGATACTGCTGTTTGAACCATGTCCCTGTGCCTTTTTCTACATGTTAGAATGGGCATATATGAAACCGACCAAGAGCTATTTGCTTGGCTTCATTAGTGGCCATATATCCATTGGGGACATACGTGTTTTAGTCGTGCAGGTGACATGGCTGGACACGTGTAAGCCCCCTCACTTGATGAGGCTTTTAAAAGGGCTTACGGTTGTTCCTGTAGTCTGAGTTAGATGAAAGGAGAAGTAGCAACATGATATTCTCAAGAGGTGAAAACAACAAAAAAGGCTTTACTGACAACCTCAGAAAATCAAAGAACTTTGGCAAAAGGTTTAGTGCAACATTCAGTCAACATAAAATACATCTCAAAGCATTAACTTAGCCCATTCAACTTGGCAAGCCTGTTTGGTTTTAAGTTACTCAAAAATTCCAAGAAGAAATTAGAAGGAGAGGAAGTCAGAAAAGATACAGGAAAAGATGCATATAGCTACCAACTGCTGGGTTCCAGCAGTGCTCAGCTCACAGAAATTCCAAGAGGCGGTAGGGGCAAGAAGAGTTTGCCTTGTGTTCAGCTTTAAATACCCCTTGGTGTTATGGGGTAGTCCCCCAGATGGGACTTCTGGTTTGTTGGGCCACTCAGGAGCTGGATTAGGGACTTCAGAGTCCGGGTGTGGAACATTGCCTCCTCTGTGTCGGGGATTGGCAGCCACTTCGGGGTTGGGATACAGGCCGCTGGAGTGGGGGATATGGGCAGAGCAGGGCATTGTCATCTCACCAGGACAAGGCCCAACCACCCCTTCCCCCACACACAGGTATCTCAAAATGTCTTGTGACTCTAGATCTTCCCAGTCTTTCACAACATGGTCTGTGAGGACCCTATGTGGTCTGGCCACTGTAAGAGATTGGATAGTGTTGTTGCTGTATGACTTGAGGGTTGGATTATTCCTTTCGTGAGGGAGAGACGTGGATTTTTGTGTTTTTGTAACTGATAAGAGCTCTGGGTCAAGAGGTTTTGCTTATTACCGATACTTTAATTGCCAAGTTCTTATGCAGATTTCACAATGGTTTTCATTTTTTCCTGTAATTACGTGCTAAAACAGAAGTAGTGTGCTGCCATCATGTTCAGTTTTGCTAGCCATGTGTTAAAATGGCAGTACAATTGTTTATAGGGTGTAGAACACAAATATGTGATAAAAGCTATTAAGGCTTTTTGTCTTAACTGAAATCTCATATTTTCAGTGAAAGAAGGCCTTTTCTTTGGTGCAGGTGAGCTTGTTGGGCATATGTCTAGGGTTCCCAGGTCATGCAAGGATGATTTTGATAATGTTTCAGTATGGGTATCAGCTGACTGCTTTTTTGAGGTCACAGTGTTGAGGTCACAGCTACAGAAAATAGAGGGGGTTGAATTTGGGATTGTGACTCAGTTTTACAGGGTATATAATCATCTCCTGACATAGTGCCTTGGAAGACCACTGGCTAGCCCCTTCCTGGGCTGTGCCAAGAGTGGTTGCCTCCCAACCACTACTGATCAGGATGGTGGTAGAGCAGGGGCTGCTCTGAAAGGAAAGGTGCTTTGGTTGTCAACTGCCAAAGAGCAAGATAAAAGACAGGGGTCTTTAGTATGAGTGCAAGAGGGTCCATTCCTGCAGGAGTCAGGGACAGAAGACGGTCACAGGGCTTGTGTGCCTGTCTTTTAAGCAGGGGTGGAACAAGGGGCGGGTACAATACACCAACCAGTCAGGGGCAAACAGGGGAGGAGCTGAAGGCGATACTCACAAAATGGGGGCCAGTGGGCGAACACCGAGAGATAGTATGGTTTGAACAACCCAATGGGGCATCCAACAACGCAGAACTCTCCAGAACTGGGGGAAGGGATAAACATAGATTGACAACCACATAGGTGGGATAACCGGCAGGGGGTTGGTTCAAGGGAGGATTGCCATGGGACTTTCTGGAAAGAGGGTCAGGGTTTGGGGAGTGTCTGATAACTAAGAGAGGGCGGAGATAACTTTGGGTGAAACCATCCATTTGAGGGGAGAATAGGACCAACCATTCAAAGAATTCATAAATAAAAACACACTACCACAGTCTTCTAGGTAGGTGTGGGTTTTGATTTTTTTTTTTATTTTGGCCTCTTCCTGTTCCTCTGCCCAGTTTCTCTTCAAGCAGGGATAGATGAGAGTGTCCTTAATTCATGAGAATGCTTTGTCAAACTGCAATTTTCAAAAGCATTTCACCCTAAAGATTGACCTATTTTTCATCTCTAAATAATGTCTTAAAGCAAAGATTTTATCCTTGAATGTTGATAGGGACTCAAGAATTATTGATTGAACATGGATTGTATTCTAGGTCTGCCATTAAGTCACTGGCTGACTCTGTTGCTCTCTAAAACTGCCTGGAAGGAGGCTGTAGTGATGTGGGGGGTCTGTGTCCTCTCCCAAGTAACAAGTGACAGAACAAGAGGAAAGGGCATCAAGTTGCAACAGGGGAGGTTTAGATTGGGTATTAAGTGTACTTTCTTCACTGAAAGGGTGGTCAAGCAGTGGAAAGAGGCTGCCCGGAGAAGTGTTTGAGTCATCATCTTGTAAGGTGTTTAAAAGATGTGTAGATGTGGCACTTAAGGATGTGGTTTACTGATGTACCTGGCAGTGTTTGGTATATGACTGGGACTTGATGTGTTTTCTAACTTGACTTCTTTGCATCTAACTGTTTCCGTAATACATCTTGAATGTAATTTTATTAGTTAAATTAGTTTTGTGTCAGAATGTGTAAAGCCTGGCTCTCACCCCTTTGGGCTTTCTGTAATCCAGTCTTAGATTCTGCCTGTGCTGTCTTCTTTATTTGGGGTACTCAGAGTGCCATCCCTTATGTTATCTCAGTTGTATTTCCATCTGTGTATGTTTGTCAAATTAAATTAGCTGTTAGATTTATTGACCTCAAGTAATAGAGCTTATGTGAATGTAATATTTCTCAGTGTTCAAGACTTGACAATAAGTTCCAGGTTGGACCCTTCCAGTCAATGCAACATATTGATCTGTCATAGCAGATATGCTAATCTGAAAAATAATTTGACTCCCTGACAAACTTCGAGGTGAAATCGGATAGCTGGGTGACAAAGGTGACCATTAAGATGCACCTCCTTTTTTTTCTCCCTTCTTAAGAAAATTCTTTTTTGACAGAGGAAAATACTGTTTTTTAAGAGCCACTGCATATGAGGGGTGGAGGGGGAGAGAAAGAGGCATTGGAATCAGCCACTATAACTTTTTAGCCCTGTCAAATGAGGCCTTGAAGGACTCTCTGAATAAACTAACTTCTCAGAAGAAGTGAATGAGTTTTAAGCCTCAGTTGTCTTGGTTCTTTTGCAGAATCATTTTAAATATTTTTTTTCCAAGGAGTGATAGTTCATTTTGAAGCATATACAAGCATGACTTTGTTCAGCAGGTCCAAATTTTTAGAAGAATGGGACTTTTAAAAGCCTAAAAGAATTTCTGTGGTACTGTGGTACTTCAGCTTGTTGAAAGCTCATGCATTCACTCATGTGGTTTAGGACCTTGTAAAAAGAGGAAATCTATTGAAGGATGGCAGATAGTGTACCTGTTCTCTATGTGTACATTGACTGAGCAGGAAACTTCTGAAATCTGCTGGGGCGGGGTGGGGTAAAAAGCAATTTTTTGCCTCTTCCTCTCCTTGATTGCCCCCCTCACCTTAGAAATGTTTGGAAATCATTACAGTGAGTGCTACATTATGTGACTTCCAACTGCACTTTACTGATATTACATCCTGTAGACACTAGTCCTCAAAGATCAGCTTCCATTTCTAGCTCAAATTAGAGGTGTTTCTATTAATTCAGTATACCATTGACCTGACTTCAGTGACTTTCAGTTTATGTTTTTGATTAAGTTCTTTATGAAATTTATGAGTCAAGAAGGGTTTCTTGTTTACACCAATCTGTTAAAAATAGACAAATTAACAGTTGCATTTAACAGTGTCTATAAATCAAAGAAAGATGTAGTTAAGAGGAAAAGCACTTCCATTTCTCTGGCATAGAGCAGAAAGGTAAGACCAATCTGTGTCAATATCTTTAATTACAAAGTGACTGAATTATTGCTGCAGTTATGCTGCAGTGTAAGACCTTGAATCTAAATTAGTCTTTTAAAGAAATGATTGCTAAACAGATGTTACCTAAAACACTTTATCGCAGCTTTGTAAAATTGTAAATTCCTCATGCTGTTATTTTTGTTGGCATGAATTAATGCTGTGGTTTATGATATTATATTTTAGTGCTGTGTTCTATCACTTTGTTATATGACTTACCTGTAAGCACCGATTTTGAGTTTAACTCATCAATGCCTAAAAAATATCACTGTGTAGATAGAACCTGTTGTGTTAAGGTAGTTGTGCTCCTGATCACTTTCCAGATTTTCTCTTTACAAGCAGCAGAGACGGAGTGTGTGATAAAACCATTATCTAAATGCTGAAGTAGTACATTGGAAATTAAAAGCAAGAAATGTGTGTAAATTGCATTTTTAGACTGAGGTAGCAAAATTACTTAAGGAATATTGTTACAAAGGAGATCCTACAGTGATAGCGTTCACTGTAATCATCCAATTAACTTTTCTCTGAGTCTACAGGTTTTCTTCAGTCCTTGATCTGGTCTTCTACTTGTGTTTCTGCTGGAGAATATCCTTTGGGGGAAAAAACAGCTAGTGGTGAATCTTTTTTTGGTGATAATATTAATGGCAACACATTCTTGCTCACTTTAGAATTTAAAGATACAGAGGGGATTATGTGATTCTATGAACATCCCTCGTCTTCATTAGTCTTGTTTCAGTGTTGAGGCATAAGGTATCTGGTTCTTCTAAAGATCCTCTTGGTTAAGCCCTCCTTTTTTCCATTTTTTTTCTTTTCTCATAGCCACAGGCAGGCTGGAAGTTCTGTGTAATTTATCAAAGAACCTGTGCATGTGCATGGTGATTTGGAGGGGGTGTTATAGATGGATTTGCTTCTTTGTTGTCATCTGTAAAAAAGGCAAAAATTAATGTCCCAAAAGATCTGAACTGTGGGGTTTTTATTTTCTTTTGTAAATAGAAGTACTTCAAGGTGGTGGAGGACATGCATGTTGAAGCTGTTGTTTAGTTGCCTGACATTCTGTTATGTTGCATGCCTGAAATTCCTCTCATATTAGGTATGACACTATACTTCATCTATCTTCTGCTTCCATTTATGATTAAAAAAATCATATTTAGTTGGTCTTTCTGTCATACTAACAATGTCCATCCTCAGGCATGATCTGAGTTCAAGTACCAAAGAATCTGTGTTTAAACAGTCTGCTTACATTCAGAAAGTTAGATGAGCAACATCACTTTGTGCTTATGCCATGGTGAAAGACCACTTGTGGAGTATTTAGATGCTGCCCCTTTTGGTAAAGTGCCAAAACTCTTAGATGATGCAGACTATTGTCAATATTGTACTAGGCTAGTCTTCATTGGTTCCAGTGTCAGAGTCCAGGACATCCCTCTGGCCACCCTGGAGGGTTTGGAGACCAGACAGGGGGGGTCTGGGATCTGTACAAGGGGGTCAGCCAGCCTCACACAGAGCACAGGAGGACACTGCCTCTGATCCCTGTCCATGGGAGTGAATGCCCACATTGTATGAAGAATCACAAGCCAAAAGAATTCAAAATAAGTAGTAGCTAGTTTATCACAGAGTGTAAATGTAGAATCTAGGATTTTTAGTATATGGGTTTGAAGAGGCAAGATGGAGGAATTGGGGAGTGGCCCCTGTCCTCCTTGTTCTTGTTCTCATCCCTGATTTTCTGTTGAGTTGTATCACAAGGATTGGTTTAGAGTAGAAATGACATGTTAATATAGGGAGTGAGTATTGGTAAGATTTTATAAATAAAAAGTATGTTGTGGACGGTGATTGGACCAGGGAAATGGTACAAAAGGTCTGGGGCCCTCTGATCCGGCCAGTCCGCCGCGTGTCCTGCTCTGCTGGGGATGCCTTGAGAGCTGAGAAACAGCTAAGAGATAATGAAGAATAAACAACCTTGGAAACTCGGACTGGCGGACTCAGCTTGTCTTCGCTGGCTCTGGTGTGGAACCTTTTGGGCAAGAGAGGCTCGAAAGCCCTGTATACCTCGTGTGACAGCAACCCCAGGGAGAATCTCAGGGAACAGCAACCCTGAGACCAGAGCACATGGACCTTTACTGGTGGTGGAAAAAATGCTGCAGATAATAGATTTGAGTCCCATATGAGATGCTATTCTCCTGAATTCTGATCCTATTTGCCTGAATTTCTTGTACCACACCTAGAGAGAATTTCATCTGTAAATTTCATCTGTAAATTTCATCTGTAAATGCATATGTAAAGATAGGGAAATAGATGTAATGACACAAAAGATCAGTCTAGTACTGTTGATCCAATTAAGTGGGATTTGTCATTGCTTTGCTTTCCTTCATTGTCTCTACCTCGACTTGACTGGGGTAATTATACAGGCAATCCCTCAAGTTATTAAATTCTATCTAGCAGATGAACTTCAAGTATGTGCTGCTGTTTGGATCTGCAATGTAAGATCATCATCTTGTGTACTGATACCTGAGCAACAAGATAGTATTGCCTGCCCTCACCCTCCCTGGCTCGCCCCCTCGACCCCTCCTTCCTTTTGATGCTGAGGCAACTAGATGATGCTTGAACTGTGCAAAATCTGTAGCTATGTGGAAAGAAGTAGTTACTTTGTAACAGGGTATGTGAATGAAGCACTCTTAAGAAATCAGCAAATTTAGCAGAACATGCTAACTGCAAAAAGCTAGCCACTGGCTGTTTGAGCAGACAAGCTTATAGAGCATGCGCAGAAACAGAGGTGAAAAGTTCAAGCCCGAGGAAGACTTCAGAGCCTTCATCCAAAACAACCACCCGGAGGCTTGTGCAGAAACCACGCATGTGCTACAAGGGCTTACGTAATTGTGTAATTAGAAAATATGTTACTATATGAAGGTTAGGAAATTATAATGTGCGCATTTAAGTAAAAAAAGTATAAAAGCTTGTTTTGTGTGAAGAAGGGAGGAGTGAGTTTCTGGTGGAGCTATCCCACTCACTCCTGGTGTTGAATAAACAAATACCTGCTCTATGGGCCTTATACTACGGAGTACTGTTTTCTTGGCTAGTTTTCGGGCATCAGTATGACAGTAAGATTCTTTACTGTGAATGTATATGAAGTCAAATAGTATTTGGCTTCCTGTAGCTGTGTGGTGTGAAAGTTGCATCACACATGTCTTCATCATGTGTGACCTTTTCAACAGGCACAATACTCTTTCTGTCTCGGGAGCAGTCATCTTGTTGCTGTGGTTGTGTTGGGAAACTCAGCCCTTGTATCCTTTTGTACCTTTCAGCTTCTGTTTAAGAGTCTCACTATCCTTGGAGTTTTGCCAGCTCATAACGAACACTGTACCACATGCTGCATGTGTGGGTATATCCTCTGTCTTATGACATTGGTTATTTAACAGTATGCCTGAGGGATATCATCTCCCATAAGGGGTAATTCTGCCAGATTGCTTGCTTTCTTCAAAAATGACACCTGTGCATTTCTTTTTCATTTGACTTAGCTTTAAGTGAACAGTTTCTACTCAATGCAAACCAAAATGACCTCTTCCTCCACGTCCTGGACTAAAAACTAAGCTATGTTGAAGAGTGCAATTTAAAAAATTAGTTCATAAAAGTGTTTATATAGCTAAGACTAAGCAATGATGTTACTTCTGCTTTTCTAACTGTAGGTGCTACTGATAATTTTCTCCTTCTGAACTATCCTAATTAACTCTTTAATTTCTTCATGTTTTTGTATATCTCTGACTAGAAAACATGACAGCATATTTAAAATATTATTTGTTTTTCAGTTTTGCATGTGTACTTTCTACATGACAGACTAGAGGGATACTTTTACATAGTTCCTATGCTTTCAAATCAATGATTTTGTTATTGTAGAGTACTTAATTGAAGGCTCAGAATAACATATAAATATTTTGGATATTTGCAAATATCCATTGCAAAGCAGTGTTCTGTAAAATGCTTAGTGTTTTTAGCAGTGA
Source organism: Cisticola juncidis (assembly GCA_013400215.1). Lineage (NCBI taxonomy): Eukaryota > Metazoa > Chordata > Aves > Passeriformes > Cisticolidae > Cisticola > Cisticola juncidis. Next base: position 371,916 of record VXBR01008710.1, read on the forward strand.
TTGAATATTATAGGAATATTACTTAAGTCATATTTATCTACGTGTGGGCCTGTGTTTAAGGTAACCTGCTCACTTGAGCAGAATACCTAACCTAAACACAGAAATATGTCCCTGTGTAAAGCACCCCACTCTCTATCTGGTCTTTACCTGACTCCTGGTCTAGTTATTTTTCCCCTTACAAGAAATGCATTTGTGTTGTTTGGCTAGTCAAGAATGAAAATATGCTCTTGTTCTTGAGTCACAGCACTCTTCTAAATGTAATGCTGTCAAAAGATCCAGTGTGGCAAGTTTCTTTTGATTTGGTGGTTGTTGTTAAGATTACATATAGTGTTCCACATTTCTGTATCCTTGAATGCTATAGAAGACCAGTAAAGTTGTCAACTGATTTTATTTTGTACAGCGTTGTCAGAAGAGAAGGACATGGTGAGGGAGAAGGGAAAAAGAGAAGCCCAGTTCTATTTTAATCAGCTCCTCTAACTGAGAAGCATTATAACATAAAGTTCACTAAATAAGTCTTTAGAGATGTCTTACAGCAAGTCATTCAGCCTTTTAATATGGGAATGCTGAAAGAGATGAACATTAGATTGTAGTTTGTATGGAATTTTTTCTCCTTTATATAGGAAGTCTCTAAATATGTCGCCAGTGTTGACATTTAGTGCTGGTTAAGTAGATTCTTAAGTAAGAACCTGCTTTTAGCACTTGCTTTCAAACTAGACTCCACAACATTTTATGAAAGAAATGCTGGCATTTTTAGACTTCCATACTCTAGATATCCAGTGAGACGAAGATTTTGAGAGAAGACTCATATCTGTATATCGAGTTTGTTATACCATTAAGATGTCCTTAATTGGTTGTGTGATAGTCTTTTTTCACTAATTAGTCAGATGACTTGGGTCAGTGAGGTGTTCTAATATACAAAATGGGGAACTTTTCACTTGTTATCATTGTAGATTGCACCACTGAATCTCACAACTTAAATGAAAAGTAAAATAGTGGCTTGAACTATCCCAGTAACTTTTGTCCTTTTCAAAGAACAAAACCTGAATCTGAAATTGCCTGGTTACCTGCATGATGATGGTCTTGTACAGAGCAATTGCAAAACATCCAACATCTGTTCTTAAGGGGAAATGAAACCTGATGTTGCTTTCCTGCATTTTTTTTTAGTGGAGTGTACATAAGTTTGACATGAATCTTGAATTTCCACTCAAAGCATAGAACGCAGGTGGTTTTCATTCTAAGCAGGTTATGTAATTTCCTGCCATGTTAGAGGAGCTCCATGATGGTATCTGTGCCTTGCTTAAGAGTTAGTGATTTAAGTAATCTGTATGAAAAAAGAATAATTTTTCATGTTCTCCTCTACCTATTTGCAGTGTCAGACCATGTATGTTAGTGTTTTCTCTTGCACTTTTGCTCACTCAAGGGTAGAAGTATTATACCAAACCTTGCTAAATGCAGAGTCATGAGCTTTTGCAAATTATACTGGTTAACACTTTTACTGTCTTTGTAGATATTTAGCAGAATGGGGAAAACAAGTAATAAACACCAGTTCTATAGCAATATGTAGGGCAAAAGTCTGATCTACCACTGTGGCAGGAGAGCACCAGTGAGAAGACTGGGATACAGAGCTTCAGTCTTCTGGCTGGATTGCAGTATTTTCACTTAGTTGTTGTTTTCATTTATTAGAAATCCTCACCTATTAGAACGTGGAATGAAATTACCATAACGGTTCAGCACCTTTGTAATCTTTTTTTTTTGATAGTAGAACTTAGTGTGTCACTGAATACTGTTTCCTTGCACTTCAATTATCTTTTATTTTTAACTTCATAACCATTCATCAGACACTTCTTCCTCAGTTTCTTGACACTGTTCAGACTAGAGCTATTGTGTGATAATATTTGACTTAACACAAATTGTTCTTTAATTCTGAAGGATGAGCCACGGAAGACGTCAGAATTAACAATCACAATCACAGAACCATTAAAGTTGGAAACCTCTGAGATCATCATTAACCTAACACCACCACTTTCACTGCCAAACCCAAATGTTATGTCTCTGATTGCCTTTTGACCACTTCCAGGGATGTTGATTCCTCCACTTCCCTGGGCAGCCAGTTCCAATGCCTGGCTACCCTTTCAGTGAATAATTTTTTCCTAATATCCAAGCTAACCTCCACTGATGCAGCTTGTCTTATTGCTTGTTAACTGGGAGAAGAGACTGACCCTCACCTTGCTATAATCTCCCTTCAGGTTGTTGTAGAGAGTGATAGCCAATTATTGTTGACTTGGTGAAGAGTTTCCAAGTCTAGTTAATTAGGATATAGTCATTGACAACTGCTGTAGCTATTGCCAAGCTATGCACACTACGCAGAGAGGAGAGTCTGAGAGAAGGGTAAGGGTCTATCTCCCATCTCACTAAGTATGTGACTTCACTTTCTTGATATTTTCCTACCAAGTCTGTTCTCAACCTCTTCATAAAAATGTTAAATGGGATACCTGCAACACTGACTCATCAGTCACCAATGTTCTGTACTGTTCTTTGGTTTTGTGCAAGAGCTGTACGTCCTAGCACTTGGTGTGTTTGTAAATGTGCAGCGGAGAGAAAAAATGTTGGTTCAGAAACTGCTGGTTTGAGTGATCTATAGCTTTTTTGGATGCTACTATTCTTAAATGCTTAGTTCAGTTTTTGCTCACAAGTTCATGTTCTGCTTGCCACAGAGGCATTACTTGACACTATTCAACAATGTGAGTAGTTTGCATGTTGCAGCTTGATGGATAGTTTTGAGCTTTTGAGGAGCTCTGTGTTCTTCTGTTGAGTTTGAAATTCTGGATGGTTTGTTGTTGGTGTCCCCAGAGCCATCTTGAGAAGATACATGTCTAGTAGCTGAATTTTGAACAGGTCATCTGTATATTTAGCTATAAAATATAATTTAGTTATGAAATATAATCACACAACTTGTTTCAAGCTGTGCTTAGTTCACAGTCTTCTGATATTCTGTTGGAGGATCAAATGGAAGATTTTTAAAATCTGTGCAAATTACTGTACATTGTAAAGCAGCAAGGTGCAACTTGCCAAGAAACTTAGTTCAAGTGTCAGGATTCAACACTGTTTAACTTGCATGTGATTTTGAATAAAAGTAACTATAAGTGAGCTTTTTTTTTTTACTCAACAATTTTGATGTGACTGCTTTTCTGTTTGATTTACAGCACTTAAATATCAAGACACTGACAGATGATGTGGTAAGACAATTCAAGTTTTGCTTTGGCTGTGCTAAGCAAATAACCTTACCGCTAATGCAATAGAATTAACCTTCTAATACAGGAAAATATCTTAACTTTGAGGATAATTTAGTTAATTAGCAAAGTCTCACTGAACTGCTAATTATCTGTAACATAATCAGTATGAGTAGCAAAAATGTATGGATGGCTTTGAAGTATGTTCTAATCATAGCTAAATGAGCCTGACACAGGTAATTGTGCCAATCTACATGCAGTATAGTTAAAATCTGTGATTGCATGTTTAATATTGAAGTTACTTAGGCTGCATGGCTAACTTAAAATAACATGTTTAACAAAGTAACATTTGGCTGTGAAACTCATTAATGCTTGTTCAAACTACCTTAAGTATATTCAGTGTCATGTTTAACAGTGTTTCTCAAAGTTGATCAGAGATGAAGTTATATATCTGAGCACAAACCAGATTTTTTTCCTTGTTCTTGAAGTTATCTATTTCACTGCCTGTACTATTCTTTTGTGGATAATTATCACCGTGAGCCTTGCTAGATAAGGACACTCAGGAGACAGCAGATCTGGGTTCAGAGCAGCAGGGCAGGAGACCAGAAGACTCTGCCCTTTGTTTATTGTATCTATCATATATCTCTAGCAAGGTGACCATGGATTGGAGGGTGGTTATCCCACCTCTCACTCACATTGGTCCAGGAGGCTGTCGTTCAACCTCCCCTTCTCATGGAGAAGGCATTCATAACAAGGGCAGTATTTACAAAACATGGTCCACTGTTTACATTTACGAGCGTGAGAAGTTGTGCACTTCTGCTTAATATGAACACTCAGCAAACTAGGAAGAATCATGGCAACAGATAATAATTTTTTTCTTAAAATACATAATTTTACGAAGTCTTTGAATTTGCCTAGGAAGTTGTTTTGTCATTACCTATAGATCAGTTGTTATGACTTCAGTGCTATACAGATTTCTTGCTTAAGTACTTCTGTGTGTAGCTGGGAGCTGAGGTACAGAGAGATTTATGCCTATCACTCCTAGTTTGACTTAAATCATCTGTTTGTATTTCTTAAGCAGAGTTTCATTGGATGAAAATTGTTATTAAGAGATTTGAGTCTGACTGGCTGATAATACAAGTTTGATTGTATAAACTTGTGTCTATCTTGGAGAGCTAAGGAAATGCTATCAGCTCTTTGAAAGCAAAGTATTTTTGGTAACTAGAAAACAAATTTTGATAGTGTCATGTAAGGGTTATAGTTGGGATGCACAAGATCTTGCTGTTTGTTTTTGTGAGGTGTTTTTTTCTTGTTAAAGAGGCTAGACTGCTGCCCTATTGTACTTGTACTTTACAAAGCTTATTGGACTTGTCTAGCTTGTAATCGTAGCCCAAAAGGTCAGCAGGTTTCTTGTGGATTTTTGGAATAAGGACAAAAAGCCTGTTAGCTCTGTAGTAAACAAACTTTTCCCCAAGTCCTCAAATTTGTCAGATCATGCCAAAGGCTCCTTCACAGAGTAATAAAAACCTCATTTGCAGAGTAGTACCAAATGGTTCATATGAATATATATTTTTAAAAAGGGGAATGACAGCTCTTTAGCAAAAGGCTAACAGGAAAAAAATTACAACACCACAACATGTAAAGGTGGATATTCTATTTACTTCCAACATCATCTTGGAATGAAGGTATGCTTTCAAATGGAGACTTTTTATCCCTCTATTTCAGTTTTCTCTTTGTTTACTCTTTCTGTGTGTCATTCGGGGACAATGACAAAAATGGGACAAAATATGTAGTAAGAGAAGGTAAAAAAATTGAAGATTTAAGTAACTTGATTTTGTAGTTTTCAGTGAAGTAATATATTTCCTTTCTTCCCATGGGCAGTCACTTCCATATTAACTTACTGCTGCATTATGCTTTGTGAAATATTTGTATTTCCCAACCCATTTCTTACAAATACCGTTTTATGTTGATGACCAGGAACTTTTTTTTTTTTTTTTTTAAATTCAGGAATGTTGAAAATCTAAAATGCAGACTGCTTTTCAATGTTTAAATTGAATTATTTGTAAGATGCTGATGAATTGTCTACTTATGGTAACAAATTCTCATTAAGTTCAGAAACACCTTGCTTTTTACAGATGTGCTTCGTTTAGCCTTTTTGTTTACTATCTGCAAAGATGGCAATTGCAGTCTTGCTCCACAGGGGAGTGGAAAGCAGGTAGCTGAGATATCAAATTCTCTCTCTCAAGTGTTCCACATTCCAAAAATCACAGAATCATCAATGTTGGAAGATATCTTCAAGATCATGTAGTTCTACTGTCAACATAGCACCACCATAAACACCCTGAAACCCTGTCAAGTGCCACATCCAGGTTCTTTGTGAATGCTTCACGATGGTTACTCCATCATGCTCCTGAGCAACTCATCCCAATGCCTAACCACTCTGCTGGTGATTTTTTTTCCTAATGTTCAATCTGAACCTCCCTTAAGGGTGCAACTTTCATCTCATCCTTCTGTCTGAGATGGCAGAAGAGGCCACCTCTCACCTTGCTAAAACCTTCTTTCTGGTATGTGTGGAGAGCAGTGAGATTCCCCTGAACCTCTTCTTCTCCAGCATAAACATCCCCAGCTCCCTCAGCTGCTCCTCATAGGACTTGACTTCTAGACCGTACCTTCACCAGCTGCATTGCCCTTACTCCAGCACCTCAGTGCCTTTCTTATAGGGGCCCAGAACTGAACACAGGATTTGAGGTGACGCCTCACCAGAGCATCACCAGGGGGATGGTCGCTGTCCTGCTCCTGCTGGCCACACTATTTCTGACACAGGCCTAGGATGCCATTGGCTGTCTTGGCCACCTGAGCATACACTGGCTCATGTTCAGCCTTTGTCAACCAGCACCCTCAGGTCCTTTTCTGCTGGGCCATGTTCCAGCCACTCTGATCCTGGCCTGTTGCTCTGCAAGGGGTTTTGTGACCCAGGTTCAGGATCTGGCACTTGACCTTATTGAACATCAGGCTGCTGATCCTCAGTCCATTGATCCAGCCTGTCCAGATTCCTCTGCAGAGCCTTCCTGTCCTCCAGCAGATCAACACTTGTCACCCTGTGTCATCTGCACACTGACTGAAAGAGCACTTAATCTGTTTGTTCAGATCACCAGTGAAGATATTAAACAGGACTGGCCCCAATACTGAGCCTTGGAGAACCCCACTTGTGACTGGCTATCAGCTTGGTGTAGCACCATTCACTAGCACTCCCTGGCTTCAGCCATCCAAACAGTTTTTCACCCAGCAAAAAATTCACCTGTCCCAGCCATGAGCAGCCAGTTTCTCAATGAGAATGCTGTGGGAAATGGTGTGAGACACCGTAGTGAAGTCTAGGGAGGCACCATCCACAGCCTTTCCCTTATCCACTGAGTAGGTCAAATGATTATAAAAGGAGATCAGGTTGGTCAAGCAGGACCTGCCTTTCCCAAACCCATGTTGACTGGGCCTGATGTCCTGTACGTTCTATGTGATGACACTCAGGATGATCTGTTCCATGACTTCCCTTGGTACCTGGGTTAGTTGGACAGCCTGTAGTTCCTTGGATCATCTTTCCAATCCTTCTTTTAGGTGGGCTTTATATTTACTAATCTCCAGTCAACTGAATCTTCTCCAGATGATCAGTCCTACTGGTAAATGCTTGAAAGTGGATTGGAGCTCTTTTACCTGCTCCCTCATTATTCTCTGGTACATCCCATCCAGGCCCATAAACCTGTGGGTGTTTAACTTGCATAGCAGATCACTAGCCATTTCCTCTTGAATTGTAGGGGTTTCCCTTGGCTTCCCATTTCATCTTTGGGAGTTGGGTTTCCTGAGCACAACTGGTTTTGGTATTAAAAACTGAGTTAAAGAAGACATGCATTGGCAGAGAGGGAGAAAGACTATGACTCAGAAAGGTTAACTAAACCTACATATTAACAGAATCTTATTAAAAGGTATCTCTAGTAGACAAAAAAGTGTACTAAAATTCCTTAGAGCATCAAGTTATACTGATTTCATAGCAACTGCTTTAAAGATTAGAAAGGCTATATAATTTTCAGTATATAGAGAAATAAGATTCAGAGTGAAATATTGTCTACTATTTAGGATGTGATTGTACACAGGTCTAAATTCTATAAATTTTAGATCGGTAAAATAATCCCTGAGATTGAGCATATTAAGAGTAAGAAGTCATTTTATCAAAGGGATTCTTCTGTGTATCTTGGTTAATGCAAGTCTTGCTCTTCCTAAAAGCTCTACCGCTAGCAGTGGAATTTCTCACATACTAAGAAGGTAATCTTGTAGAGCAATTTGACTGTCAGAGAAGGAATATACTTTTTTAATCTTCTGGAGCTTCAAGGAGGAAAAATATATTAAGAGGTCTTTGACTCATAGTCATTGGAAGTAACTTTGATCTTCTGAGAAGTATTTCTTCTGGTAAGTGGGTTACTTTAAGTTCTTAAGGTACTGAAATAAGTTGTTGCAACCAGTTCATCGTGTCTGTTCGCTATCCAGTAGGAATAATAATTATTTCAAGTGAAGACACAGGATTTGTTCCACTTCATATTCTCCTTTTGTTCATCCTGATGTTGTCAATGTTCCCCTAAGTCTTTGTCATCTGTCAGCATCAGGATTTTATAGCAGACTTTCGTGACTGAGCTTTTGGCTTCTGTGACTAAAATGACTGGCAAAATGTCTGGCAGACTGAACTATTCTGTAGTGCTTGAGCAGATTTTTCAGATGTGAAAATGTGTTTACCGAGTATATAAATAGCAGGCAGTCAAAAATGTGAACTTGAAAATGAAGGGTGGCAGTACTTTTTGTCCTACATACCTATAAGGCAGAGTGAGAAGAACACCCAGAAAAAGAGCAAAAGCCATAAGCAATACTCTTGTCTTTATGCCTTCACTCAGTAAGGGATTATTTTGTACCTGTACATATTTCATAGCAGAACTCCACTAAAAGATTGTGCTTAGTAATCACCATCAGTGTCTTGATGGTTCATATATATGTATTTATATATATGTGAATGTGTGTGTCTCCTCATGAGAATGGGAGTGGAAGAAAGAAGGTTGTTCAGTACTTCTAGTAACGTATTTTACGTTAAACCATAACAATTCTGTAATGCTCTGTCTTCACAACGAGGTATCAGAAGTTGTGTCCTTAGAAAGACGACCGATGGGAAAGATACATGTATCAGGGAGCACAGATGGGTCTAAGGCCTGACATATTTGGTCTGTGATTGTTCATTTCCACAAGATAATGTAGAAGAAGAACTTATTGTTAGTTGGTAGGACTAACCTTCAGAAATGAAACTATGTATCGGTGGAATTCATCCTGTGAAAGGGGAACAATAAAGTTGTTGTTGGCATAGAGGTGTGGTCATGGGCCCTCTGCATGGGCCCCGTGTGAGATGATGTTGAAACTGGCCACTCTTGAGGGGGAGATATAAGAGGTGGTTCCGGGTTGGAGGAGAGAGTACAATGTGATGCACACTGTTTTCATCCTGGGGATGCCCTGAAGGTGTGCTGCCCTCCTGCCCCTCCCACTCAGGAGCTGTGCTCTATCTTCTTCTCCTGCTCAGCAGCGTCTGCAGCATTCAGGGGTTGGTATGTATTTATTGCTAACACTACTAATAAAATTAGTATTTTATTAGTATAAATAAGCTTTGCTATTCTGACTGTGTCTTTGAGTTTTTTTGTGCACAGGCATCCTCGTTAACCCGTAACAATACCTTCTATCATCTTTCTTCTCTCCCCCTTTCATGCTTTCTCCTCCAAGCTAATTACAGTAGCCTTTGAGAATTTTAAAGATTTTGAATAATCTTTGAATACCCTTGAAACCAACCTGATCCTTTTTCTGGGAGCCAGCATGTTGTTGCATATGGTTCAGATCTTGTTTAAGGTCAGGCTCTCAGTTAAGAATATCACCCAGACATTTGTTCAAAAACTGGATAGTTTGGGGTGGAGGAGTGTGGGACTGTATGGTCCAGTATCTAGGGCAGTGGTCTGTGTTTGCATTTCATCCCTAGCAAGTGCAAAATCCAGAAAAACTGGCCTTGGAAAAGGTGCACTGCCAACACTGGCAACTCAGGAGGACTCAAACCACTGCAATGTGTTGGGGTCTGGCCCAGGCCTACTGAGCCATGCCCAGCACTGCCCAGCGCCCTCAGGAGAGAAAGAGGGCACTGTCTGAATCTGACAGTGATTCAGGCCCTGCAGCGGCTACAGCCACTGTGACAGACACTGTGGTTAGTTCAACCCTGATGACAAACAGTGCCACTGAAGCAGAGAAGCAACATGTGCTGGTGTCACTTGCCCCTGTACACAAGCAGAAGAAATGTATGTGAAGGTCACCTGTCAGAAAAGCTTTAGCAAAAGCAGTCAAAGACAACAAGGAGTTTGGAGAGGGTGGAGAGGATGAAGAAGCAGGGCCATCACAAGAGCCATTTTCAGTGCTGTTACCAAGGCCATCACTTACAATGATAATGAATGTGGTTTTACATATGCATGTGCTGGATTTCATTTTTTGAGGATTTTCTTAATATATAAATAGGTGATTTGATGTGTTAATTAAGGGGGAGATGAACGAAGCAGGGTGGCATTGAAGTAACACCTTTCATTCCTGCATGCATAGCAGCTCTGTTAGTAGGTGATGTCTTGATAGGCCGTAGTGCCAACAATTAATCTAGCAGTAACTAATCCATTGATTCCTGCATTATCAAGTGTGGAGGTTGATACGAAAAATGCTATTTTCTTACAGAAAATATGCTATTTTCTTACAGAGCATGGTATAAGAAGTCATCACTAAGATCAAAATGATAGCACAAATAGATTTACTTTCTAGGGGCCTGATGAGAAAGTGTGAAGAGCCAGAAAGTTTGTATTGTGGATATCTGTGTAGCTTGGATTTTTCAGGCCCATGGTGTGGGCATAGAATCACTTTCTTATGTCACGGGCTCTCAAAGAATAATAGTCAGCCTATGAAATAAGCCAATAAAACTTTGCCATTCATCCTTGATGGTTGCTTGATTTTAGCTCATACAGATATTATTCTTACTGTCCCAGAGCACTGTTCCTGTATGCATCTATACGTATCCATTGATAAAATAAATACCAAAAATAAAAAAGATACAAGGTCAAACCTGCTTTAAACTGTAGGGAAACTTTGTATCAAAGCTAAGCTTAGCTGTAGCCTGTTGGTTAGCCTGATTTAAAATGTTTGGTGTAACATGGAAGATTATTGAACTTTTTTTTTTCCTTTTCCTCCTCTATGCACTTGGATCGCCAGCAGCATCAGTGGTAGATTTCATTACACCCAAGCAATGAAATTTCTATTCTTTCTGTATAGTGTTTTCTGTGGACCATGAAATTATTTGCCTGTATGGAATACTGAGAGGTATTAACTTTTCTGAAGCACTATCAATGTATAATTCAAAAGGGAAGTATATGTAGAAGATCCATGTTTTACTGTTGTGCAAGTCTTGTTGTGAATTCCCTTTTATTAATGTATGGGAGTCTTCTTTTTAGACTACATTGTTTTAAGTTTTAAATTATTTAATGTAATTAGTTTGACACATGTTTAAATGTCCTTATAATCCTGTTATCTCAAATTGTCTTATGTGTTCTGCCTGATCAAATATATTCCAATATGTGCTTTCCTCCTCTAAGATGAGTGGTACAGGATTTGGTGAATATGGAGAATATGAATATTACAGCGTAATCTTAATGATGCAAAACATCTACTATATATTCAAGAGAAGCTCAAACCAAAACATAAACTAAAAATGGGAACAAGTGAAACATCTCTTTTCAAGGAGGAATAGGCTCTTCTCCCTGAATAAGGGCTGTCTGTTTCTAGTGGACCTCTGGGACTGGATGGGGTATTTTATGGTGGTTCTACCTGGCCAGAACTGCTGTTGCTGCTGCTGTGTGGAGCAGGAGAAGGAAGAGGAGACACTTGGGGAGCACAGACTGTAAAGAAAGGAATGAGATTTTTCAGGAGATACTGGAAAAGGAATTAAGTGCACAGCTGTCTTAAACCTACTTTGTTCTCTGGTCACTGATTCATGGGCTGAAATCCTTTATTTCAGCCCAAGTGTCTTCCCTCTATACCTGTTTCATGTCTGTAAGTGAACCATCTGCAAATACAATGGCTTGTGTCTTGGGTCATGCACTTTATAGTGAAGATGTGGGGGCATGGAGAAGCTACTGGCTGACTCATTCTTTGGAGCAGGCATGCTGCCTTTCATCAGTGCTCTGTGAAAGACATTGCTTGAAAAGATAAGTCTCATATAATAGGATTTTTTGTATAATTCCAGTCTAGTCTCTTCAGTTTGAAGTCTGACTTCATCTCCCCATGCTTACCATAGACTTCTGATTTTAAAAGCAGGAAGGGAAATTGCTTTTTAGTCAAGATGTAAGGTGGTTTTTGCCACTGATGACTACTACTTCACTTCCAGTGATGTTATTCTCCCTTTTGCTTTTGTTGCATTCTTTGTCTTCTTGGGTCTTTCCTATGTAATTATTTCTGTAGAGTATGCTCTTCCTCATTGCCTGCTGGTTTGATGTGACACAGAAGGGCCCCATCATCCGTGCTGAGCTCTTTTATATTTATGCTATAATAATTTTCTGCTTTTGCATGTTCTACAACCATCTGTGAGTAGCTTACAATCTATTTCTATGTTCCAAAAACTGTTTCTTTTCAATTTTGAACAGGAAGAATTAAAGTCTTTATATTTTTCCTCTAAACCTCTCTTCATGGATGTCTGATAGTCAATTCTTGTTCTGACTAGAGTGGAACACTTGTACCCAATCTTTGCTTCTGATTTTCTTTACTCTCTCTGATCTTAATTCCACAGATGCTATAATAATTTTACTTGTCATTTAGTTTGGTAACTGATGTACTTGTTTCAAGATACTTATCTTAAAGATATATTGAAGCCTCAGAATATTTTTGCATAGCATTCCAAGACAGAAGTCTGTTGATATGGTTGAAATCTTGTCCAAAATCTCTTATGCATCAAATGTTTCCGTAACTTTCTTTTGTGTTGACAATTGAGATGTTGCTGTTCATATCTGTTCAAAAGAGTGCTACAAAGATGATGATGTAGCACCTCTCATTACGTGTCAGCCGCTTTTGGCTTCTGTAGGTCCTTGCCCATGTACCCTAAAACACACACTCTCTAGCACTGAAAATTATTAGTTTCACTTAGTAACTCTTGATCAAAAAGTTGATAAATATCTAACCACTTAAAAATCCCACAACCAAAACCACTTTTCTAAAGAAGGGTCTTGCCTCTTGAAAGGGTTAATAAATCCAAAGTGATTGATATGTGCTAAGGATTAGTCATAAGGATAATTTATGAAATCATAGATGTACTCTATGTAACTTTAATACAGGAGTCAATGGTTTCTCCAAAATTAATTTCTAAATAATTGGAACAAAGGCACAAAATTTTGTATTACATGATGCAAAAAGAAATAGAAATGGAAAGAAAATAAATAAAACCGTGTCTTAGTTATGCTTACTTGGCTTTCAATAAAAAGTACTTTCTTTGCATGTCTATTTATTCTGTAGCCATGTTATGAGTACAGCTGTTTCTGAGTAACTAAAACCACTTTAAAACTATGCTTTTGGTAAATAAACCTGCTTTCTCATATTCTACATGCAACGCTTGGAAAGAATTCTTCATAACTTGGTTTTGTAGATATCTATTCCTCCAAACTTTCTGTAAAATTCTGATGTTCTGCATGATTTCTTTCTAATGTAATGGGATTCTGGTCGGTTAACTCCAGAGCCAGGCAGCTGACTATCATATGTATCTTTACGAAAAGCCTTTAGAATAAAGCAGTTGAATAACAGGTAAGCTACCACAGAAAGGTGGTTTAACTTCCAAGGCTGTTTAACTTCCAAGAACACCTGTCTTAATTAGGGTTACATGGAATGGAAGCAGTATGTAATATGTTATACCTTTTGTATTTTCAGTTGGATAGATTTGCCAGTATAAGAATTCCAAGAAGTAAAAAAGAAAGACCTCCTCTGCCACATATGAAGCAGTCACATTCTACAGATTGTTCATCCACACCCATGGACCCAGAGGATTTTGCTCAAAAACCACTGTCAGAAAGAGAAATCATAGCACTGTTTGAGAAAATGATGGTAAGAGTCTTACAGTCCTTTTACTTAAAGAGCGACAACATGGCTAAGTGATAAGTGGGACATGTATTCTTCTCTATGTGTTTTATAATCTTTACCTGAATTATTTGTGTTGTTGTAAGTTGTAATTGTGTGTTTGTTGGGGTGTTTCTCAGGAAATAAAGCATTGGAATTATTTTTGCAAATTCTTGGTCCAAGTACATGTAAAACAGAAATTAGAAGTGCGATTATGCAACACATTTTGAGAAGGAACAAGAAATGGGGGATCCTTCTTCCTTTCAAGATGAAAGGAAGAAGCTTTTTATAAAGAGATTTTATGCCTTCAAATGTCACAGCCACATTTAGTTCTGAATTTATTTGCCATGTCACTCTTGCACAAAAAGAGAGACTTGCCTCCAAAGCAGCATTTGTCTGCAAATTTGCTTCTTTCCTTAGCTGTCATTGTTAGTGCACTACAAAAGAGCAGCCACAAAGATCATGTGGCATTGGTAGCACCTCAATAGGTTGAGCTTTTTGTCGTGATGATGACATTTTGGGCAATTGGAAACTAAACATGGAATGGCCATGAGAAAAGAATGACTGAAATCTGAAGAGCACAAGTGAACATTAACAAGGAGAATGAAGCCTAGATTATTATTTCTTTCTCTGCCTCACAGCAGGTAATGAGTAACTCTTGAAATACGAAGGGACTACCAGAGACCAGCATGTGGAGAAAATGAAATGTGCTATGAGAGAAGTACCTTTGTGGAATTTGTACTTCCTAGTGCTCAGTGATAATAGCTTCATTTTTGAAGAAGTTTATATAGAACTCTTGAGAACTATAACAGAAGGATAATCAGGGTTTTCATGGTTAAGCTGGTGAAGGAAAGGAATAATTAACTGTGTTACCAACTTTTGTATTTTTACTTGTTGCCAAATGGTTCATTTTTCTTGGTATACTTTGATGTCTTGCTTCTCTTAAACATTTCATTGTAACTGATAATTGCTCAAATGTTAGGAAATGGGAGAATTCTTTTGATTAAAATTTGAAGGTGTGCCTCCTTTCACACACCCCTTACATTTAGATTGTATTTCTCTACCATCCTACTGACATTCTGGTATAGGATAGTCTGTGATGTTATACTGTGACATAAATAAATGGAAACTTCCAATAAATCCTCAGAAACCTACTACTGCTTGTCTACATAAATGTAGATGCTTATATCCATGGATCCTTAAATAATTTATTCAAATTTTAAAATACTTTGCAAAATATGTTAAAGTACTGATGACATCTGGATAATTTGAATGCTTTCCTAGTTTCGTTGAATAACAAAGCACTTAAACTTGTATTAAGCTACTTTATCAGTGTTGTTTTATCTATAACATGTACTACGGAAAGGATTTTTCAGATTATCCACTTTTGAATGGGCTGGAATAAAGATAGTTTAGTCACAGTAGATTACATAGCTAATTATATATTGTAGCCTCTAGTTTGCTGTTCTGATCAAATTAAGTGATTTTGGGGGGGTTGGATTGGTGAACAATTTGAATGTTGTAGCCAGTCTGTTAGAACTAATTCTATACGGAAAAAAATAGTCTCTGTGTTAGTACTGAATAGAGAAGACTATTTAAATTCTCTTTTAAATTCATGGGGTTTACTGAATGTCTTACGTTGTACTTGGGAGTTTTACTGGATGCAAATGGCAATATTTTATACAGTGGCATCTTGTGTGCTTTTTGTGGCAAAAATATGAAAGAGCTCATAAAACCAGCCAGTTAAAGATAGTAATCAACTGTCATTTAGCTCCTTTAATTTCTGTTAGTACTATTAAGAAAATATGCATGTGAAATAATGTATTCTTACTTTCCAAAGAGGTATTGCTTACCCGTAGAGTATATTTCAGTTATCTAAGAAATAGATGAAGTATTTTATTAACTAAGCAATATCTTGTATCACTCTAGTGTCTTAATGATGTTTCATTTGTTAAAAACAGGAACAAATTACTTTTTACTGCACACACAGACAGACTATTTCCCATAAATTAACCTGCTGTTATATTTAGGCTTATGGAATACAGTTCGTTAATAGGTTTCTTAATTCTTGGGGGTTTTTTTGTGTTTAGAAGTTAGATACTTTTATTTAAGTTTAAAAGCTACTTTTCAGAAAACACAAAACAGCAAATCTGAAAAAACTACTTTAAATAGATCAATGAACTTAGCAACAGCTACATGATAACATGAAAAGGTTTTTTTTTAGTTCAAGTTAAGTTCAAAATTAACTCCATCCCAACTGAAAGCAGGACAGGGGTCAAGGATTTTCTGCAATAAGTTCACAAAGCTTGGATTTATATGAAAGTGTAAATGTTTCTAGGAACTGTGCTTCATTCTCTTCAGCATAAAAGCTATGGTAAGACAAGAAAAGTTACGTTTTGGTGCAGTATATATTCTAAGGATTGCCTATGCTGTTTGTCTTTGATTTCTGACTAGGTGAAATAACTTTGATATCAAGATGGTTACTCACTGATTTTGTAGCATTGCTCCTGCCAAAGGTGGTGGGGATTCACCTCATGAGTCTCAGCTGAAAATAACTGCAATAATTCTTGCTGACGCTTGGGTAATGCACATAGTAATGCTGTATGTGCTTTATATGTGTGTGACAAAATTGTTAATGGGCCCTGAAAACTTTATTTTCCTTTTTTTTTTTCCCTTTTATTCTTTAATCTACACCATGATGAGAAATGCCATTTCTCACAAATGTGCAACTGATTACAATGATCCCAGAATTTCTAGGCTGGAACACTGGAACTCTCTGTGTGAGAAATGCTAGTGACATTCAGATGTGTCACTTGTGTGGTTTTGAGTGTAGGTCTCTCTCTGCTCTTTTTGACCTCTGGATTTATGTTGGGGTGAATTAATTATGATGGGGTTTTGATTACTGCTCAAGGTTTTGATTTAATGTTTAAGAATTTGGGCCTTGCTAATTGCAAAGGTGATTATTAATTTGTGAACTAGTTTCAGTGCAAACCACATTCTGCTGTCTAAGATGAAGCATTTGGGAATAGAGAAAGAAAGTTATAGAATAAAGTGGAATTAGAAATTAAAATTGAAATTAGAAGTGTGTAAAATACTGGTTTGAGTACATTTATGAATGTTTTGGGAAGTATTAAATAATCCTTTTCTCTAGTTTGGTGCATGTGTATGTGAAACTGTAGGTCTTTTCTAAGAAGAGTGTACTAAAAATGGTTGTGATGCACTTAATCCTAGCATAGTTGACTGTTTTTTTCCAGTCTGAGTTCAGAGGAAATATGGATAAGGATTTTTATGGTTTTGATTAACATCTTATGAAAAGTTGTTTGTATAACTGTTTTCAGTTGTATGAGTTTGTATTTTTGTGTCTTTATTTTATTTAAGTCAGTCTCGTATATTTAAATCATTCTTTTGCTGTATGGTATTTAAGACTTTTTTCTTTTTTTTCCTATCCCATTCTAGGAAGATATGAATTTAAATGAAGACAAGAAGATGCCACTGAGAGAAAAGGATTTTAATACCAAAAAAGAAATGGTGATGCAATATATTAGCACTGCTTCCAAGTCTGTAAGTAAATGACTAAAATCTTACATTATTTCCTGTTGGACAGAAAAAGTGACGCATCCATGTTGCATTCCTTTGACTGACTTCTGTTTCTCACAGTGCCCTTTAAAAATGTTTGTGTCTAACTTACTATTTTGCAAGATACAGTGGCAGGTAGTCACCTGTGCTTGAAATGTGTCTTCTATACATAAACAAGCATTTCTTTTTGGGAAAAGTATGGCTAAGAATAGAGATGGAAAGATTCTGCAAAAACCTCCTGCAAAAGTTTGATGTGAACCTTTTCTTTTCTAGCATTGTTTAAAAAGAGTTCCTCAACTCATGAGCCTTTTTCATACCTGACTTAAAATAGAATTCATATTTGATGCTACATAATAGCTGATAATGAAAATGTTGTGCACAAAATCAATTATTGTCCATTTTTTATCCATAGAAATAATGTCTGGTTGTTCTAAAGCAGTGCAAGGAGTTGTATGTAAGGGCCAAATTAAGGATGCAGTTTGCATAAGAAAAACTGCTTATACAGGTTTTGCAGAGTGGGAACTGACTCCCCGCACTAAATGCTGCATAACTAATCTTGTCTTCAATCCTTCTGATTGTTTTAGAATTCATGTGTTTGAATCTTTGACTCTCACTGCTGCATGTAACTAGATATATCAGTAAAAATTGCCTGTATGTAATTATAACTAAATTCTAAGAAATAAAAACATTAAATATAGTAATTTAACGGAGATATTTATCTTACTGCCTAGTTCAAATGACATATTGTTACTGTAATGCTCCAGCACTTTTAGGAAGGTAGGTATGCCTAATGCAGGACCAGACTGCCTTAAGATTACTTTATGTAAGATGAGTTCATCAAAGCTACTGGTCTTTCTGTAGCTTAACAGGTCCTTAATACCAGAAGATTAGGCCTAGGTTGTTTTTCTTTTTTAGAGATGTTGCACGGGAAATCAAGGAACTTCAGAGTAGTAAATCCAACGACACTCTTGAAAATTATCTACCCAAACTACTATGTGAGAGTTTATATATTATTGTCACCTCTAGCCTCCATATGTATTTTAACACCTCAGTTGTTTGATCAAAAAAGTAATGTGATAATAGGATATGACTGGCTGTGCAGAGTTGCTGCATTCACATCTGTTGCTCAAATCATAGCATACTGATACAGTGATGTTAAAGCTTTCTTTGTCAAGTGGAAAGTTTTCATGTCTTTGCTTCTTGGCACTTAAAACTTGCAAAGAACTGAAGACTGTTTAAAAGAGTAGGTCTCATTGATCCTTCTTTCTGAGTGCCATTTGCAATTTTCCTTTTTTCTTTCAACGTTGTCATGCTTGTGTTTTGACAATGGAGCTTCTTGCACTATGCTCAAAGCAGATGTATAACGTACTTTGTTGAAAAGGACAGGTCTGTTTCCTTCCTAATGGGCAGTGATTTGTTCTCACACACTGTTGTCTTCTGCATTTTCCTAAAGTCCCCTACAGCATTTTCTCCTTTCTATTCCCTTCCTGTGCTGCTAGCCCATGTGTTCCCCTTTCTGTGGTGGGAGATGACTAAAGGCCAATCCATGCAGGGAAACTTGTCTTTCCTGGACTCTCTTCCTGCTGTTTTTACTGGAAGTGACATTCACCTGTTGTGTACTGGGAGAAGCTGTTTCTGTCAGGCACAGATTCAGTACTTTGATCCAGTAGTGCTGCAGATGATTTCAGATTAGTGCTGGAGCTATTGAGAAGGGAAATTCCTTCCCTTGCCATTGAAAACTCTTTGTTCCTGTCAGGCTCTTTCATTCCTTGAGTTAGTTGGACTGAGTGTCTTCTGAGTCTAGAGAGAATAATGCACTGCATCCCAAGAGTACTTAGTTAACTTTTGGTGTATGTTGACTTTGTGAAAGTGTCATACTGGTTTGGAACAGTTGAAATGCCACGCAGCTCCTGACTGCTGTGTGCCACTAATCCCATCTCGGGCCTCTCCTTCTATAAGTGATACTGCAGTTAACTTCTTTCAATAGTTCGTACTTCTTTTCATACTTCTTGAATTTCAAGGAAGTGGGTACTAAGACATTTTGCCTTGGGAAAGATATCCTCATTCAGAACTGCCATGGAGAGTACTGACTGTGTTTCATTTAAAGCAGTTATCATTTTAAGAACTATTAAAATGAAGAACAGAGACTGCACCTCTAATGAATCATTGAAAATGAAACGCCCCTGGTGATCAAAGTGGGCTCTACTGTAACCAAAGCTTTATCATTGACCTCAGTGTCAGGGTTTCTCTTTCTTACAAGTGTACAGCTCCTTTCCAGTAATCACAAAGCACACCTTTTTGCAAAGTAATACTCGTAGAAAAGAAAAGTTTAGAAAATAAATTTCCATGTGATGGGATTAATACTCAGGGAGAAATAAAGTAGCATTGCTATCATGTTACTCAACCATAGGTTTTGCTGGTTTATGTGTTCAAAACACATAAACTAGGTTTTTGAAGTGAATTTTCATCTCAAGATTTTGTTTTTGTTGTTCACATTGCATCCTTGTAATGTTTTAACTGGATTAATTAATGCTGACTTCATGCTGCATCTGCTCACAGACCAGTTGTTCTTCAGTTGAGCAATTTTCTAGAGGCACTGATGCCTCAAGATATTTCCTGTTTCTCAGTTAACTTGAACATTTTGAACTTAAGCAGCTTTTCTCATGCTGAAATACAGCTAATATAATCTGTTTCACAATTGGTACCAAATGCAGCTCTCATTTTATTTAAGCACCGGCAGATGTATCATATTCTTATTATGCTGCAGAATTTTGGCATAACTATGAGTAAGTGCTACTTATCACTGTGGTAGTTTGTTGTACAGACATTCACAGTTTACTGGTTCTTTTGCATAGGGTAATGTTCCAGTGGGGCACTGAGTGTGAAAGGGGATGACTAGTTACTCTCTGTTGATGTGAGTCTTCAATGTGTGTGACAGTTTTCAGATGTGTCACATGAGGCTGTCTGAAATGTCATTCTAGTCAATTCTTCCAGTCTGGCTGGGCTCCTGTCCCATGTGACCTTTGCACACATTGCTTTTGATTATATTAAATTCCTTCCAAAATATCTTCCAACCATTTCAACTGTATGTCTTGTCCATATGACTGTCCTATATGACTATGCATCAAAAGAAAGCAATTTTGCTGACAACTTATAAGTATTTTGGTTACATCAGTTTTGTCAATTTTACAGCAGGAACTGCTGAGAGAAGTCACTGGAAATGACAGATTCTCCACACAGGATATTAATCCATATGCTTAGGCATACAAGGAGTGCTTATCAAGTAGTGTATGCACATCAGGAGCTGCCAGCAAAATTTCTGAGACTTTTTGAAATTTCCAACTCTCTTGTGAGAGACTATTAAACTAAACATTTAGTTTAATACTTTGCCATGAAGGCTGCTGGGAGTTTGTTTGGTCATTTTGTCTCTTGTCAGTCTGTTATCTCATCTATGCAGAGTCCAGCTGGAAAGATCAATGAAAGAGAACTCAAAATATTGGGTTTCTTTTTGTTTGTGGGAATATTTATTGTTACTGATTTTTATAAATTTTCTGTGGGTTTCTTAGATCTGTCTTCTAGATTGTCCTCTCAACACTCATCCTGTGCTGTATGTCTCATCTGCTTTTTTTTTTGTGGAGCACAGCTGTTGAAAGTTATCCTCATACAAGTAGGGATATCCATCAATTCAGAAGTATGTTCAGAATGACATTCCATGTATTACACATGGTGTTTCAAAATATAACATGAGATGCCATATTTTTGGGATGGTTCCTGGCAGTAGTTTTTTTGTGGGGTGTGTTTTTGTTTGTTTTTGTTTTATTTTGTTTTTTTGTTGATGTCTGGAGCATCTGTTATCAAATCTGAGGAAATGTAGTTGGAGTGGAGACTATTGTAGCCCCCAATATTCTGTTGTCACAGAGTCATGGAATAGAATTAGACTTCAAGAGACCTCTGGAGATAGTTGCATCCAACTTTTTTATCTATTCCAATTTTACTATCTCTGATAGGGGAGACTACACAGTGTGCCTGAGATACCTGTTCCAGTGCTTCACCAGCCTCATGCCTAAGGAAACAGAGGGATGAGGAAGTTTGTCTTATGTTTAACTGATTTCCTGTATTGCAGTTTGTTCTTCTTGTCCTTTCTCTGATAGGCTCTCCTCTGAGCCTTCTCTTTTTGGGGCTAAACAATCTCAGTTCTATCAGCCTCACTACGTACTAAAGATTCTCTTGTAATTATGTCCACAGCCCTTTCTGACTCATTCCAATATGTCCTTGTCTCTATGTTGGGGACTCAGGAACTGGACAGAATTCTCCAGATGTCTCACAACTTCATTTGAAATGGATATTAGGTGGACTAGACTTCTTGTTTTTTGATGTCTACAGGAATGTCTACTTCTGCAAGAGCAGAAATCACTGCAGTAACACGCTGAGTGTTCTGGTTTGCTGCTTCTTTGTTCTGTATGCTTATGTGACTGCAGTCACCCTTCCGGACATGTAGCTTGTGATCTCTTCAGAGGACATCATAATTGTTTTTTTCTTCTGTTGAATATTGAATATTAAGATGCTTGCAATGCATATACAGAATCCATTCAATACAAAATTTTTATTGGGCATAAATTTATACATTTGATGCCTATTGGTCTTGTCTGCTGATAATAAATTTATTAATAAAATTACCAAATTTAGTCAGTTACAGGTTTACAGATCTACATTATATATTTTTCAAGGAACAGAAACTAAGCTTAACCATTAATAATCTACTTAAGTTCTATATGCACCAAATAAAAAACAAACATATTTTCTGTGTTTCAGGGAAGTCTCAAGAACAGTAGGAAGATTTCTCCCCAAGAATTTATTCAGGATTTAAAATCTGGGTCAACGGATGAAAGACTAGTCACTTGCTTAGAATCTCTCCGTGTGTCCTTGACTAGTAATCCTGTCAGGTAACATCATTAGCACATATTGAAGAGATTAATCATATTCTAATTTCTTAATGGATTAAAATTAATGGATATGTAGATGTACATGTTTCAAGGTTTTCCAGTTAATGAGTATGTATGCATTAGTGAAAGATTGTAACTTCGTTCTTTTTCATTGAGTATGTATCCTCTGTAGGTCTATTACTGTTAATAGAGTTGGCTGATCTATACATGGCAATACTAAGAAAAGGTAAATTAAATGTGGTGCAGAAGCAGTTCCTTTTGTTTTCTAGTGTTAAATGGTCAATTGTTTTTTGTTTTTATTTTTGAAATATTTTCTAAGTCTTTGATCTTCTAACTTATTTTTCTCAGGATGATCAGTAATGGGAGTTAGGAACATTGGTGTAAGTTTGTTGACCAGAAAACATATATATTTCTAAATGTGTTCTAAATTCTAATTTCTAAAGCTGCTGCTTCTGTCCAGTGTACTTTAAGCTTTATTCCTTCCTGCCTTCTAGTATTTTTTCTGTACCTGTATGATTTATCTATACGGAAGAAAACACATTTGTTTACCTGTGCTTTATTGAAGGAAGGTTAACTCTTCAGTAATCGCTGTTCAGTCTTAATTTTGATTTGTTCCATGCAGCTTGATTTGTGAATGCCGACTTCATTTTATTAAATTGTATTTTTTCCTATTCTATTCTATTTACAACCTTTTGTTTAGAGTTCCATTTAAGACAATGGTTGAATACATGATTTGGGGAAACTGTTTAAGGTGTAATTTAAAATAATGCAAATGAAATGTTGAGACATGATTAGAAAAAGATTGCACAACTTTCTTTTCTCTGTATCTGGCTTGGCAGAATTGCTGAAGTGGGTCTTCTCTATGGGTATTTGCTTCATTCCTTCTTTTAATTTGTTTCTGAATTGAGTTGTCTTATTTAGAATATATAATGGTTCATGTGGAAATTAACACAATTTACAGTAGCCTGAGTTATTCTGATGAAGAGTTTTCAATTAGTCTTTTTTGTAAATCATGTTTTTAGTTCACAAAGAAAATCTGAATCAAGTGATACTGAGTCATTTGACTCTCAGGTACTAAGAAACAGGTATTGAAATCTATGGTTTACTGCAAAATGCAGTGTTTATTTCTCATCACTATAAAAAGAAAGCTTCTAAAAGGACAATCTTGGTCACTAATCTTCAGATAAATAATTCAGATGTTTTGACCCCACGGTTCCCAGCACAGTTCATCAAAAGTGGTTCAAGTGATCTAGCTGTACATATTATTATGAATAGCTAGTTATCTGCAACTATTCTTCTCCTTTTGTGTAATAGTTGTAACAGATTGAATTTCATTAAGAAGACATTTTTAATAAATACATTGAAAATAGAGGCACTGATAACTTATTATTTTGTCAGAAGGACAAAAAGCTGAGTTTTTTCTTTGGGTAGTGTAAGTTGTTTTGGTTCTCTTGTGGAAGCAAAGGTAAAGGCAGTAAGAATGCATCAGTACTTCAGTCAATCATCTCAAGCTGTTGGATGTACAGGGGCTGCTCATAATTCTGCTTTTACAAAATGTTCCAAGAAATGAATCTTGTAGGATTTTCTTTAGGACAGATATGGCCAGATATGCCAGAAATAGTAGCCAGTTATTTGCCTAATCTGTTTCAGAATAAAACAGCCATCCAAGAAAGAGAAAATCTATTTTCATAATATACTTACTTTTAGAAGAAAAAAAAAAAATCTGGTTTTCTCTCCTATAATTTATTTAAGGGGTTGCCAGTGCTGCTGCCAGTGTGCTGTTACTTGTTTTGATATCAAGGGGTTTTGAGCAGTACTAAACAGGACCCTGAAGCATCTGTCTCATGTAGAAACAACTAGCCAAGGGTTTAACATCATCAAAAGATGCCTTTGGTAGCTAAAATTTTAAATTTTTGTTGTGTTCTCTTGGAGATATTTTGGGTTTAAAACCATCCAGTTATACCTGCTTTTATTTAGGGTGACAGTTTTCTTTCACTGTGATTAGTCTTCGATATGTCAATTTTTAAAATGTCTTTTTTCTTTCTCTCTAGCTGGGTTGAAAACTTTGGTCGAGAAGGTCTGGGACTACTGTTGGATGTTTTGGAAAGATTGGTAGAGACAAAAAAGTAAGGATTTAATATAAAATTGTTAGCTTTTCCTAATATTTAGAGAGCATTTATTTACACTAATTTTTTGATTTATTCAGTCAGGATAGACTTGTGAAGAGGAGTCAGCATAAAGTTATACAGTGCTTGAGAGCCTTCATGAATAATAAGGTATGGGATTTTATTTAATTTAGAAACTAAATTATTACAGTTCAATTAGATAAGGTACGTGATAAGTCTGTGCAATTTGATGAAGTGCTGGGTTGGTCAGATGTGGTTTGAAGTTCTTTCTGTCTGCCATAAGTCTGCCACTTTCTCTCTGCAGAAACATTCCAAGACAATATTATAAACTTTTGATGCTGAAATATGCTCTTCCTACAGAATAAGTGACCTATTTGGGACTTTTCTCTCATTTAATTTTTGATTATTTCACAAACTTTAATGAATGTCATTTGAAATACTTACTTGAGGGGAACCATTGGTGTCATTACTAGATACTCAAAAATCATTTGGATTCACCTCCCTTACAAATGTTCTTCTGTTGTTTAGTATGGGTTGGAAAGAATTTTGGGAGAAGAGAGGAGCCTTTTGTTGCTGGCCAAAGCAATTGATCCCAAGCAAACTAACATGATGACGGATATAGTTAAACTCTTATCTGCAATGTGCATCGTTGGAGAGGAAAACATGTAAGTAATGCATTTAAGCAAGAAATAGGTAATTTTACAAGATCCCAAATTACCATTATATCTGAATGAAATTTTCAATTTAGGTTTGAAAGTAATCTCTATTATATTTTTAGTTTTCCAAATATCTGTGTGATTTTTTTATTGTAGTCATATCTGAGTTTTCTTTTTTACATCTGGATGTACCGGTTAGATGGAAATAGTTATGCGGCAATTCTTTTGCTTAATATTTGTTAGCATAATTTTCTTAACTCTCGTAATCTATTAAGTAATTTTTTGATTAGAAAGATCTCTAAAGGCAACAAGTATTGCTTACAGCTCCTAAATTTGTTTACAAGAAAGTGAGGCAGGTGAATAGTTTGGCAACATGGCTTTTAAGATAGCAAATAAACAACTTTAAATAGCTCTCCTGAATGAAGTGATTCTCTTTTTTCACAGCCTTGAAAAAATATTGGAAGCTGTAACAGCAGTAGCAGAGGAAAGGAATGTTGATAGATTCTCTCCTATTGTAGAAGGTCTTCAGGATAACTCAGTTCAGCTGCAAGTAAGTTATTATCTTTTAAACCACTGCAATAAGTAAAAATAAAATCATGTATTTTTCTGGACTGAACCAGTCATTACAATAAAAAGGAGTAGGAATACTGTTTCAAATTGGGGTCAAAATTTGGAATATTGTTTATAATTTTCTCTTTTAAGATGTGGCATGGAAGATACAGCCTGGAAACACAGGGGTGTTGCAAGTCAATTTGTTGATTTCTATTGACTGAGATCTTACCTTTGTGAGTTAAAAGACAGTATATATTTTAAATAAAGGATAAATCAAATCATAACATATACATGTTTGGATGCAAAAAGATTGTCACTTCTGGGAATATTTGTTGAAATTGAAGATAATAGTGAAAAAGTAAGTTTTTAGACAACTGCATTTTATAATAAAGGTTTTAAATCATTGGGAGGTCTGTTGCTCATGCTCACTTTATGATATCATAAAATCGCATTCAGAGGGTCTGAGGAAAGAAAACTTTCACCTTATTTTCAATTTGCTTCTGTTGGATGTACAGGTTACTGCAGGAAGGCACCAAGTATTACACTGTGTTTGAATGATCTTATAAATCATTGGTCTGAGAGAGTAGATGTGAACTTGTAATCTGATTGAACTGAGAACTGTTCATAATTGTGATTCTTTGTGACTATTACAAAAATAGGAAAAGATTAATCTAAAGTTTGAAAGAAATGTTTGCATTACTCAGCTTTTATATTAAATAGTTTATGTCTGATAATAACAGTTCCTGTTTCTTTCATTTGTCCCACAGAAAAGTTAACAATAAAGGATTATTTTCAGGTGAAGAATCGTTTGTAGTTCAATTTTGCCAGTACCAATGGAATTCTCTTTTGAAAAATTGTCCCTTCTTCCTTAGCCCTTCTCTCTTCTAATCATGGACCTATTTGGGTTGGAAGGACCTTTAAAGACCATGTTCTTCCAACCCGGCTACCATGAGGGGGCATCTTTTCACCAGACCACTTTGCTCAAGGCTTGAACGCTTCCAGGGATGGAAATCCACAGTTTCCCTGGACTATCCCTAAGTTTTATGGAATTCCAAAAAAATTCTGTGATATAAAAAAGTTTTTAAAAATATTTTGATTCAGTAGGGAGAAATGCTTTAGATCATGATTTTTTTTTTCAGTTCCAGGATGCTCTATCTAAGTTAAGAGAATACAAGAGTCTCTGTAAAGCATATAAGGATTTGAGGACTACCAAGTTGAAATTAGGAGGATGTTGTTTTGAGTGTTAGGCTTTCAGATGTGATGCTGAATTTTCAGGGCTTATATATATTTGCATCTCTGTAGGTTTAATGAAGAAAAAACTCTACTTTCAATTTAATACAGAAAAAAGTTACTATCTGTAACTTCCTTTTCTTTATAGTTGAACATGCTTGTGAAACTCCCCTAAAAGCAGCCGATTACGCTATTTGAACCATCAGGCAAATTAACTTAAACTTTTGTACCTCTCATTATACTCATGATGGGTCCCAAATATTTGCAGGGGTGCTTAGCTCCATTAGAAAGATACCACAGGTGAGAGAACCAAATCACTGCAAAAAACTTCAGCTGACTGACCTATGCAGTAGCAATTTTTATTTTTCTAGGACTACTCTTCAGATATTAAAAACTTCGTTCCTACTAGTTATGCCTTCTATCAGTTGGGTTATACCTTCATGTGGTAATTTATTATCCCCTGTAACTGAAGATAGAAGCACTGTTAAATATGAGAATTTACTCTAAATGTTACCATTGCAGTACTTCTGCTAAATATGTTCATTTGGCTTTGCTGAGAGTGTTAGCCTGAAGTTCCTGCAAATAGGTAATGCTTTGCTGTTTCGTTTGCTGTATTTTTGTAGACATGGAAACTCATTAAAAGTTCTTTTCTGTTTTTCCTGTTTTTTTTTTGATTTAAACTTTCATTAGAGTGTGTTCCTTCTGCTGAAAAGCTTTTTGATATTTACTTTTTCAGACTTCATAAATGGTTGCTAGATTTCTTGTTTTTAAGACCAGAAAAATCAAGGTTCCTCATGTGAATCAGCTATAAACTTTTCTAACAATGACATTGACCTGGTGGTTAATTTGACAGTGTTTTAATGAGACAGACGTTTACAGTTGTCAGTTACTTGGCATACTTGCCTTGATTGTCTGCTTGATGTATGTATGCTTGCTTTGTGGCAGTTCAATTTGACACTAACAACTGACCTTTTCAATTTTGAATTGACTTAACATTTCTGTTACTAGAAGACTGAATACATAAAAGGGCTCAGTAGGGTGATTTTTGTATTTTTAGTGAAAGCTCTGTCTATCTGTTTTTTGCATTTGTTGAAAGCAAAAGATCCTTTGTCTTTCATAAAATCCAAAATTATGGAAAACATACTTAATTGATCTTGATTCAAGACAAGATTAGTAGTCTTATTCTGAAAGTATAACTACAGCCAGGAGTAATATCAAGTTTCTGGTTTTGTTAAAGTAAATAAAGTTTACTTTAACATCTTAAGCCTAAAACGCAGATAGGGCGATCCTTGTGTATTTATGATGACAACTAAAAATCTTGAACAATTGCTTGTTCAAGTCGTGGAGGCAGAAAATACAGCTTTTCTGGCACAACCCATTTTGATATGTAAGAAAGCTATGAAAACAGCAACAACTTATTTGTTGCCTACTTCTCATTCTTCTAGTAGAATTAAATGAGTGCTTTTCCTTTCTAATCATCAACTTTCACCACTGCTTATCAAGCAGGTGATTTAACTAACAGAAGAGTCTTACTCTTCCATGCAGATCTAGTTGCAGATGACAGCTCCTTCTAATTTGCCAGTTAGTACTGAGAAGAGGTACAATGGTGAATCAAAGGTGCAATTTTTCCTTTCCTGGTTAAGTTCCTGAAAAATGAGCACCACTCATCCCTGTGGAAACATGCAGGTTCATGCATATCCTAGGAGAAGCATTTTTGTGACAAAATAAACCGTCCTAGATATTCATTGCTAGCCTTATCCTTCCAGTATTTTCAATTGTCAGGGAATAATATTTAATCTTTATATCTTAAATCTTTAAATATTTAATTTTTCAGTGTCTGATTGACTTTTCACTGATAGTTTAAATCACCTGTGATAAATGCTGTTTCCTTGCTTAACAGTCCATTCATATAGTGTTTCGCAGGAAAACATTCTGGTTTTTAAATTGCTGAGAACAATGACAAAGGTTCCAAATAGTATATATTCAAACAACATGGAGTTGAAATGTGAATGTAACCTTGTAGTAGTGTATTTTAGTACTGACTGTATAGTAGTGAAGTCTACAATCATTGAAATGCCTCACTGATGTTAACAGGAGAGCAGGTGTTGGTGGCAGCTGTCAATGCACTGAATTACTAGCTTTGAATGGCACAACTAATTGAATCCAGAAAATGCAATTGAATGAAAGATTTTGTTCTCCAGGGAGATGAATTGGAGATGGTATAACTTGTTTTAACTAAATAAGATCAAAATTGGGGGAAGTAAAAATTTTCATCTTGGCTGCTGAAGAGGAAGACAAATACTCATAAAGTGGACCCATACCAAAACAAACACGAAAAGCTTTAAGAATAAAGCCCATGCTCAGATAATAAGACAATATATTCTGAAAGGTTTTATTGCAGTAAATTTAACTGGTTTGCCTGCTTGCGTTTTAAACCACTTCTTGCATCCAAATTCTTCTGTTGTGACAATAGTAACTTGTGCGATTTGTAGGCCTGAAAAATACACCCAGTATTCAAACCCAAGAATTTAACTTTTAGTCTAAGTGAAGTGTTAGTGGTCTATTAAAATTGCTGTCAGTAGTGCTAACACTTCTCCACTCCCATCTCATGCCTATACCTTTTATACTAAATTTAATTTATGGTCATATTCTATTTACTAGTTACAGAGATATATGTAATGGTAAACTTTATGCCAGAGACTTGCACAAGGCAAGAAAAATGTAGACCTAGTGGGGTGATAGTGATTCTGTTACTAGACAAATCCTGTTGCAACTAAGTAAGCCAAAACTGAGCTCCAGACAGGCAAGCCAAGTCTTAATGAAGCCTGAGGGAGGTCTGCAAGCATGTGGTGTTAGCTTCATGCAAAACCTGTAGCCTGTTACTAGCAAAAATAAGCGGGCTACAAGGCCACATGTCCTGAACAAGACTGTAGAGGACTACAGTCAAACATTCAATATGAGGAGCTTTTTCAGTGTTCAAAAGCACTTGGTTGTGCAGCAGAACCTCTCTTCGCTGTTGGGTGCTGTTGAGACAATTCCTGGAAGATTTTATTCAATCTACTTTTGAAAAGTGGACTGTGCACCTTAGCTGGTTTGAAAATGTTTGTTATTGTAGTCTCAGTGTTTGGATGTAAGAGAATTACATTATTTGTGTTTATCTTTTGGTTGTTGTAGTTTCCTTTGCTGGAGTTAGCACCCTTCTTCGTTACTTAGTGTAGAATGATGCTTTGGCAGTAACACATGTATTAGAGTAACTCTTAGGAAAAAGTAGTTGCACAGAAACAGGCTTCATGACTAATACAGAGGTTTTGTTTGAATTTGAAGAAAATAATTGATAAGTTAACAAAGTCCTATTTTCTCCTAAGCTTCTAAAATACTGTAGACATACATACAGAAACAAATTGTATAGAATGAGGGAAATAACACATTTCAAGGAGGAGAAGTATCATAAGAATTGTTCTGACAGGCACTACAAAGATGAATAATCCACTGTGACAGTTAAAGGCTCAAATTGTTATCAATTTAGCAGCTTTATAGGAAGAGAAGAATAACCAAGGGTTGTTTCTTATTTGTAACTTCAAAGAAGCCCCAAAATGGGAAGATCTTTCTCCAGGAAACATACTATATTTACGGCAAAACAGTCAATGTTGTATTGTTTGCTATATTCCTATTTAACTGTGTTATTTTAAAACTGAGTGCTTCTAAGGTAATGCCCATATCTTTCTGAAAGAAAACACATTATAGCTATATTGCTCTTTGATAAGTGAAGTTATTTATTTTTACTCATCAGGTGATGATCTAATTGCCCTCACTGTAAACAATATGGAGAAAGGACAGGAACAGGCTTTCACTGACTTGCCAAGTCTGTTAAACCCTTTGCTAACAAAACACACAAAGGCAGACTTGCAGTGAGACAGGGGGAAAAACATTAGGAAACATTCCTTCAAAAAAATTTAATACAACAACACAATTTTTGAGCCATAGAAACATTTTTTAAAACAAACTTTTAACAGCAAATTCAGTATTAATTAATACTGGTTAAATTTTTGATTTTGTCTACTTAGCATGCTGTTTTCTATGTTTTTCTGAATTGTTTTGTTATTTTGCAAACTTGTTTAAATTTTTGAAGTCCAGACTTAGGTTGGAGCATTCTTGCCTGACCTGTGGGCCTTTCAAACATCTTTTATTGATTCATGAAAAAGGATTTTCTTTTGCAAAGCCATTTATTTATAATGTCTGTTTATTAATGTTTTTTTGTATTTCTCATTAATTTTGTTCTCAACTATATGAAATATATTTCTACTGTAGAAAAAGTGAAGCTTGCTAATCTGTGGTTATCCAGATCTTCTTGAAAATGGCCTTTTAAATGTCAATATAATTTCTACCATCTTCATTTTCTTCAGTGTCAAAAAACATTTCAGTATAAACTTGTATGTAATAGCAAGTAAAGTTATTTTGTCCTCAGTTTTTTAAAGCTTTGAATGTTTGAAGAGTGAATGCTCTTTTGTTACTTCTGATCTCAACTTGGTTCTCTGAGTTCTTCTGCCACCCTTGAACTGTTTGGTCACTGTTCTACTTTGCGATCTCCTTTCACACACCAGTATGACAAAGTGTTGCTGTTTGTGCTGCTTTCCTTTCTTTGGGCACTCCTTTACACATGGTCTTTTATTGACCCTATAGGTTCTGTTGTTGTCTTCCTTCATTTGCTATCTTTGAGGAATTAGACGTGTTAATCATAAATGCTTTTTGCAAATTGTTCTTCAAAGTTCTCTGTCTCTGATAATATGTTTTCATGTTTAATTGGTTAGTTTTGATTCCTCCCCCCCTCCATTTGTGTTGTATTATTTTGTTTAGGTGTTGCAACTTGATTATTGTCTGACACTCTAGCACTGGACTAAGTTACAGAAGCCTATCTTAACACTTACACAGTTGATTTAAATCACTTTGAATCCAGTATACAGTTTTGGGTGCCACAATATAAGGACACAAGACTCTTAAGAGTGTGTCCAAAGGAGGGCCATGAGGATGGTGGAGGTCCTTGAGGGGAAGCCATATGAGGAGCAGCTGGGGCCACTTGGTCTGTTCAGCCTGGAGGAGACTGAGGGGAGACCTCATTGCAGTCTGCAACTTCCTTGTGAGGGCAGAGGAGCAGACACTGATCTCATCTTTGTGGTGACAGTGACAGGACCCAATAGAATGGCCTGAAGCTGTGTCAGGGGATATTTAAGTTAGATATTAGGACTGGATGTCAATTTTTCATCCAGAATGTGGTTGGTCACTGGAGCAACTCCCCATGGAAATGGTCACAGCACCAATCCAATTTGGACAATGCCCTCAGGCACAAGGTGTGATTCTTGGGACTTCCTAGGAATTTGACTTGATGATGCTTTTGAATCCTTTCTCATTCAGGACATTCTATGATTCTATATATTGAATTTATTGTGATTTTCTTATTTATGTCAATAAAATAAAAACAATAGTTTTCTTTTTCATTATTATGCAAATCTAGATATTTGCATGTACCGAATTTCATAGAAATTCTGAGGGAATAGAAATTAATTTGAACTCTTCTTTCAAGTAAGAAGGAGGAGCAAAGCTTGTTCCTTCCTTCTATTATTGTTTTGAAGTTATTGTTGATGAAAGGTGTGTAGTACGACAGAGTAATATAAGAATAGATGCCATTGTGGCAGCTTTTATCCAGGAGAGGTGTTGGATCAGTGTCTTAGTACAGTTGTTAGTTATGGATTAGTACAGTGGTTCCAGCCATGACATCCTCCCTTGATCATTCTTGTCGTTTCAGGCATCTCCAGAAGTTGAAGAGGTGGTCCCAACACTAGTGCAAAATTGTGGGCCCCTCGAGGTTCTCTTTTCAAGTGACTCCAAATACCATCATATATGGGATTGGGTGGAGAATGCCTCATTGCAGTTATTTTGATATGTTGATTATTATCCTTTATCTGCTAAAGCTCACTGGGTAAAAGATTTTGAGATTTGTATAAAATGACAAAATTCAATGGAATGAGAAAATACTTAATTTTAATGGAAATTTGTGAACTATATTTGTAGCTCATGTGGCTGCTCAGGAATTTAGGTGGCTTAGTTATAAGATTACAGTAGTTTTATAATTAGAAATGATGTAATGCCTAGTTATTAGTTTGTTGTAGCTTTTTGATCGTGATGAATATTGAAATCTAAGAAATAAGATAGTTTATTATTTACTCTATTACAGGTAGCTTGCATGCAGCTCATCAATGCTCTCGTTACATCTCCTGATGACTTGGATTTTAGGCTTCACATCAGAAATGAATTTATGCGCAGTGGATTGAAAGAGATATTGCCAGTAAGCATCTTGTCATCTCTCTTTGCATTGCTATTTAAGTTTTTTAATTATTTGAGCCTGAGAGGGGAATGGGAGAACAAGTTCTAATAAATTATTCTCAAAGGCATTTTATTAAGTTTGGGAAAGAGCAGTCAGATGAGAATGAGCCTTAAAAATGAAAAGGTGAAATGTGCTCTTTGAGCTTCATTCTGATTCCTCAGCATTTTATGACTTTGCTTAAGCACATGTGACACACTGTTGTGCAAAAATTTTAAACCAGCCTGAAGTTATGTTTACCTTTTGATTATTTAACTTTAATCGTATGTTCTTGTAATTTTAAACCTCTAACGAACATAGACTTATGGAATTTATTAAAAAGTACCTTTATTTACATATGGAAATGCTAATTTTGCAAGCCTTTGTACTGTTTCTTCTTTCCAGCAACTACAATGCATAAAGAACGAAGCACTAGATATTCAGCTGAAAGTGTTCAATGAGCATAAAGAAGAAGACATGATTGAATTCTCTCATCGTTTAGAAGATATTAGATCTGAACTAGAATATCCTTTTGAGGGCTGATATGATCTTTGTTGGAAACAGTGTGGCCAATAGCATGAGCAGAACACTGATCATTCCCCTGTACTGGTCACTGGTGAGGCCACGCCTTAAATTCTGTGCTCAGATTTGGGCCGCTCTCCACAAGAAGCACATGGAGGGGCTGGAGCATGTCCAGAGAATGGGCTGGAGCACATGTCCTGTGTGGAGCAGCTGAGAGAGCTGGGGTTATTCTGGGGAAGGATGGGACAGGGGCCTTATTGCTCTCAGTGACTACCTGAAAGGAAGTTATAGTGAGGCAGGGTCAGTCACTTCTCCCAAGTAACAAGTGATTGAATGAGAGGAAAGGGCCTCAAAATGTGCTGTGAGAGGTTTAGATGGGATAGTAGGAAAAATTTCTCAGAGAAAGGGTTGTCACTGGAATAGGCTGCCCAGGGCGTTGGTGGAGTTCCCATCCCTTGAGATACTTCAAAGATTTGTAGATGAGCCATGTAGTGGCATGGGCTGAATAGTGGACTCGGCAGTGCTCGGCTAATAGTTGGATTTGATCAGCTATTCCAACATAAATGATTCCATGATATCAGCAGGACAAACATGAACAAAATAAAGCATATAATAGATATTTTTCTGCTGTAATTTCTGTTTAAAGAAGTTATCGGTAAACATTTGACTGATTTTTTTTGATTCTTTGTTATTATTCTCCTTAATACTTTCACTGAAGTAAATGATGTTTACAATATGCTGTGGAATACAGTTAAAGACACTAGTGCTGAAGGATATTTTCTTTCTATTCTCCAACATCTTTTGCTGATACGAAATGATTATTTTATCCGGTATGTTTAATGCTGTGTTAAATGTTAATTATGGATTTTTTTTATTATTCAGTCATTAATAGAATATTTCTTCCATAAATTTAATAATAGGTTTTAGTCTTTCTGTGTGGATTGTAATTTGTGAACTCACATTTAAAAGAATCAACTTGGAATCAATAATGCCATCTATATGTTTTTGCCTCTGCTGCTTAATGTATAATTTTATTTTAAAAATATAGAAAACTATTTTTATTAAGAGCTGACCCTTACTGATTGCAAATATAAGTGATCAGGAGAGATGTCTTAATCAGTTATAAATCATGGTTGTAGCGTTATAATTTTGTGGTGTATTTGAGTCAAAGGACAAAACTAAGTATGCAAAAAAGTGCACTTATGCTTAATATGAACATGTGCCTAATCTAGAGTAACTTTTGAGTTGGAATTGAGTATTTTCAATATTCATTGTAGCTCAGTATAGACATGTTTGTGTCTCTTGGAAAATCCATCAGATAAATTACAGGGAAACAGTTAATAAAAGTTTAAGTGTTTCAAGCTGACAAATACTTTCCTTCCAAAAGTGTTGTGTTGTCTGAGGAAACACTGTAGGAACAAGGTATGAACTGAACAGGGGCCATCTCTTTTCTGCACAATGTTCTGCATAACCTTGCATTTCAGGCAAGGGCTAGCACAGATGTACGTTTAAAGGTTAAGGGTGCTTGCCTGCTATGGGTACATCTGTGCTAGACCTCTTCCACTTGAAAAGGTTTGAATTCAGACAGCTTGCATGTTCTGGGCAAGTGACCCAGCTGTCATACCCCCTGGCATTTTAGAACAAGGTGTTTTTCATTCCTTGTACCTGAAGCAGGGCTGCAATGCACTTGTACTTAAAAAAGTCACAAAACTAGTGGAATCAAGCTGAAGGAAGAGCCTTCTCTTTACTGAGAGGAGGCAGGAGGTGGTCTTTCCTTCCTATATTTCCATAGGGAGGGAGATGTAGATTTAATAATACAACAATTTTTTATCTTAAGGAGCACTGTTTTTTCAGGCTTTTTGTAAACTCTTTTTGTGTAATAAACTGCCAAGCATAATTCTCCTTTGAAACTTTTACCTTTCTATGGAAACAAATCAGCCCAAGGCTTTTGACCTTACTTTGTTCATAGACAAGATTTTAAGTATAAATCGATAAATAAATATGCTGTAAAATAGCTCATCTCTGTCTTTAGTCCACAGTATTTCAAATTAATTGAAGAGTGTGTGTCACAGATAGTGTTGCATCGAAGTGGAACAGACCCAGATTTCACGTATCGTAAGAGATTAGATATAAATTTCAGCCACTTACTAGGTAAGTTCTCTGTTTGGAAATGATTACGGCATCATACTTCCTTTTGTGAAACTGAATAAGTGACTGAGGATTTTGCATTCCTGTGTATGTGTAAGTGTGCTTGTTGATTTTTTTCAAGATGTTTGTGTAGATAAAGCGAGATTGGAAGAATGTGAAGAGAGGGCTTCTGAACTTTCCAGAAAAGTAAGTAATTGTTACATCATGTAATCGTAAGAGGGACATGGGATTACTTAATAGATTAATAAATGGCATAACTGAAACGTGGCATAGTTTGTAACTTCAACTTACTATTAGTTCTGTGTTAAAGTGGGAATTTGGATGCTCCTTGTAGACTAGGAAGCCAAGTGGTATAAAGCAGTTAACCTTAATTGAGAATCTTTCTATTATTTAGGTGTTCATGTACAACTCTTCCAAAAACAAATTGAATACTTTATTTCAACAGTGATCAGTTTCCCTAAAAAAATAAAGTGGGAGACTAAAAATAGATTCCTTCATATCTATAGATTGTTTTACTGTACATCCATGGCTTTTAAGCTACTCTGTTTAATAGTAACATAATGTATATTAAGTCTTTATACCATTTTGTATAGTGAAGACCTGTACTGCTTATACAGATTATTCTTCCACTCAGCAGACACATGGAACTTAAAATAGCAGACATGTGTCATTGATATTGTTAACATGTGAGTTTTAAGAAGCACAAAAGGAAAAGCTGGAATTTAAAGAAACTACGCAGAACTGACTGGTACCAACAGTTTTCTTTTTTTTTTTTTTTTTCCTCTTTTCTTAGTTTGAAAAAGATTTTGTAGTTCATCAGGAGACCCAGGCCCTGCTGCAAAAAAAAGAGGAGAGAATCAATGAACTTGAAACAGAATTACAAGCTTTTAAATCACAGGTAAAAGACAGCATAAATGAATCTATGAAATAATGTTCTTGAAAGGGACTTCCTTTAGCATCTTATTTGGATTCTGATAGTACAGTTGAGGGTTTTTTCAAAGAATCTTTGTTATCGATTATTATTGAAAGTTAGTTTCCTTTATTTCTGTTTTATACAAATAATTGTAACATGACATTAATTAGCTGTGAGTTCCCAGATGAACCTTTTATGCCTGAGCTCAGTTAATTAAACTAGTTTCTTATGTTTCATTTGGGTTTTGCTTTCAGAGTCATAGATTTCCAAAGTAATTAACCACATAGGGTAATAAGTCTTATGCTTTTAGATTAGCATTCATCATTGTGATCTTTATCCCTCCACAGGAAATTGCTTATTGTGCAGTTTGCTATACTGAGGCCTTACCATATTTCTTTCACTGTTGGATATCCAACAGTGAAAGAAATAATCTGTGGTTGGATAAGAACATTTCCTGATAATTTTTCAATTTTCAGGCATAAGTAGATATTTTAAAAGGTGATGGAGAGGAAAAGTGCAGATTTTTTGAGAGTAATACTTAACTTGTAACTACCTCAACTCTTTATCTAAGGAGACTGTGTGACCAAGATATTTTTCTTGTGTCTTATTTCTGGAATAAGAAGCACAGTCTAAAAATGGCTAAAGAAGAAAGCATCAGAAAGACATGCTTCTAGGGGTTTATTTTAATACTTCTGAGGTATTTCTTTTAATATTTATTGGCTTCTTTAATTTTCTTGGTGAGGAAAATTAATTTAGCTGTGCTTTGGTCTGTTTAGAAATGTCATTCTAATTCATGTTTCCGATCAAAATTAATTGTTAATGTCAAAGTCAAACATTTAGCAAAAGCAATTACAGAAATTGTTGCATTCTAAAACACCAAATATAGTAAGAGTGGTGCATCATTCATTAAGAAAGTATTTTTCTGTATCTTGAAAACACACTTAAATACTTCTTGTAAGTGAAATTGGTTGCTTCCCTATTTTACTTTTTCTTTTATTCACTGCATTAAATATAACTTTTTTTACATGCAGACAGAGATCATAACATACGATTCTGCTCACTAATTTTCATACCATGAATTATCCCACTGTTGTTAATGGGATACAAGAAAATTTTGTCAGTGTCAGGTAGTGTAGTACTTTTAAGTCTGTCTAAAGAAAAAACTTCAGCTTCCAAATGGCATCAGTTGCTACTTAGCGTGTTG
This sequence comes from Cisticola juncidis, assembly GCA_013400215.1. Lineage (NCBI taxonomy): Eukaryota > Metazoa > Chordata > Aves > Passeriformes > Cisticolidae > Cisticola > Cisticola juncidis. The sequence goes on from VXBR01008710.1 coordinate 409,562, forward strand.
ACTTCCACCTCTAATGACTACTTTTTTCCCCTGGTCTCATTCCTTTACTCTCTTCTTGCATTTGGTATGTATTGATGTATTTCTTTCATTTCTGGAGCTCAACTGTTCAGTGTCTATTTGTCAGTGTAAACAATACTTATGTTCAGAAATTCAGAACATTATCATGCTGTTGTGCAGTCATTTATTTGTATTTATTGATATTCAGCTATTTCCTTTTAGAAATTTTAGATCTTTTGCCTTCGGTATTTCCCTTCATTTTTTAAAATAATCACTTTCAGCTTGTAGTTAGTTGAAAAGGCAATTATTAGGCAATAAAGGCAATAAAACGTATTTATTTTGTTGTTTTTGTCAGATACTTTCTTGTTTATGACTGCAGGCTTATGATAGAAGTTTTTCAAATAGTAAAAGTAATTTTATTAGACTTGCTGAAGTCCTAATCCTATTTTGATACATTATAGATGTCATTTCTATATGGAATGGGAAGTTGGTGTGTAGGGAAGCTGTACTTTTTGGAAGGATGTTTTTTCATTATTGCTTCATGTTTTCAATTCTGTATCTCTTCAGATTTTGCTGTTACGTACTTGGAGTGTTTCTCTGTCACCTGTAGGATGAAAACAACAGAGACTGGGATGTTACTTTTTTTAAAAAATTGAGCGAAATGATTGTAGTCTAGCTAAGATCTCAGGATATCTATCATACCCTTCTTAGTTCATGGTCAGTGAAATATGGAAAGTGGGAAATGCCATTCAGTTTGTCATTTTTGGTGTGCACTCCTGAGGTCTGAATGTCGGTTTCAAATATTGACACTTCTGATCATGAAATCAAAAGCACGTTGGGCTCGTTATCATTCTTATTTGACTGTTCTATGCAAGACAAATGGCATTGACTTTCAACTGGTTTTCTGGATTTAATCTATAAACTATGATTGTTACAGCATTTTGTTGATAAAACTGTGACACTTATTAAGAATATTTTCCTTATCAGTATGGCTCTGTGCCACCTGGTTTTCTGCCATCAACTCATGGGGATGCATCTGTTGTTCCACTGGAAGGTGCAGGACCACATCAATTTCTACCCCCTCCTCCTCCACCGTTGCCTTCTAATGGAGCAATTCCACCACCGCCGCCTCCCCCTCCTCTTCCACCACTTCTGAACAGCTTGGGAGCTCCTCTGGGTTTTGGTGGTGCTCCTCCACCACCACCTCTACCAGGCCTGCCTGGAATACAATGGTCTCCCCCTTCATGTGCTTTGCCATTTGGAATGAAGCCTAAAAAAGAATTCAAACCTGAGGTTACCATGAAAAGACTCAACTGGTCTAAGGTAGTGTTGATTAATGACAAATACTTGATGTAAAATCTGACATTGAACTTGGGGAAAATAGATTGTCAGAAGCAAGACTAGATAAGCAATTTATACATTAGTTAAAATTATGTAAGATATGAATGCTTTCTGTCTTTAGCTTTTCGTTGTTTTCTGAAAAGTCTGTTTCATTAACCCATGAATCATCTGGACAAGTATCTGTTGACTTTTTGAGATACCTAGAAAAGTCAGTTCTGGTCAAGAATAAACCAACCTTGATAGCAGGATGCTTCTTATGCTGTCTCGGTCCTATTATGCCTTGTTTTTCAGCAGATTCCTTATGCTGGATCAGTCACTGCATTATAGTGATAGCTATACAGTTTCCAAACAAGTGTCTTAAATCTATCTAGCTCGGACTGGAAAAGGAGTGCAGGTCTCTCCATTTGTCTGTAGTATAAATGTACTTGCATAAATTTAATGTCTGACAAAATATATTTGAAGTTTGGTTGATTTTGGTTTTGTTTTTTTCTCCTTCTTCATTGTGACAAGATTAAGTATACCAGTCTGCTGAATTTGGAAACTATAATTATTTAGACCAAAATAAGTCAGTAAAGAGATTTTCACAATTAATGAAGCAATCAAAGCTGTATTCTGAAAAGTATGGTACTTAGTTAAACCTAGTGTTTAAACTAGTTAAACCGATGGTGTTCAGAGACTGTTTGAAGTTTGCCCAGGTTTTAAATCTAGACCAAAGCTAGTTTGTTCCTTTTAGATCTTGGATAACAGAGTGTGTTGTCTGCATTGTTAGAATCAGTTTTTTTCCAAATCCACTTACTTTAAGGGTTATTTTTAATGAGTAATATATTAACAACTCTAAAGATGAGTTACATACTAAAATTTCCCGTTTTACAGAGCTCTTAAATATTTATTGTGCTTTAGACTTTACAGTTTCTGCATGGTATAAAAATAATTAATAAAATTTTGTTTTGTCTCTTGATTGTAGATCAGGCCTCAGGAGATGACAGAATCCTGTTTTTGGGTTAAAGCAGAAGAAGACAAGTATGAGAATGCTGACATGCTTTGCAAATTGGAACTTACCTTTTGCTGTCAAAAGAGGGGTAAGTAGCAATGGATTTAATTTTCAGATTTTGGAGATATCTTTAACATTCTTGGGACTTAAATAAATATATGAAAAAACCCTCAGAATATAACATTAATGTTCTTATTTCTAAGTGGGATGAATGAAGAAAAAGGTCTGAAAATCCTAGATTGCCTGAAGCAGTAATATTGAACTATTTTACTAAAGCATGACAAAAATTGTGTGACCTATGGGAAAATCTCACAGAAAAAAATCCCCAAGAAGTTCTTCTGAATAATACAGATTTTATTTAACACATTTTAAAATAATATTTCTATAATTTTATCAGAATACCTTAATAAATAACTGAAATGTAATCTGAAGCCCAGAAGGTGATGTGTTTACCCTCAGGATTGGTATGATAATTGATGTGTGTTGGATCCATGATGGACTGTAGTCTTTCAGTGTTTTTTTTTTTTTACTTCCTGATGAACCTGTGGGAACATAGATCTCCTTTGATATTTGCTTAGCTTCTTTAGTTTTTAAAGCACTGGAAAGGAACAAAATATTTGAAAGTATTCCTGGGTTTAAAACTTTACTCCTTTCTGTGGAAGTAAGTAATTTTAGTAGTAGTTCAGGTTATTCTGTCCCGTATATAAAATGCCTATTACTTCCTGACACTTTTTTTTTCTCCTGCCCTTTTTGGTATCAGAGATGTAGTACTTTGGAGAAGGCAAAGGGCTGTAATATTTAATTTCTTTGCAAGCCGAACAGGGGTTATTGTATTATTACTTTGTTCTGAAAAGTCTATTTTGATATTTTTATTAATAGAATGACATGGCGTTCTCAAATTTCTCCATTTTTGAGAGTATGCTTTGGTGTATATTGTCCAATATTTTTTTACCATTATCAAGAACTTTATTCCACTCTTGTCAAAGCATGATTTTTATGCCCTAGTAGTGTTTGTACTGATTTAAGTATTATTGCTTTTTGCTGCTGATACTTAAGAATGTTGTACAAAGATAAAAAGGCAAGAAAACCTCACCATAGACATGTTTGCTTGAATCTATTAAAATAAGTCTAGGAGCTAATTATGGTGCCTTTATAATGTTAGGAGAATTCCCAAAATGTTCCCTGAATTAATAGTTTGGAAGTTTTAAAAGCCACTGGAGGAAGTATTTTCCTCTGTGTAATTAAACAGTAAAATTTGGGAGACAAGATGATGTTCAGGCCAAACATGTTAATGGCTCAGAAGAGGATTGTGAGTCTCCACAGACAGCAAGAGCATTAGAGTTAACAAGATTAACATCCCTCAATATTTAACTGAATGGACTGAACACATTGTTTTGACAAAACCCAATAGAAGAGAGTTACTGGATCTACAGTTGGAAGTCAGTGAAGTACACTTTTATACACACTCTGTGTGTAGCGATTTAAAGACTGTGGCCTCCATGGACAGATTTATTTCTTTTTTACAGGTGAGGCTTACTGCTTAATCTTTTTTTATTTTTAAGTTTTGAAATCTCTCTCATCTCACGTGGATGATATAGGTGGATCATCATCTTAATTTTTCAAAGACGTGGAGATGCTAAAGATTTTATTTAGAACAGTAAGTAGGTATATAAAGGGCAACATGGAACTAAATTTCATCTTTGTTCAAGTGAGTGGTTTACAGAACTTCAAATGAATGATTAAGTGTGTTAGTAGGCAGGATGAGATCTCAATGTCTCTTGTTGGCAGCATGAATTCCAATACAGAGGGCAGCAAAGCAACTGCTTTTGTTCTCATGACCATGGAAAGAGGGAATACTTCTTTGTAGCTTATACTTAATTTACTGATTGTAACAAAACTTACCAAAGAGATTAGAGACATATAGTTTTCTTCACAGTCTTGAGGAGCTGTAGCACCAAGCTCTCCTAAGTAGAATCAGCAAGCTATTCACTACACTCCAAATAGGAACAGTCCTTGACTATTTCTAAAGCTTTGTGTCTAAAACCAGAAAGATTAGAAATTGAAAATGATTCTGTAGCCAAATGATGACATGCAAAAAAGGAGCTGGTTTCTACTCTGCTGAAGGGTCTGCCTATGCACTCTTTGCATTAAAATCTTTGCATAAGAAGAGGTATCTCATAGAGAAAGCAGGGATCAGTATATTCAATGATGCTTTAAGTGAATTTTATTATCATTAAGTAAAATCAAATTGAGGTACTCAAATATTCAGTTGGTGCATTTTGCCAGCTAATATGCCAAAAGCATATCAGTATTGATCTAAAAAAGCAAGTCTCATGTCTGTGTAAATAATCCACTGAGGAATTTTTGCTAGAAAAGAGAAAACAGAACAGTATAGAATAGATTTAAAGATTCAGCAGATGTTTGTATAGGAGTTATAAAATATATTTGATTCTGAAGAAGCATTGAAGCAATTCAAAAACTGAAGATGTTATGGAGGAATGAAAGACATACTATTGCAAGAATAAAGAAGTGAGAGAGGGCCTAGCTTCAGCCTGTAGGAAAACTTTGTTGAGTATATCCAGAGATATTCAGAGACATGAACTGCAGAAGAAACCCCCTGAAGGTCATCTGAAAGTCCAACAGCTTTTTCTAAGGGAATTTCTTGCAAAGGACCCTTCAGCTAGTTTTGAAATGTGCATTTAATTTTTTGTAAGTGAAGCTAGCTAAGGTCTTCGTGGGACCACTTGGAGACATCTTCAGAAATTGAGTAGGTTCAAAGACCATTAGAAAAATTCAGGGATAAACAGTCCAAAAGAAGTAGGAAAGGTTATATTTGTAGGAAGGAGCTTTCTCTTTTGCTAAGTGAGGAGAATGGATTATAAGACATGGTAAGGCTGATAAAATATCTTTTCTAGGAACCTCTGTTATTGCAGTTCTTGTTTTTTAATCATTGATATGAGTGCCAGGTTGCTTGGAGTAGCTTGGAGTAGCGTCAAACCACTATTAAGACTTAGAATACTGAAATAAGGCAAATTTTAATATGCAAACATTGGGTTTGTGGAGTTATTTTGAAGAGTACTGGTGTGGAGAAGATTATAGCAGTAAGTTGCTGAAGTCTGTGAGTAAGTGTAATTAATCTAGTGAGACTGGTGGTTAGGCACAATGTGGGATATGTGTTCAGGATAACAAGAGAGAACCAGCTACATACTGTTTAGTTATCCTTTGGGTGCTTGAAGGGGTTTGCCAAGGCGATTCCAGGACTTACGAGGTTGTATAGAGTACACAAGAAGGCAACCTTTAACTAAAAAAGAAATTTTGAAGTATTTCAGTCCAAAATGACAATTTGGACATCTCATGTTTGCAAAATATAAGAAAGCTAGTGGTTACATTAAATATGTGCTTTATAATTAATGTGCTGTATTTATAAATATCCTGCCAATAAGATGATTTGACTTGATCCAAAGACTCTTATGCTTAAAGTGATAAAGTCCAAATGAGGATTAGAAATTGCATATCAAACATACAAGAAATCACTTGTAAATTCTTCACCATTTTTAGCAATATGCAGATAACTGCAGCTAATGGGAGATGGCATGAAAAATTAGAAATGTTCTCTTCTTTCTTTTCTAGATATCAAAGAGAATTAATCTAGTACACTCAAGAGAGAAAGATTGCATGATCTCTCTCTATTTTTTTTATCAACTGGGGCAGATTTTCATCCTAATCTTATTGGAAATGGCAGCGTCTGATCCCATCACACCAGAGCTCCTGCCAGACTTGATTATTCAGAAATAAAGCACTTCTGTGGGAGTACTATCTCTGTTGGCACTTGACTTGAAAAGGTCAATATAGTTCTATTTTTTCCCCTCCCTGTATACTCTGTAAGAAAAATCAAAACCTAAGGTGCTATAGTGCAAATTTAGTCTCAAATATTTTAAATCAGAAAAAAGAGTGTAAATGCTACCAAGAAGATCAAATTAGCAATATAAATCACTTTAATGCTGTGTTTAACATGCCACAGCCTCCCTTGCATAGGCAAGAGAACATGCTGACATCCATCTGAAAGATTATGTGGAGCCCACTAACCTTGTATTTTCCTCCTCCTCCAGAAGCTCTATCAGAGGTAGCCCCACTGTACTTCTTGTAGAATCTTTCTATTATGAACCTGTAAGACTGCCAACAATACAGTTTAGTAACTTCTGCTGTAATACAGTGTTGAGTAACCTGAGTAACCTAGTAATGTAACTGTACAAGTAGGAGTAAATAAAGCCTGCTATACATTTCTTTGGCTGCCTTTCAATATCATCCTAACTCTCCTGAAAGCACAATTATTCAGAAAGATTTGTTCATATAAAATGAAATAAGGAAAAACAGTTTCTTTCTAAAGAAGACAGGAGTAAGTTATGAGCATTTGCAAGGAACAGCAACTAAAGCATTGAAAAGTTAGTGGTATCTTGCAACTTGAGCATATCATTTTCACATGGAGAAAGTAGATGTTATATTTAGTGGTTTTTGGTAGTAAGTATATTAGTTGTTTATATTCTTAGCTAATAGAATTATATCTGCTGTTATCCTTTTTAAAATTTTGTACCAAATCATATTTGTTATGTAGAGATTGATGTGTAAGGATCAGTGAGTGAATATACTTCTGTGGTGCATTGAGCTTGGCTGGCTGCCAGATACCCACCCAACTGCTCTCTGATAAAATAGAAAAGTTTGTGTGTTGAACCAGAAGCAGAGAGATCACTTAGCAATTATTGTCACAGCAAAACAGACCTAATTTAGGGCAAATTAATTCAACTTAAAATATTTTTTCTGGTGTCCTGTCATGAACAGGAGAAACATTCAGTTTTCCAGACTGTTAAATGTATTTTAAAAAGTGGGATGGGAATAACTCCCAAAATCTGACTTTGATATCCAGATAGCTCCATGAATGTGTGGCAAACAAAAAATAGAAAACGTGAAAAAAAACATTAGCATAGCAGTGGTTAAAATGGCCTGACAATAGCGCTTTTTTGTAGTTTGATTTTTTGATAGCTAAAATTGTGGCATGTTTTCCCCTTTATTCTCCCTCTTTGACAATTTCTTAGGATGAATTCAATTCTCCCTTGAATTAATTAATTATTGAATGACTGTGTCATCAGTGCCCTAATCTATGCCAGAATCATGAGTAACATCAGATCATTCTTCTGGTAGGACTGGAAAAGTGTGTGTCAGCAGATGTTGTAAATTGGATTAGAAAAACTTCTATTAGATAAGGTACTTTGGTTTGTATTTTCAGTTAGGAACTACTTTGTTAGATAGTGAAAAGATAGTATTGAAGAGTTTGTTACAGCATTTGTAAGCATGTACCTTAGCACAGTGTTAATTATAGCTGAGTTTTAATTTATTTTACCTTTTTCTTTTCTTTTTGACAGAATTGTAATATGTGGTGTTATTAAATGACTATTTCTTACCTTCTACACACAGACTGTTATTTCCTGTCAGCTTCAAACCAGGCTGAGTGCTTGCCTTTTCTCCTCAGTGAAGTGCCTGGACAGAGTAGTTCCTTTAGTTCACCTTTACCCTTTTCTTTCAAACAACTGATTCTCTTTTTTTTTTTTTTTAATAGTTGATTTCCACACAAAATACCATATCAGTCTGTAGTCACTTCATGTTTGAAAATATGACAGTATATTCAGGGTAACAAAAGCACTCCACTCCCACTTCCCAACACTATGGTAGGAAAAGCCTTTGAAGACTTTATGTTTTAGAAGCAAAAAAAAGTGTTCCTTTATTGATTTCTACTAGAAAATGTTTCCCTAGTGTGAACAAGCAAGATCTTAGAGGGGCTAGATATTATATTCCTGTAACAGAGGTCAAAAAAAGTCTACTCAATTTCATAAGGCCCAAACTATGAGTACCAACAGAATAGAAAAACAAATTTGGAACATAAAATACAAGTTATGGAAAGTCATCCCAATGCCCCTGCTCAGTCTAATAATGTTGTTTGTTTAATGGAAAATACTCACTTTCAGATCTTCAATATAATTGTCACTATACTGGTGAGAATTCTGCATGAATTAATTTGCTAGTGTTTGTATCACACTGGAGGTACAAAACTCTACACCTGGTACAAACCTATTTTCATGGGTTTTTACCTCCTATTTGGTTTTGCTACATTTTTATGCACTAAGTGCTTTTGATGAATTTCCAATCTAATTTTGCAAGCATTCATATCTGACTAAAGGTAACACTATATTTGAGTATAATAAAATCTTCATTACAGCACTGCTTTTATTGCAGACTTTTTTCATTGTGAACTGAGAAAAATAATTTACATGCAAGAAGTGTTCAACAAACCTTATTTGGCAAGCCTTCAAAGTCACTGTTGATGAAAATTATTAGCATTTAAATTTGGATGAGCACTAGTTTGTGTCCTTTAGAAAATCTATCATTTAGTTTTTTAGTGAATGGCTTCTTTCAGAAGAAATTCATTTCAAGGACAATTCATTTTGAAAAATAAAAAAAAAATCAAGGAGATTATGTGCTAATGGAGCAGTGATGTCCAATTAGGCAGCTGTTAGATTGTACTTGGGTACTGGTATGCCGTGCAGACTTGAGCAGTATTATACTTGGCAGAATCTTTGGTTCTGTTTGCATTTGATCAGGTTCATCTGGCACAATATTTAAAGTTATTCATATGTAAAAAGTGGTTATAGACATTGTCTTTCCTTACTCACTAAGATTACATACTCTTACATACCACTAACTGTGTAAATATGATGTGACCTTATCTAATACATAATTTATTTTCTTAATTAAAGTTAGTTCTTCATAAAAAAAAAGTTAGTTGAGTACTTCATATGAATTTTTGTGAAAGAGGCTTCCATTTTGGGCTGCTGTTCTCTGCATGATCTCAACATGGTAAATTTCTCATACAATTTCCTCATTCTAAGTAGACTTTTCTAGTCTCTATCTTATTGTAATAGTTTGCTGACAGATATTTTAACAGGGCTCTTTCAATATTTTTTTGTGAAATAAACATCACCATGAAGCACTTTTGTAAAGTCCTGTAGATGATGTACCCCCATTAAGAGCAATCAGGTCAGGTTCTGAAGGTTATGTAAAAATTGAGAGAATTTATTTGATCTGAAATGTAGGATTTTTTAGGGGGTTAAATCAGAGCTTTAACAAAATATTCATTTACATAGGATATAATCTAGTTCCACATTCTGACAACTTTTGTAATAGGGCAGGATGTGTTTGCACTATTGTAGTTGTTGGCTGGCACAATAGTTGAATATTTACAGGAAATAGTTGTGTTTTCAGATACATTCTTCTTCTGGATGAGTTTGTTGCATTCAATGTCATTTAAATTTCAGAGAATGAGGGCATGGACAGCATATCCTGTCGCTTTTAACAATTTCATATTTCTGTTTTGTGGCTCCTCCTATTTTCACAAGTTAGTGGAACTCTTTAACTTACAAGGTAGTTCTTTTACATTAGCTCTAACATCAATTGAGTAATGGAACTTGGAAATTTCATGTGCTGTATTACTCAGCTTAACAGTTGTAAAGACTAAATGTTTCCTGCTGTGCAATCTGACTTGTCCTTTGATATAGAAATGCCTTTTTCTAAAATTGTAAATGCATATGTATAGCTGGCAAGGATAAGAAGCTAGAAGAGCCTTCTTAGGGTGACTGCTTATCTTTGCTGTTCCTAGACTGTGCGGTGTAATGTGTCACTTGAAATTTGTCCATTTCAAGTACACCATTTGAAATGGTATACTTGATATACATGAAACAGAATGTTGGGTTTTGTTGCTGGCATTTCACTGTAAGGTGTTGAGAAATACTGGGTCATCTATTTGAAACAGTGGGAGGATGAAAAAATCAAGTAGGTGTTCAGCACGATTGTTTGAATAAAAGCTGCTACCAAAGCTGACAGAATGGAAGGTAGCTGTAGATGAAATGCCTGAAAAAAACCTGGGATTCAAGGCATGGTTGAACATTGCAGCAAAAATCTTGGCATCTCTTATTCAGCAGATCTGTAATGTTGCTGTGAAAAGAAACAGACATAGATAGATGTAACTAAAACCAAATGAGGATCACCTTAACTGAAAAAAGCCAAAAGAGAAAGTTTATTTTCAGTACTAATCTAGTAGTGTGAACTACTGTTCTGTGAACTGCTGTTTTAATGCTCTATAGAAGAGAAGCAGTAGTGATAAATGGACTTGCTCAAACCTTAAAAAGGGGAAGATAGAATCCATTAGCTGCTAGCAGTTGACTCAAGATGTACCTGGGATTCTTCCTTATTCAGCAGAATAAGGAAGAGGTAGTGATCAAGTGGGGACAAATGCTGATGTAAGCTGAGCTGTGCAGACGCATGCTTTATGATAAACAGAAAGAATCTCAACCACTTCAAGAGAAAGAGGGTTTTGAGAACAGGATACTCATATGCACTGCAAATACACAGTTCTGATCTCCAGGTTTCTGTTGCTGAGAACCTGGTACTATAGATGAAAACTCAAAGTAGGAAGCATATTTGGAACTATATAAAGCCCTCCTGAAACGACAATGGCAAAAAATGAGTCAGTATGAAAAGAATAGAAGAGATTAAGGACAAAGCATTCCTTGTATGAAGGAGGAATGTGCCTCTGATTTGTCAAGAAAATAATGTGGTTCATTTTGCTAGGACTCATGTTTGCCTTTAGCATGAAATGTAAATTGTGTTATGCTTAACATTCTTAAAAGTAATAACAGGAATTGTTAATTTGTACCACTCTCGATGTTTGTTCTGGACTGTCTATATAGATCTTGGTACTTACGGTACTCCAGACTCTGAAGCTAAGGCTTATTCTCTGATCACCAGTTGAAGTTTTATGTTTAATATTTGTATTCCACCTTTTGAGGGGGAGGGAAGTCATATAGATTTAATCAAATTATAATTCTGCTGCAGGAACCACATTTACATGTAGGGATATTCAGGTCAAATCGAATGAGTATGTTGTTACCAGTAGAACCACTAAGTAATTTTTATGCATCTAAGATTAGACTAGTTCCTCAAAAATCTCAAGGTCTAGTGACTAGGTAGTCAACATATTATGCATACATGAGTGTAACAGGAAGAGAAGGACAGAATCCTATTGTACAGCATTTGGAGAAGCTAACTAAACAATATAAATAAGACTCCAGCTGGTGCAAAATAGATTTATTTTTCCCTTTTTGTCTTTTTCCAGCATTTAAAAATTGTGGCTAATGCAAAGATGTGTGACGAGATAGTAAAGAAATACTATTATTTTTCTCATATGATAAATTATATTTTTCTTCATGAAAGATGTGTGCAATAACCAAATTTGCATACTAGACTAATTATGCAGAATCTCAGTAATAGAGACTATATCATCTTCAGTCTCATAGAACTCTAGCACAGACTTTGAAGGGCAGGAATTCAAGTAGCTTTAATAATACAAATTTTGTTAGCTTGAATTGCTGGAGATGAGAAGATTTCTGGACAGAGGTTTAAATATATGCTAATTAGAATTAGCCTAAAACTGTATTTACAGTATTTTTGTCTGATATTTCAACTTAGGTAGATACACTGGATTATCAAATAGCTATTTTTAATGCAGAAATACATACCCCTTTTAACATAAGATAATATGAAGTTACATTCACTTTTAAATGTGTATGTGATATTAATGTGTTCTCCAGCCAACAAAGACAAGAATTTACTTGCAATTCCAACATTTCTGTTATTTAGCTTCTGTCAAATAGCATGTCAGATAGAACAGCATTTCAGTGAGAATGAATGCTGCAGATCTCTCCTGCTTGATTTTTAATAAAATATTCTAAAATTGTGAATATTCTTGAAGCTCGCTTGCAGTGGATGCCTTCTGAGCTTCAGTCTTTCTAGTTTTGATTGGCTCATCACTTCATTCCTTAATGTACCACAAGAGTGTCTCATAGTACAGTAAATGATCTGTATTACTGAATAGCTATTACAGGTTTCCTGAAAGAGGAGAGAAAACCCTAAGAAATACAAATTTTGGAAGTAATGTCAATTGTACATCTTTAATAATGCAGAAGAAATGTGATTCTGTAATTGGAAGATGCACAGCCATAGTTTTAACTAGAAAACTCCTATGTACTTTTTGGAAAAGTGAAGTCAGTGTTATTTCCTGCAAGATTTATTTTCCGTGAAATAGCACTTGATGTCATGTAACCCAGAATCCAATTGCTTCATTGATTCCCGTTTGTCTCATATGTTTCATATTTCTCTTGCTTATTAGAAAGAACTTTTAACAGAATATTTTAATTTAAAGAAAATAGTAGCATTTTCTTTGCTATTTATATAGAATAGTACACTGAATGTTAAATCTTTGAGTATATTTAAATATTGCTAAGCACTTAGGCTGTGAATTAATGGAAAAGATTCTTTTGTGGATTCACCTAAATTACTAAATTTACTTCATTCTTTGTATTTTTTATAGTAGTGATTAAAAGCTTTTAATGTGCAAATAGTGAAAAACTGTTCTCAGATTAGAAAATTCATGTGTTCTTGGAAAATTGTGCTGCAGATTACTATATAGTCTTCAGTTATACTCTCCACTTCTGAGGAAAAGGTTAAGGTGATTTACACATTTGGTGTGCATCCTGTTTCCTTTCCTACAGAAGCCAGAACTTTTTTATCTCTGTCTAAATAATGTATATGTTGTAACTAAACAAATGGGTTATGTTTCTGATTTGAAATAAATCTTCATATCCTGTTTTGGAGTTGAGAACGAAATAACTCTTCACATTTTATTTTACTGCACATCTCATGCCCCTGACTACAAATAAGTAAAATGTGCCTTTCTGTAGAGTTTGTATGGCTCTAACTGTTCAGTGTAATCACAAAAAATACACTTTAAAATATGAAGAAATTTATGCAAAGCACAGTATAAATGCAAACATGAAAAACAATGAAGTTTCTTGGAAATATTTTACCAGGTAGTTTTGTACTGCTGAATACAAATGATAAGCAGTAGCTGGAAAATCATACTCATTGGTATGGATTATAAAGTTTTTAAATGTAGATTTCTGGAAAGTCATAGGAGGAAGTAAGGACTATTTGCACAAAATCAGCCTGTGGATGTATGACAGCACTGGTACGTTAAACTTCCTTTAAGCATGAAATACATACTTTTGTTTCAATATCTTAGTTCCAGCACTGCAGTATAGCAGACTTGAAATAATCAAGCAAGTTTTACAGGTTTTAGTATATAACTGATATTTTTAACTTGTTTATTCGGAGAAAGAAAGGATGCAAACTGCTTGCATCCTTCAGAAAGTTGCATAGGTGCATCAATATCAATGTCAGAAGCAGCACTGAGAACACTATATTGTTACTTTCCCCTGTTTAATTTTATTTTTTTTTATAATCTGGAAAGAACAGATGTTATTTACTGTAATTAATCAGATCAACCTAAAACCCTCTCTCTGTTTTATGTTCAGATATACATTGATAAGTGTATTGACAGGAATCAATCATGGTAGTTCCAGTGGCTTGTTTTTCTTATAGATTGCTATTGAAAAATATTGGTTAATGATATTTAATAAGTCTTACAATAAGAATCTATGTCATATTTACTGAGCATTATGTATGAAAGTCCTTGTATCCCCAAGGAAAGAAAATAATCTGGTGGCTCACTAATCTGATGTCTAGAGGTATGTGATGCAATTTCCTAGTGCCATAGATACCTTCATGAGAGTGTTATGAATAGAGCGTTTTTATGTGTTACAGTTTCTGATAAATTGACTTGTGGCTACAGTTCCTAGATATTCCTTTCTATCTTGTTTGGCTTTGTTAGTGTTCTTGTCTTTCAACTCTTATTTCAAGAGTTTCAGAACTTTAATCAACAGTGTAAGAGGTCGTAAAATTAACTAAATGATCATTGCCTCATTTTATATCTTTTTTTATTTTTTATTAGATTTTTTCTGTGTCAGACCTGCCAAAATCAATACTTAAATGGACGCTCTTCTGAGCAGAGTTGAATAATTTGCTTATTACAGGGTATATTAAAGTATATAATCTAAATAAAGGTATGCTCCATTTACCTTTATTTGCAGTGCTATTATGGCTTGAGCCTATGAGGGTTTAGTGTTTAGTATGTTGAGCACAAAGATTCTTAGCAGTGTAACTCCTGAGCTTTGAGGGAATACCCTGTAACAGTGTAATCTTTTGCTTGACACAAAATGCATTGAAATTTTTAAAGCCTCATTTACTCTTGCTGATGTCTTACTGGACAACCCTTAAATGTGTCTAAAGTGATCTTACAGTTTGATGTAAACTGTAGTGTGTTAGGTAGAAACTTGTAATCTAGAGTATTTTGATAGAATCCAGTTGTATCCAGCTTGAATCTGTGAGGTCAGTCAAATATCTTGGCCCATGGAAGACTCAGAAATTACTATGGAGGCTGTTGAACATCCTTATCCAATAAAAAGAAAATAGCACAACCCTCCACAAATGACCTGCCTTTTCTTGCACTCTAGAACACTTAATCTCTTTCACTAGTTAATTTTCTAACATTTTAAAAGGTGTACTTAGGAAGTAAGTTGAGATTGTTTATCAGAGTTTTTAGCAACATTTGTTACAGAAATACTTAAGAGTAGTTTATATTAGGAGTTGAAGCCAGCATTAATTATGAGCTGGTATTTAATTTTAAATTTTAAAAAATTCTTTTTAGCAATGTTAAAACATTGGAAAGAGTGTGGAGGTCAAGGTGGGAAATAAGATTTGGGTGACTGAATTCCCTTATCTTTGTCTGCTGAGGTTCAGCATACTTTTCAGTATGAGTGACCCCTTGAATTTAAAGAACATCTCATAAACTAATTGTCAGTGTTTGGTCTGAAGTCCTCAGGCTATTGTCAGAAAGCTGCTTTTGATATGCATTGTATGACTGATAGCCTAGTGTTTGTTATAGCTAATAAATTCCTAGGCTATTAATTATCTATCTTATTGAGGAACTGCAGTACAGATTTATGCACAGTAGTTCTTTATTCTTAATTAACTTTTTTTTCTATAGAATGTGGACTATGTTTGTATTATTCTATTAACAAGGCAATGCTGTTGATAATACCTGGATTTATTTATTAAATATGGCAAATCGAGCCACATGGAGATTTTGTGTGACCTTGATTGAAGCTGGCTTTAGTTATAGAGCTCTGTAATTGGTTTATCACTCCCTTGTGCTCTGGAGATTTGGTGTTCAGTACAATTTGTTTATTACACTTAAAAATTGATTATTTTGTTACTTGCTGGTTTCTCTAAGTTTAAAAGATACATTAATACTGCTTTCAGTAAGTAAATAATCTGGTTTGTTCACATTTTTGTCAGAAACTATTTTGACATATTTTTATCAAGTGGAATGTTTCCATGTGCAACTGAGAGCTTGCACACCTGTAACATGATTGCTACATATATATAAAGCTTCAAATGCCAGGTTGAGTTCCTTCACAGAGACTTTTCTCAGAAAACTGTACATGCATGCAGTGATAGTCTGTATTTCAGGGAGAAAAGATATTCTCCTACTTCCTGGACTTTCAAAACTAAATCTCTAAGATGCTCATAGTACATAGCGATGTATTTTGTGCATCTGCACTGCAAACTGTCTGCACTTTGAGAACTTTACATACACTCAGAATTGTGTGTAGATCAGAATTGTAGCTAATGTTATTACTATTGCTATATGGTGTGAAACTAATCTTTAAAGATGATCAGTTGCTTAAGTATAAGATGATAAATTTTCAGAATTTTAGCATGTTTAAATCTGCCTGGTGGTTTAATGGCTGAGATAATTTAGATTAAATAAACAATTCTATTGCCTTAGATCTCAAGTGGTTTAAACTAAATCAGATGCTAATTATTGAGTAATGATTATGTCATATCAATAAATATTATTTTTTTAAATTTTATGTAAGCAGTCTTTTTGTAATCAGTAAGATTACTCTTCTAACAAAAACTTAATAGTGATCAAGAATTACAGTTTGCACTGTTATTTTCTATAGAAATAGTAATGATGCATGTCTGGCTCTGCATTGCTTCGGATTTCTCAGTAGGTTTTCAGTGTATGTTTCTGTCTTTGCACGTTTTTCTTTAATTTTGCATATATTATGTGAAATCAGTGTGATGTCTTTTGTTTTACATTCTTGTACCACATCCTTTTGTTATGTATCCAAATACTTTTAAAAAACTATTTATGCGTGTCTTTTTGACTTTCTTCTGTCTCCTGTCTTCACCATAGCAACTATATTCTTGAATCTTTTTTCATTCTGTGTTATGTCTTACAGTACTTTGACCTTTCTACATGTAAAAAAGATTCCAAACTTTAGTTATCATACATTCATATTAAAAGCAGGTCTTAACATCATATTGGATAAGTTGCTAATTTGTGCTTCTCTGTAAACCTTGCAACCTCTGCTTTTTTAATAAATACATATGTATGCTATGATTTTAAATTAGGAAACAAAACAACTTTATTTTTTCTTTCATTTTTTGTTGCACTTTAGAACTGTGATTTTTAAAATATTTGGTTAAAGATACAATTTTTTGGGATGTGTTGAAAATAATGGCTGTATGACTTTAAGTATAGATTTTTTTTCCCCAGTAGCAGATTTTTAAAATGTGTTTTCTATTATAGTTAACTTGTAGATTTAAATATACCCATAGAGATTTACAACAATGCTACCTTTATAATTTCTATTGAAGAAATATCATCTTACACCAAAGTATCAGTTTTTTCTTGGAAAAGGCTTTTATCATGATAGGTTTCAAAATCATGAAATAATACTTCATAAATTTCTCTAATACATAAAAAAGATCTTTTTTCTAGCAACTTTCAGATAAAATGCAGGTCATAGCTTATAAATAATTATGCTTCTAGATATGTACAATATTTTAGTGTAAATGCAAACAACAATAGTTTTTCATATTTGTTGATAAATTTAAAATTATGTCTAAGTGCCACATATAGTCAGTCTAGATCTATGTGAGGATTTGAAGTTAAGTGGATAGAAGAAAAAATATTTTAAAAGTTGAACAGCTCTGTTATTGTTTTTTGAATTGTAGCTTATGTGGTTGCATTTTTCTCACAAAGTAAATGCAAGAAGGCAACTCTGGATCATTTTTGTGGTGAGATAGCTTTAGAAGTAGAGTTATTGTGCAGAGTCTCAATGCTACTGAAAACTGGATGATGGTAAGGGAAATTGTAGCTGTCAAGTCATTGTCCCAGTTACTTAATAATGAATCAATTATGTTGGTACTGCTGATCCACAACAACAAAAATATCAACATTATAGAGCTAGAGTAAGCTTGTGTATTTCTAAGCTCAGTGTCATATTTTTGCAAGTGGATAGCATAGAGAAACACGTCTGTTTGGTTTTAGATGGTACTGAATAGATTTACTTTTGAACATTGCAATGGTACAGACTCAGTATTTGGGGACCTAACTTTTGAAACATTAGGCAATCTTTTTGATTTATTTGGTTTACTATTTCAAATATTTGAAGCAGTATGGAAAGAAGTACAGCCAAAAGGGACTGTAAAGCTTTGGAAGAAGAATTTTTCATTATTTCATTGTCTAATACAGTCCTGGTTATCTATGGTGTTAGTGTGGACAGTTTTAAAGTAGACATGAAAAAGTGAAGGCTCTACTTGGAAGTGGGAAACTGCTGTATAACCTCCCTTCATCCTCTTATACAACAATGTAAATGCAGCCACATTTTTCTTCAGGTTGACTGGGTAAAAGGCATTTTTGGTTCAACTGCTAAGTGATTTCAAAGAGACAACAGCTTCCTATTTTCTTTATGAGGAACAAAGGCGTAATTTTATAGAGAGGATATAAAAGACAAAAGCTGGAATAACTGTCCTGAGTTTGAATATTGATCAAACCAGTTCTTCTTAAACCCACCACCTCAATTATAAAACATGACATTATGAATATGTTGTTATGACACAGTATTTCTTTTTCTTTTCTTAGCCTGAAGTTAAAATCATTAAGCCAAGTTTTGTAAAGTGTATTATAAAAAAGGAAATGAAAAAGTCTTTTCTTCAAAGGTTCATGAACTGAACTATTATCATCTCCATCCTGCATTATGAAAGCAGATTATTGAATTTGACTATGGACAGAGTTCAGACCACTTCTTTTCTTGGAGGTGTTCGGTGCTTGTACCTCTCATATGAGAAAAGAAGGCGAGAAGAGCAGGAGCACAGCTGACAAAGAACCTTTAGTGGTGACTGCATAATGTTTAGAAGTCTTGATTTCTGAAGACAGAAACCAAAAAATGCTCCCTATGACTATATGGCATTTTTCTACTCTTGTACTTCATTTTGGGCAAAATTGAGCTGCTATGGTACCATGACACTTGTTTTTGTTTTTGCATGTGCAGAATTTTTTATCTTTTTCTTTGCAGAACACTTTACCCATCTGGAATGCACAGATATTATATATTTATTTATTTTTAGCAGTGGTTTTTTTTTCTGCTATAGGTTTTTCATGAAATTTCCTTTCAAAAGTTTATCCATCTAAAATCGTTGTGGGTATGTGTCTTTGAATGCACTTGATGTCTAATGGAGCCCTAGGAGAGAAAATAACTCAAATGGGTAGATAGAATTGCATCTACCTTCTCTCTTTCCTACCACTCTCTTTCCATGAAGTGCTGCCATAAAGCACTGTTAGCTTTGATTTGTTCTGAATTCCATTTTCCAGAGTAAGGATGGAAGTCCAAGAGCATTTTGAACTTACTCTTTCCAGAGTAAGTGTTGGAAGTGTGAGAACTATAGACAAACAATGCTTAAGTATTTGGGAGGACAAAACTACCACCACCTCCCCACCAGCTCTCTATCCGACTCCCCTCCCAAAAAAAATAAAGCCATAGGAGAAACAAACCAATAACTCCAACAGGTCTCCATTCTTGACTTACATTGGTCTAGTTAAACCAAAACAAAACTTTGTGTTTGCAGGCCATCTGTTGTAAGTATGTCAAATTCTGTATTGTACAAAACCCCAAAAGACTTAATTTGCAGATTCACCAGGCATTGTTACAAGGGGAATGGGTGGGATATAAGATAAATTAGCATTGATTGTGTATGGAGAGAACTTTATGATAATAGTGTGGTTGTCGGTTGCTTCAAGTGCATTTATTTTTTGCCAGCTACTCTCGTGCTGATATCTCTAAGCATCATATTGCTTTTAAAAGAGTGATATTTATTCTGTAAACTCCAGGATGCTGTTCCAGGTAGCGGATGTTATGTGAGTAGAGCTCAGTAAAGAGATACACAACTGTTAGAGAGAGAGATTGCTTGTCAGTGATTGGAATTCACTGAGGCATGTTATCCATGTATACAGATGTAACTTTTTCTATTTTGAATGTACGAGGTTGAAAGTAAAGTTCCTGTAGCATGTTTGTGTGGGAACATCCATTCCCAGCTTTGGGGAAGACTATGATGACGTAATGTATGCCTTAAGAAATGGCAGTGACTCAAAGACTATGGTGTACTTGTGCCCTTACACTAGAAACTATAACTGCATTTATTCTCAGTGCTGCCTTTGGGAGGTAGGTACTACAGAAAACAACTAATTGATTAACAACTGGTTTTAAACTGTACCTGAAATTTTTCCTGCTTCCCGAAGACTTTTTTGATGCAGAAAAATAAATCTTTTTTTTTTTCTTCTCTCTTTCTCTCTTTCTCTCTTTCTCTCTTTCTCTCTTTCTCTCTTTCTCTCTTTCTCTCTTTCTTTCTCTCTTTCTTTCTCTCTTTCTTTCTCTCTTTCTCTCTTTCTTTCTCTCTTTCTTTCTCTCTCTCTCTTTCTCTCTCTCTTTCTCTCTTTCTCATTCTTTCTCTCTCTCTCTCTTTCTCTTTCTCTCTTTCTCTTTCTCTCTTTCTCTCTCTCTCTCTCTCTCTCTCTCTTTCTCTCTCTCTCTTTCTCTTTCTCTCTCTCTCTCTCTCTTTCTCTCTCTCTCTCTCTCCCCCTCTCTCTCTGTCTTTCTGTCTTTCCTTCTTTCTGTCTTTCATGATGCTTATCCAGCATTCTGTTGGGAATAGATAAAGTGGTCTGTCTCCACACTGTCATTATGTGTGGTCTTTTCCTAAGGCAGTGGAAAATTTTAATTTAAGTCTGTTTTAATTTAAATTGAAATTATTTTTTCTTACACATTGCCTTCTATATGAATTGACATCACTATCTGTTGCTGGAGGCCCGTGTATTTACTTGTTTTAAATTGAAGAATTTGGTCAGGATGTAGGTTTCTAATGGATCTTCAATGCAGTTTTTTTTCTGCATCTAAAGTCAGACTTTCAGTTGAAAATCTGCTATCATTTTTATGGCTCTTCTTTCATCACCAAACTTTTCTTTTTATCCTAGTAAAAAGAGTGAATAATTTCTGCAAATATTTGTCACTTCATAATAATAATACAAACAAAACCCATTGTTACTATGAAGGCAGCCTTCTAACTGTGAATAATTGTAAAGAAATAACAGTACTCTAAATATGGAGATTTTCCTGTTGCTGAAATGGAACACTTTCATTTCAGCAATTTCCTGGGAAACTACAGATAAATGTAGAGGAAGTTATCCTCTGACTTTGAAAAAGGTTGAGTTTTGGGGCAGCAAAAGCAAGAGATAATGCAGCATTGAAGTGATTCTTCTAGAAGAGACAGGGAACATTATCAGCACATAGCAGTGTATCCGAATAGTTGGACATTTGAAAAGGTTTTTTAACATTATTTTATAGGTAATCTCATTAGGTTTTTGTGGTT
>VXBR01008710.1:430732-620791 GCA_013400215.1 Cisticola juncidis
TTTTTTTTTTTTTTTTTGTTTTTCTTGATTTTTTTTTAATTGGTACATTGTAATAACCATCGATTAGGTAGATATATAGTATATTTTCCTTTAGCTTGTTATGGAATACAATTATACAGTTGTTTTCTATGTATAGTTGCTTTCCTTAGTGATTTGTACTTGATGTGAATTGTTTTGTTATATTCCTAAATATGACACTAATCTTGCAGAGGAGTACAGTAAAGTTATCTTCAGAGTTTTGTAAAGGTGGTTTGTGATTTGGGAGTTGCATGTAATTATTCTTATTATTTTATTAGCATTTATATTAATGAATTACAAGCTAAGCTGCAGTTTATATAATGTGACAATTTGGTAAATTCCATTAAGCTGTGAGCTCACATATTTCAATATTTGTTATGTCTTCTGGAAAAAATTGTCTTAGAAAATACAATGCAACTGGGTCATTAAAGCCTAAAATATGTTACAATTCCTTTACTTTCTGATGAAATATCTTGAAAGCTGCTGAACAGGACAGATGACTTTTAAAGCTAATTGTAATTCACTGAGGCACACTATAATCTATAGGAAAGTTCACCTCTGCACTGTTCTGTCCAGTTGTTGTCTCAAACAATTATCAGCAAGTTATTGTTCTGGTATGAGCCATGTCATGCTTCAAAGTGAGATGAAAAAAATTAATGAGGGTGCATGAATACTTGTTAAGTAGATACAGCTATGCTCAGTTATGCTCTCAACGTTCTTCACTGTGACTGTTGAGATTGAGGTAATGTACTCTAATGAGACCATGCAAACAAATGTGCTGATTGACAGCTCTTGCTTTAGCAATAAAAAATGTTGGCTAAATTCATATCTTGTTTCAGCGTAATCCTTGAAGTGCTTTTGCACATAAGGACTTTGAATTTAACTTATACTGTGGAACATTATTGTGTTTTTCTTTGCTCAATTACGTAAATCCATTTCACTGCTTTTATTAGAAACTGTGTATGATATTTAGTGATGATTGCAAGGGAATCATGCATCATTTAGTAGTTATAGCAAGGGAATACTGAGGGGTTTTATATTTATTTTTGCTGGGAAAAGAAGACAGCACCTTTTTTAGAAGTTATTTTCAAAAATGACAGAGGGCTTTTTTTTATGGATTCATTAATCCATTACAAATGATACACAGAAACACTGAACAGTTTTTCTACAAAATTATGATCAAAGACACAGTGGTAGTTTAAAGAAAAGGAGAGTGACATGTGTGTGAGATTCAGCATATGAAAAGTAAATTATGCCAGACAGTAGATAAAATTCTAGGTTTTTTGAGAAGATGACAGTTTTTCTAAGCAAAACAAATATGATCAGTTTAACCTCTGGATTGCAGTGGGACTGGCATTGTACCAATATTAATGAAAAGTGGGATTAGCTGCAGACTTGTAAAACAGGTAAGTTTAATAGGATGTGGGGAATATTGAAAAAGGGTGCATTGGACTATGAAGCTATTAGAGTTTCTGAAGGATCAGTTTTGGGAATAATTATTTATTAAATAGTCTCAATAATTTGTTGCATATATTAAGAAAAGGCTGAACTTTGTGATGGCAGAGTTTGGAAGCATTTTCCAATTTAAGAAGGGCAGGATTGTTATAGAAGCTGGATGAGTAGAAGAAAAACAAATTTGAGAACAAAGTGAAATACTTAAATATGATTGGCGAATTTTATTTGGGACTTTTAAGTCCCATTTATTCTGAAAGAGCTTGCTCTATTCAAGCGCATTTCAAGTAATCTCAGGATATTTATAGTCCGTGTAGGCTCTACAAAATTGAAACTGCAGGACTTCTTTTATACAAAACTTCTAACTGTAGCTTCACTTGTTTGTATTTAAACAGAGCTTTTCTCAAAGAAAGAGGAAAAGAAAACAAAGAGATTTTAGCACGTTCAATCCCTTGTTCACATTGCTAAATGTTGCTATAATTGCCTACCTGGTGTTTTCCAGTATGCTGTTGAGGCCCCAGCATGTACCTGATGGTTGCAGAGGGGCCAGTACAGAGAGTGGGACAGAAGATGGGTAGCAATCACTGAAAAGTTTGTTACTGGCTTTGTGTGGCCTTGCTGGCATTCCTCTGCTAACAGTGGGTTATGGAGACCTATAGTAGCTGACTGACTACTTCAAGGTGGCAGAGTTTTGGTGGTGTTTGAGAATGGAGAGTGTGAGTGCAAGTGTAGCTATATCAGAAGAAAGCAAAGGAACCTGGTGATTAAACACCTGAGAAAGAATCAGTGTGAAAAAAACTCATGCTTCTCCAGTCCATTCAGATGCATTTGATACTGTGTAAGAGCATGGCCATAGTTCCATTGCCTTCCCTTGTGGTCAGGGAATCAGAACTTAGTGGTGGTGCTCATGCCTGAAATTTAAGTGTGAACACAAACTTTAGGTTAGCACTAGAATCTGTGATTTTTACTTTTACTTCTTTATGTACATATGGGTGTGTATATATAGAGGTATATATTTGTAGGTTTTTTACAAAAAAAGTAAATAAAGGTAAGGGAAGAAGAGCAGAACAAATCCTGGATTTCACAGAAATGTTTCCAGTAAGGAAGCATTGTCATTAATATGTTTACAAGCTACGCTTTGTAATGTGACTTTTAGTTCTACTGTACCAGACTCAAGACAGATTAAATCACAGATGTGTAGAAGCTGCTGGTATCATGAGGTGAAAAGATTAAATGGATTTGAAAAATTTAATTAAAAAAACATGAAGATCATGTTGTAGTGCTAAGACATTTTCTTATTCCTTAAGAAGAGCATTACAAAGGGAAAAGAACTGTTTCAACCACAAGAAATAAGTAAAAACTAGTCATGAATAAATTTAAACTGCAGATTGGTTCCAGACAAGTAGTTCAAAGAGATTCAGGCACACTTACCTTCGGAATTCCTCTTTAAGAAAAAGACCTCAATATTTTGAAGATAGACCTAACAAAATTATGAAAATTCTGTTAGGAATTTCTGTTAGAAATATCTGCTGTGCTTTGTTTTAGGAGTGACCTGAACTTTGGACCATGAGTTCCTATTTTATATTTACTACGTGATACAGTAGTTGATATTATTGCTGCAAAAATTTACAAGTTAGGGATAGATTTGCATTCCTTTATCTTGTCTCTCCTGTTCCCATGCACCACATAAGGTAAATGTTTGTAAGGTTTATCAGTGGTGCGTGAGGAAGAGGGTGGGCTGCACATTGCAGCGTGAAATCCACAGTGAGTTGTCTTGTTTTTGGCTTGCCTCCCAGATTTTCTAGCTCCCAGGGATTGTAACAAGGGGTAAGCAGTCTGACTCTGAGCCCAGGCATCTCACCTGCAAGGCCACTGCTGCTTTCAGGCTGCTATTCAGCTAATACCATCATCCTGGAGATCTAGTCACACTGGCTGGCTATACACCAGTATTTCATGTCTTAGCTTGGTAGAAGTGCCCCTTCCTGATCTCCAGACATGCTTTAGGTGCTTTGAGGTACTTTATGGGCTAGTGTGGGAGTGCTCTGTATTATCTCTGATACCTTTGGTTTCCTGCTGCATTTGTAGTCTGGCACTCCACTGCTGACTGTAGCTCTTCATTCAGTTTCAGTCAGGATACACCAGCTCCTCCCTGGTAATCTTGGTTTGCTGTTCTTGTCCATTTGCCCTTTAAGTTTAAAGTCCTATGTACTGCTGTTTCTTGTCACAAGTTAATGATCAGTCCTTTGTCAGGTTGGTACTGCCCCTGCCTTTGTGGTTTGAGAGGCACTGACAGTGCTATGAGGTGGCAGTGGTAGCTTAGTAAGTTTTTTGTCCCTCTTACGTCAGATCCTGCCCTTGTGCTACCCCATCCATTCTACTTCCATGTCTTGGGGTTTTTTGTATAGTTACTCAAGGAATAAGGTTGAAAACCTGATGCAGTGTCTCCTTTCTGGAAATATCTTGAATTGTTTTAAGTTAATATCAGAGGTTAATAAAAGAATTTAAAATAACATCAGAATACATAGAGTACCCTTTATAAAACTGTTCAGCAAAAGTAGTTACAGATGAATAACATATAGTGCTATATGTGTTCTGCAATGGAATTACCTCTATATAACTAACAAAAATAGTCTTTCTTGTGAATTGAGGTATTGTTCATCCATAACAATATTTATTAAAACTAAAATCATTAAATGATTTTTAGAGCTGAGTGCTGGTAAAACTATAGAACACTGTTTCACACAGGTGAAATGAACTCCATAGTTTAAAGAAAGGAGATGAGAGCTTGATGGAATAATTTTTCTGTCAGAAATGTATCTTCCACCGATGTGTATATTCAGATGGTATTTGTTAACTTTAAATCTTAAAATAACAAAGATCAAATCAATTATAAAAAATGTCTCTCCCATCAGTTACAGTGTACTGTTCTGAGAGAAATGACCCTTAAAAACAAATGGTTAATTGAAAATGTGTAATTTTTGTTTAATAATTTACCTGATAGCAAATTTCATGTATTTGTTCTGTGCCATATTTCAGTAACAGGCAAAAGGCCTGTTACTTAAAGGCCATCTAGTCAAACTCATCTGCAATGGGCAGGGACATCTTCAATGACATCAAATTGCTCAGAGCCACATCTGTCCTGACTTTGAATGTTTCCAGGGATGAGGCATCCACAACTTCACCAGGCAACCTGTTCCAGTGTTTCCTCATTGTAAAAAAATTCACCTATATATCTAGTCTAAATCAACCCTTATTTGGCTGAAGCCCTTATCCTGTCACAACAGACACTAATGTCTATCAGCCCCTTTAAATATTCAAAAGCTGCAAGGTCTCCCTGGAGGCTTCTCTTCTCCAGGATAAACAAACCCAACTCCCTCAGCCTGTCTTCGTAGAAGTGCTGCAGCTCTCTGATTGTTTTTGTGGCCTTCCTCTGGACCTGGTCCAGGAGGTCCATGTCCTTCCTGTGCTGGGGACCCCAGAGCTCAATGCAGCACTCCAGGTGAGGTTTCACTAGAGTGGAGTAGAGGTGCAGAATCACCTCCTTTGATCTCTTGGCCACGCTGCTTTTGATGCAGCCCTGGATGAGAATGGATTTCTGGGCCACAAGTGCACATTGCCAGATCATATCCAGTTATTCATCCACCAGTATCTCCAGGTCCTTCTCCAAAGGTGAAAAAACTTGAATTACTAGATGTTCAAAGACTTCTAGTCTTTAAAACTCAAGAATTGGAAACATCTGTATTAAATTGAAAGTTAAGACTATCATGAAGCAGTTTTGCCAGTGTAGTAAATTAAGATGTAAATTTGAAAAAGATGCTTCTACTTGTTCTTGTGAATAAATAATAACTACCAACCTTTTCAAAACTTGCACAATAAGAAGAACTAAAATTAGGCTGTATGTTGGGCTTTGGTCTAGAAATAAACCAAGTCCAGCTTCTAGAAGCTGTTTAATGAAGTTTAGAGTTTTGAAATCAAACAAAGTAATCAATTCTTCATTAAAAGATTAAAAAAAAATCAACTACTAGACTCACCTAAAAAGCCCAGAGCATAGTTAAGGAAATACAGAGACTGCATCATATTAAACATATTTAACAGATGCTACATAACATCTGTAATCAGCAGAAACCATGTCTGAGTGTCTCTTTTCCACACAGGAGTATATGCTTATATTTTAATTCTGAGGACTTCAATAGGTTTCTGATTGTAACTGGTTTTTGATTTAGAGCTAAGGTGTTAAAATTTTCATACAATTGAATTTTACACATGGATAAAGATTTAATAAAAATGCAGTACAAAAGTATGATTTAGTGCATCATATCTGCCTTCTAAAAGAAAAAAACCCAGAGTAACGTACCTTTTTTCCTGCTTCCAAATGCTGAAGCTCTGAATTATTTCTGTTTGACCAATAATGAACTAACCTCCAAGCTGGATCAAGAAACATAACTTCCATGGTCAGTAGAGTGAGTTTTAGAATAGATCAATAAAGTGGACAGTAACAGATTGCTAAGACCAGCTGGTATTCACCCTGGACTTCTAAGGGAACTGAAGGATGAAACAGCTGAGCTATGAACTGTGCTGTATAAACTATTACTTGAACTTATGCCAACACCAGGGGAAAGGAAGCAAGGTGACAAATGTAATGACATTTTTAAAAACAGCTTGAGTATCTACAATTGCCAGAGTTAATACCAGTGGTGAACATATTGTAGATAATCAACAATGAATGGCAGAATTAGTTAACAATTAAATAAATTACTGATACATTGGCAAAATAGGGTTTTGGGAACTGTTAGGAAAGGAAAACAAAAGAATAAGTAAGAGTGTCATTGTAAAAGTTCAAGCTATGCCCACATCCTGCATACTTTTTGTGGTTTCCTTCCTTCTTGTTAATAAAAAGTATAACAGAGGTACAGCAAAACCGATCAAGATTATAAAAAGGAAGTCTTTCTTTGTACAATGCTTAATTAAGAATTGGAATTCATTGCTGAAGGACTTAAAGTTTAAAATTTATTAGGTTTATAAGGCAATGACCCAAATGTGTGGAAGAACAATCTGTCAAGGATTATTAAATACAAAGATTTTGCTGTGAAATTCCACAACATATAAAAGGCAGCAGTTGAACCCCAAATAGTGGAGGGGAATAGTTGCCATTCCAATTTGCAATTTATAATGTTATGGTGTTTCTTGAATCAACTATGCTCCCTTTGGGTACAAGTGCACTCAGATCTGTTATTCAGCTTTTGATGCTTTTGATAAGTGATGGATCAGCTTTGTAAGGCCCAAGCAGCTAAATTTTGATGGTAGGAATGTATCTCAGAATGAGGAGATCCAGAAACTATAGAATTATGTGTCTACTGGCACTGGACTTTGTTCTGCTGAGAATAGCAGCATGTCCTGCTTTTCTCTGTCCAGCGAACTCCGTTGTAGCAGAAAGCTTGTTTCAGCCTCCCGTTTGTCTTTTCCCTCAGAGAAGAATTAATGCAGTTTCAGATCTTTCCAAGAATTGAATCAGGCTTGGTTAAAACTTTCAGTTCTAGTGAGGAGCCCAGCAGGTGCTCAGATTGTAAGAGAATGATTGTTCTGATTTTGTATGCCATATTTCTGTGAGCATTTTAGTTACTTAAGAAATATGACGTCAGGATTGGGTTTTTTCTCAGATTTTTGTCAGCTACTATTAAAAAATGTAAACATTTAATGTTCTTGGTTTAGAATGAACTATCATTTAAAACAGATCTTTAGGTGATGAGCAGTCCCTGATGCTAACAATTGTGTTCATATAACCTTAAATTGCTTGAAAGCAGAAAATTTATCAGCTTCCTGGTCTGTCAGTGCTCAGGCATCCTTCCTACTTCTGTGGGCTATGCCTGGTAACCTTGTTTTATCCTTGTTTTCATAAAAAAAGGAAGATATTTTCAATGCTATTGTAAAACAACTTAGATCTATGTCACAATTTCTTTTGTATTTTAAAGTAGATTGTCAGAAGTAACTGTGCTAGTGAACAACTCAATATGAAATATGCAAGTGGAGCTGATGGCACTTGTGTCATGGTCAAGGTAATTGGCTTGGTAGTGGCATTTTTATTCTTATTTTCTTTTGAAACTAAAGGTTTGTTTTGTTTTTTGTATGTCGTATTATAGGACAGTAGTCATGCAGCTGTTAAAACAATCCAAGTCTTCAAAAGTTTCTGTCCTGTCAGTCAAAAGACATACATTGTTTGGCCTTTCATTTCAACACTGGTGTGACCACACCTGGAATACTGTGTCCTGCTTGAGGCTCCCTAGTGAGAGAGAGACATGGGCGTACTGGGAAAAGTCTGACTAAGGGTCAGGAAGACAGTGAAGGGACTGCAGCCTCCCTTCTGTGTGGAAAGGCTGAGAGAGCCATGAATGTTTAACATGGAGAAGGGGAGGCTCAGAAGGGTCTTGCCAGTTTACATAAATACCTGAAGGGAGAGTGCAAGGAGGATTGAGCCAGACATTAGTGCCCAGTGACAAGAGGTAGTGGGCATGAACTGTAACACATGGTTCCTCTTGAACAATACAAGCCACTTTTTTATTATTTTGAGGGAGATTGAGCAGTGGCACAGAGTGCCTATGGGCATTTTAGATTTTCCTTCCAGCCTTTAAAAAGTGCTGTTCTGCAGGCTTCCAGATGTAGCATTTGTAAAACAGTCCCGTTATCACTCTTTTCAGGGCCCTAATTTCAGTCAGGTCATTGCCACAGATGGAGGTAGTTGACTACATTTGAATGTGTATATGGATCTGAATTTGAAGAAGACAGTAAAAGCAATCTGTCCAGTATCTAAAACTCCTTTGAGGTATTTGTTTGTGTGTATGTTGGCAACCATGTCTGTTAATTTTAGAGTCTTGTTAATAAGGATGTGGAGTGTGAAGACAAGAGGAACTGCAAAGGGTGGGAGGTGCATTATGTGTGTTTCAAAGTGCTCTAGCACTTTGTTTGTAAGCCTGAGAGGGCAGAGTAGGGGCATCAGATGAGGTACTACTGATAAAACATAGCTCAGATGCTAGGGCCATGTATTTCCCACCGTGGTATAGATTTAGTATATCGACAGAACTTTAAAGGGTATGTGGTTGTCTGTTGTATAATAGCTGAAGAAAAAATGTAATTCTGAAAAAGTTAATGCTTTAGTAATATCAAACTTCTGGAGCCCTGAAAACTGTGTATTTTGTGATCCCCTGGTTTCTTCTCTCATTAGCATGGTAACATCTCACATCTATTTCCTTCAAATGGTCATATCCTTTCTGCAGCAGCTGCCCACTCCCACTAAAAAAGGCTGGTTTCTTTTGTTCCACTGTAAGCAGATGTTCCCATTTTCTTTCTTGTGTATGCTTTCCCCCCTCTATTTCCAGTGCTCTCCACAAATGAAAATTTACCTGCTTATTTTCATAGTTTTCCTTTTAGTCAAGATTCTTTGCCTTCAAATATTCAAATATTTTATTCATTCCCCTCTGCTGTGGGATTTTTTTCCCTTTTTTCTTGTTGGAAATAGAGAATAGTTATATTTCTTGGGATTTTGGGGGCGCTTTTTTTTTGCCACCTGTCTTCGTTTAAGAGTGGCACTCTCTCATTTAGTGCCCCATCTCCCACCTTCAACGGGAGATAAAAAAGGCAGAGATCATGGGTTGAGATAAAAGCAATTTACTAGAAACAGCAATGAGATAAAATGGTAACAGCAACAATATTAATAGCAAAAGTTTACAAAAGGAGAGCTAATTGCTCATTGACTGGGACAGTGAACAAAATGGTGGACAGACCATCTTCCCCCTTGGAGTTTCCTCCAAGCCCAACACAATGGAAAAAAGGGTAGACAAATCATCAGGTCAGGACCAGTGTTACCCCACCACACCATTTGTCACTTGATTCCCTGGAAAAGGAATGCCTTCTCCTTTCCCCTCTTTTCGGGGAAGCAAGAGAGAGACCATTGCTCTCCTCCCTGGCCATGAGGTGAGACGGGACTGAATAGTACAGTGTCTTGACCATGTCCACATGGCTCTACATGACCCAAGTCCTTGTCCAAAACCAGGACAAAAGCAAAGGAAGTAAAAACTTCTAGAAGCAGTAGAAAGTACTAGAGTTTTCATTGGGAAGTGCAACATTTCAAACCAGCAACAAAAGTAATACATGTCCTCTGCTTCTTATTGCTGCCAACTACGTAAGGATGTGACCTGAATTCTGCTGAAGAAGTATCATGTAAGTTTGCAGTAATTTAGTTTGTTGCATAGTTGTAGAACTCTGCATACAATTCCTGCCTGAGTTTCCTAGATTAGATATGTTTTATGCTTACGTTTTTCCTCAGCATTGCAATGCCTTAGGTAGTGCTGTAGCATTGTGCATAACCCTGTCCTGGGTGAAAATTCCTGAGGCTGTTAGGCAGTTCATTTGCAGCATTGTTTCTTGATTTGGAAGTAAGAAATTAAATAGTGCATGTTTAACTGTTAAATCTTTTTGCATGTTTATGTATCTGTATTATCTCGGTTACAAGACTCCTAATGAATAAATTTTGTTTTCTTTTGCTGGAAGAGGCATTTGTTTTATTTTATTTTGTTTTGTTTTGTTTTGTTTTGTTTTGTTTCTGCCCCTATTAGTGTCCAGTTTGAGGCTGTCAGGGCACATGTAAGCAAATTATTAAATGTAGGTAATTTAACTTATTGTAACTACAAAGGAAATTACTTTGTTTCTTGTAAAGTTCCAAGGTAGCCATAAAGCATTTTACTGTATTTTCATTAAGGCATGAAAATTGCTTGGAACCTGGGCTACAGGGATATACAGGTCTTCTAAGAGAATCTGTAATTCTAGAGTTGATAAGACTTTGAAGCAACGCAAAAGTCATGTTTTTAAGGGTGACTGTTTTCAGTGTGTATTGAAGAAGTTAAGAAATTTGAGAGGTGTGTGAAGTGTGTAACTGCAGGAGAAAGCAATCATGTGATTCTGGGATCTGCAGCTCCTTGACATATCCTTCTGGGTTCAGTAAGGGCTCTTCTTCAAGCATAATCAGAAAAAGTGGTAACCTGCTTTTTATCCAGTAGCTTTAATGTCATTCTATTCCTTTGGAACCTGGGCTATAGAGTTCACACACTGGTGATGAAACTTGCTTGTGCTTTCTCATGTAGTAAGCAGGGTGTGTAGTTTTTCCTGGTACAAGAGAGTGCTAACCATTCTCTTAAACCTGTCCTAAAAGAAATTCAAGGCCAAGCAGATTTTGTGGGTCGACTGAAAACAGACAAAAGAGGATTGTGGCTCTGTAACCCATATCCAGGACTGTGGTTATCAGTCCTTCTTTTAAGGACTGCTTTATGTCTTAGCTTAGTGATTTCATTTTTGCAGAATACAGGTTCTTTTCTGCACTGTGGCATGTTCTCGGGAACATCATGCGGCCTAGCAGGTGTATATTATCAAAAGTGATTTAGGAGATGATTCAAATTTGTGTCTGCACCTATGTGGAAGGGACTTGTATCTGGTTCCTTCAAGCCCTGTGTGAGGTCTTGAATTCCTTATCTCCTTGGTTGTATCCTATCCTAGACTACAAAGCTCAAAGACCTCAAGAGGTCATTTAGTCTGTGTCCCAATCCTTGGCAAAATTTATCACACTTTAAAAAGCATTTTTTAAGAATTATATGGCTCCTAAATATCTCTCTTAGCATTTTCTGAATTAATTTCAGTTTAGGCATATTCTCTTGATAATGCATGCTTATGTCTAGTTTTGTCAAGGATCATCACTGAGCTAGAAATTTTCATCCCATGTCTCCTTGACAGGACTTCTCATCTATACCTATCTCCTTCAGAAATCAGTAGCATATTATATTATTGTATCATATTTTCTACTCTTAAATATTTGAAGCATGTTTAACTTAGTTTGGAACAATCATACTGTAAAAGCTAGGAAACTAATTTCATTTGCGAAATAGTATACAGAATTAAATAAGCAGTACTAATATATTTGGTAGATAAAATTTGACAGTGAAGATTTGTGCTGGAGGGAGGAAGAAGGAAAAGTTAAAAAAAAGAGTATTTTGTATTATACCAGATCATATTTAAGGAAAGATTTGTGTGGTTTTCCCTTTTTTAGTTTGTTTGCATATCAATTCCTACTAATACTTTATCAAGCCTATGATGCTATTTTAAGTGAAATTCTTATGACAATGTGTGACTAATGAGAAATAAATTCAGCTTACACAATGTATTTAAGAGATCCTATTTTTATGACTTATTAAAAGAAAGAATGAGCAAAAATCTCAGCAATATTAATATATGTTTCTAGAATCACATTGTCTTTGTGATATTTTGTAATAATGTAATTTCATCATATATTTAAAAATATATATTTTTGAGGGGAGAAGGAAAATAGATCTATGTATATACCTGTATGCTATATAGTATATAACAACTCATCTATATTCTGAGGTAATGTTAATTTTTTAATATGCTGGTTATCTTTGATACTTTTGATGCATATAGTTAGACAAAAGCAAACACAAAAATAGATAAATGTCTTAGTGTTGAGACATATTGCCATGTTTTTTAAGATTTGTTATTGTTAAAATCCAGTTCATAATCCTGGGCCAGGCCTGGCCTGGCCAGGGTAACTGGAGCATGTTGCATGATATTTTAAATATGACTGAATTTGTACAATTAACATTAGCGTGTTCATTCAGGTCCTATATATTAAAAAAAAACCTAGAAGGCTAACAAGCTGAAAAATTTGACTGAAAACAGAAGTTTTGAAATACAAGTAATATATGCAAAAGCTCTCAATTTTTTTTCTGTGTGTTCTATGATCTTTTCTCTGTGAATTGGCTGTGCTTGATAGCAAATATGCTTTCTGAATTCATGAATGTGTCCTCTAAATATTAAGAATTAACCATGATTGTATTTCTGTTTACTTTGGTAGTAAAAAGAGAAGAGGAGGATTTTGAAGAAAAGAAATCCATTAAGAAACGAATCAAAGAATTAAAAGTTTTGGATCCTAAGATTGCACAGAATTTGTGTAAGTAGATTCTGTTCTTTTTTTTGTTTTGTTTTTGTTTTTTCCTGGAGTAATGTATAAATATTCCATAAGAATGCCTTTCTCTCTTTTCTGATTGCCTGGTAACCACTTCTTGTTTAAAATGTGTTTGAATATGTGCATATTGTTTCTAAGCCCAAAGATGTGAGTTGACACAACTGAAACACTTAAAAAGACTCCAAAAACATTTAAAGAGTATTCCTTGTTCAAGACTATTTGTTGAAGTGCAAGCATATAGCAATATATCTAATCCATCTGTATTTTCAATTAATTCATCAAGGAGTACTGGATGCCCCTCTTACCCTGCATGTCCCCACCCCTTGTCAACAAAAGATGAAAATGTCTGCAGCATGTCTGCCATCTCATGAACTTTATAGAAGCTAGGCAATACACAGTATTATGGAAAAATATGCAGAAAAGAAAATAAAGTTTTGATGGAGATGAGTTCTAGGAAGAATAGGTTCCTAAATGCCAGCAGAGATTAAATAAGAAATAATTGTATTATCGTGACTAAATAAAGAGTGCTTATGTTTTCTGTTTCTTTGGTTTTAGCTTGTCCTGGTGCTTCTTTAAGAGAAGGCTGTGACAAAACTATTGAAAAAGTTATAATTGTCAACTCAGCACAAAATACTGTAATAGCAGTTTCTTCTGCAGAGTAGACTTGTCTCTGACTGCTTATGGAAGTCTTCTGTGATGCTGGATGTTGCATATAACAAATGGATATGGAGAAGGCCGGAATTGAAGGAGAACAATCATTAAAAATACATTAAAATTGTTATCTCTTACCTATATTACTTGACATAGTGTTTGTTAATTTGGAGATGCTATGACCTGTTTCGCTGCTGTTTTTTAAGCAGAAGCAAGATAGTTGTTGTCTTGCTTTCTTCATTATTTGTGGAATTTTTGTTTTAGCAATTTTCCTTGGATCTTTCCGAGTGCCTTATGAAGAGATCAAAATGATGATATTGGAAGTAGATGAAACACAGCTCTCAGAATCCATGGTTCAGGTAACAAAAATGGCACTTCAAATCCCAGTATTTCAAGAGAAGCTTCTCCATAAATAGAAAGCCGTGGATAAAAAGACCTCTTGATGTAGACTTTTGGCTAATAGTAACTGCAAGAATGTTCTTTTCCTGTGAACAGTAGATTTTCTTTAAATTTGTAATGCTAATATTTTTATGAAAGCAGCTGGTTGTTTTTGGTTGCGATTGAGTTAACTTTCTTCACAGTGGCTGGTATGGGGTTATATTTGCATTTGTGCTGAGCACAGGGTTGATGATACAGAGATGTTGTTGTTATTGCTCAGCAGGGCTTGCACAGAGCCAAGGCCTTTTCTCCTGTTCGTACTGCCAGGCTGCCAAGGGGGCTGGGTGTGTATGGGAGGCTGGGAGAGGACACAGTCAGGACAGGTGACACAAACTGACTAGAGGGACATTCCAGACCATGTGGCATCATGCCAAGTATGCAAAGTGGGGAGAAGAAGGAGGAAGGGAGATGGAGTCGTGGTGTTTGTTTTTTCAAGTCACCATTACATGTGATGGGGCCCTGCTCTCCTGAAGATGGCAGAAAATACCTTCCAGCCCATGGGAACCAGTATGAATGAATTCCTTGCTTTGCTTTGCCTTGCTTGTGTGCATCTCAGGATGAGGTTTTATCTCATCCTGTGATTTTTCTGGCTTTTACTCTTCTAATCTCTTCCTGGTCCCACTGCAGGGAGTGTGAGCAAGTGACTGCTTGGGGCTTGGATGGGATTAAACTATGACACAGGTGAATTTAAATTCTCAATTTTCCACATTGTCCACACCCAAATAGAGACCTTTTCATGGATACATCTGATGCTTTGTTTCTGCCTTACTTACCAATCTTTGCTTTGCTTTGTTTTTAGCTCTGTCTTTTCTGTACAAATCTGTTTTGTGTGTTTGCTTTGTGGTTTTTTTTTGTTGTTGTTGTTTGTTTGGTTTTTTTTTTTTTTTTTTTTTTTTTTTTTTTTTTTTTTTTTTTTTTTTTTTTTTTGTTTTTTTTTTTTTTTTTTTTTTTGTTTTGTTTTGTTTTTTGTTTGGTTTGTTTGTTTGTTTGTTTGTTTGTTTGTCAGAGCTGTAACAATCCAATATCTTGCCCTAGAGCACTTACAGCATTGACCACTTCTCTTCCATGAAGTTTATATAGGTAGTGTCTTCCCTTTCAGTATTATTTTTTAAAGCACAAAGTCAGTATGACTAAGTGGAACCAAAAGAACCTGGAAGTTCTTCTTTATACAGTGATATTTCAGGGTTGAAAAGCTGAAGAATTTAATGAAATAAACACAAATGAATCATGTTAGAACCATGGGAAAATAATTTGGAAGGTGTGTCTTGAAGTCATTTGAGCCAAGGCTCTGCTATAAACCAGGTCAACTAGAGCAGTTTGATCAGGGCCTTTTCCTTCGAATTTTTAGAATTTCCAAGGCTGGAGACCCCATAGGCTTTCTGGACACCTTTTCCAGTGTTGAACACTTGTAGTAGAAAATGTTTCTTTGTTTATCTAACTGGATTCTTTATTGTGATAACTTGTGACGTTGGTCTTCTGTTGCCCAGCTCTAGGAAGAGCTTAATTGCACCTTCTTTGTACATTTAGCTGGGTATCTGCACACATTAAGGGCCTGTGAGACTTGCTTTCCTAGAGTTCAACAAGGAGACTTCTCTCAGCCTGTTCTTGGCTGTCATGTGCCATATTCTTGAGTCATCTTGATGGGCATCAATAAATTTGGAAAGATCGGTCTTTAGAAAAAGTATCTGTGTTTTGGACAGGACTCTGGCATACTGTGATGAACTTCAAATTGTTTCTATTATGGCTTATAAATGTCAAAACATATATATCACTAATTGATAATTACTGTCTATCTGCTAGTAATGTGGTATAGGTTTTAAATAGCTAATCTCTTCAGCATACTTAAAATTGTGTTACAGACATGGGTACCACTCCCTATTGAAACATGAAAGTTGGAGGTAGATTGTTGTTTTAGAAACACTCTTTTTACAGGAATGTTGATTAGCTAAAACAAATACAGGGTCATATAATTAGTTTTTATATTAAACCTCTCTGAAATTCAGATGTGGCTTGTACTGCAGCGCACAGGAACTTGTATTCAGATGACAAAACAAGACAAATCTGTAATTGTTTGGTTTTCTTGCAAAATAAATTTCCACCTAATCGGAACATCAAAATAACATCCTGCTGAGGAGGCTGTGCAATGCTCAGCAAGCCTTTTTCTTCCTGCACACAGTTTTGCCCTCACTTCTTGTGACTTGGATTTCAAAGATCTTTAAGCTCTCTTCAGCTGTTTGGACTTCACTGTCCCTTATTCATTGAAGAATAAGATGTTTCTCTTAAACATTTGAAGGTGCAAGCATGAGTTATCATCTCCAGTGACAGTATATACAGTCATTGTATAATTCTCATTCTTTGGTTCAATGACACAGTTAATATTGGCACTGAAACTATCACTTTAAGGTTATTAAGATGAACATAGTTTACACTTCTAAATTGGTTTTTTTAGTCTAATTTGCACTTAGATCACTTTTTCAAGTTTTTCTTCACACTCAAGAGCAGCATGATGTGTATATTTATTTTATTTATTTTTATTTTATTTGGTATAATAGTAGAGATTCTCTATGGTAGCATGAAAAACTGAGAGATGGAATATACTCTGCTATTATGTTCAGCTTAAACTCTGTCTCAGTCCATGCTTGCTCTGAGACACTCTCATGGTATTTGATCTTAGCACTGTTTTCCAACAGTTAAAATTTAGCTTGTTAGAAAAATTAGTTCCTCAACCATTAAATTAAGCAACCTGTATAAATAAATACTATATATCAAAAATATGAAAAACTGTTGTTTTAATAATTTCTCTATGTGTTATTTAGAGAAGGCAAAACTTATTTTTGCATTTAGACTCTAAGGAAAAAAAATCATCAAACCATTGATGGGAAGTTAATTAGTGGCATACTTCTATGTGAAGATGCAGTAATCTAAGAAGGGAAAATTTATTTTCATGGATATTTTTTTGCTTTTATATCATTATTTTTAATTCCTTCTGTAGACTCTTCATTATAGTTCTGTGTGCCTTGGGATAAAGAATGCCTAATTTTCAGTACATTTAGAACATCTAACACACCCTAGCCCCACTGGAACTTTGCAGTAGGCGTGGCTAACATTATAACAGGATATAACTTTTTGACACTATGCTAATAAAGTTATGGCTCTATTAATTGGTATTAACAGTAAAGTATGTTGAAAGTCAGTGTATCCAGTAACTTCTCTATGTAGTTGGCATCAAAATTGAATCCAAAGTGGTTTTGGCAGTGTTGAGCGCTTTTGTGTTTGATTTTGGAGGGGAGTGAACAATTTTATTTAAGAAAAGGATAAGAGAAGATGAAGTGAGCCATGATATCCTACAAGAGTACAGTGGTATTAGCAGCTGCTGTGATTATGTAGAAGTCAGTGGAATGGAATACAAGTGATCATGTGCATAATATACTGTATGAACACAGTCATATAAATCACTCAAGAATATAGACTGCATTTTTTGCAAGGTGATTAATCACTTGAACACCTAAAACAAGTAGAAAATTCAGTAGAACTTAGGCTTCAAATTTAGTTTGCAAGTTTGGATGTAATAATATTTATCAAATAGTTTCATCCAAGTTGCTTGTTTCTGGGTAAAACAACTCTATAATAACTCCAAAAAAGGGACTGAGTTTAAACTTGAAAAAGTACTTCAGACACCCATTTTTCTTTGAAAGTGGTAGAACAATGTGCGTCATTGCTTCAAAAAGTTGGTGACCACCTTCATATGTACTTAAGTTTCTAAATAACTTAAAAGTATCCAGCTGTATGTCTCTATTTCTACCTTCAAAATCCTTTTCAAGTATGCCTTGGGACAATGATATGAAAATGTGTTCTGTGTATTTCATCATTCTGAGAAGAGAGAAGGCGTACATAGGTTTGCAACCATGTGGCTAATTCTCTTCATTCATATGAGTTACCTTAGATGGTATGGTAGTTCTCCTTTTGAGGAATTTCTTGCTTTCAGCAGGTTTTTTTTTGTTTAGCTGTAACGGTTGTGTTCAGTGGGTTCTAGTATCACTGTTTCTGAAGTTGGAAATTTGTTCTTAGTCCAACTCTTGTTATGTGTAAGAAATGAAATGTACTTTTTCTCCATCTGTCTCCATCCACCTCCCTGCACCCCCACTTCAGTTAGAAATTCAATCCAGTGCTTAAAAATGTAAAAATGCCAAAATTCATGTTGTAATCCAAAAACTCATTGACTAATTATTGAAATGTTTCCAGCGACTTAGTCACAATTCTTTCTCCTGCTCATTCCTTGTTTGATATTCAAAATGTGTTTCATCTGTAGTTTCAAAAGCTTTATCTGAACATCATAGAAGCCACTTTGATATCAGCTGCTCCTTCAATTTTGGTTGCTTTTTTTTAATATTCTGATCAATATTCAAAATATTCATCTAACACTTGACTGGTTTTGTTTTTTGAAAGTTTTGTGGGCATTTTTTCTTCATATGAAAACTTATTTCTGCATCAAACAATATAACATTTTAATTTCAGCAAAGATTGAGGAATTATATTATATTTTTATTATTTTTTATTATATAATTATATTACATAATTATATGTATTATATATACAGCTGTTTATGGGAAAATTTGATATCAAAAAATTAATTAGGTGTGTTATGGATTTCTAATTTAAAATGTATGGTTTTACATTTTGTACCCTTTCCTTTTTGCTCAGTTTTACTGATTTAGTGCCAGACATCTTCATCCGTAATTAATAACTGTAGTCTTTTTTACCAAAATACTTTCCAAATGTAATAGTGGTAAGGATATACATGACTACTGTTCCACAAAAAATCAGTTTGACCATATCTAAATCAAGCTCCTAAAATTTAAGTTCCCATTATTGTTTTAAGCATCATTATTCATGCATTTTAAATTGTTTTATCTTTTCTTACCAAAATCATTATTTGAGGATGGACATTCTGTTGAACCAGTCTACTAATTTAGGGATATTTTTCAGCTATTATTTTAAAGAGTAAAATCTGTTCTTCTTAAACTAAAGAACTATGTTAAGCAAAGCATAGGTATGACTTTTTATGTGTCTGGTCCCAGAGAGGTAATTTTTATATCTTAACTAGCTGAATTTCCTGTAAAACAATGAATGAGACTCTTTGGTGGGTAAAATTAGGGCTTTTCTAAGACTTTCAGATGGAGATTCTGTTCACTAACTGAAATAAATTCTTTTTTGCTCATTGTATGTTACCAAAGCTATTTACTTAAAAAGTAATAAAACAAATGTTGGCAACCAAAATGTCTGCCTTTTCCATCAGGTAATAGAGAAGTGCTGGAGTTGGTCTTGTTTCTTTCTTGACCTATGGTAATGGGTAGTGAGATGGCTGTGTTTCCTAGACTGGCTTCAGTGTTAAAA
The DNA here is from genome assembly GCA_013400215.1 of Cisticola juncidis. Lineage (NCBI taxonomy): Eukaryota > Metazoa > Chordata > Aves > Passeriformes > Cisticolidae > Cisticola > Cisticola juncidis. Next base: position 449,706 of record VXBR01008710.1, read on the forward strand.
GGATTGAATCTTCAGATCAGTGCAGAAGAGTGATCTTACCAGTAGGCCAGGGAGTGTTTTAAGAAGGGAAAATCTCTCTCATGTTTTTCTCACTGACAGAAGCTTCACCATGTGTAACCAGAAACACAAGAGTCATAATCTGAGAAAGACAGCAGGCCGTAGGGACTCTGACTATTGCCAAGTAGTTACAGCAGTCATCTTGGGAAGGGACAGAACTGAGCTACTGACTCAAATTATATACCCTAATGAAGTGTTTGAGAAGCTTTCTATTTCCAGAACACCCAAAAAACATTTTTAGCCAGCCTAGCAGAAGCTCATTAAAGAGGGGTTGAGATGCCCAAATGTGAGTGTCTTTATGTAGATAATATGGATCTAAGTGTTCAGGAAAATCCAGGGTGTCAGAGGATTCTTCAGATAAACAGATGAAGATGTAATATTTGATTCCCTTACCTGTGTTCACAAGACATTCACTTACATGTGTCCAGCCTCCCCATAGGTACTTCTGAATTCAGCTGAAGCTGAATCTCACCTCTGATTTACTACTTCTAGCAAGTTTTCAGGCTAAGTAGTAGTGTATGTAAGTAAGTAAGTAAGTGTAATGGGTTTTAAACTTTCATTGTGAAATGCTAGGAAATTAATTATTCTTTTTCAAAATACTTTTCATCTAGCGTTACTAATTCTTGCCATTCTTTGCATGGTTATGTTATACTTGAATTTCTTATTCTGTTTGCTTCAAAGTGTTCTGTTTGCATAGTGCCTATCAAGCATATTTTTCCTTTAAAAGCATTAAAAAAATGCTATGGAAGTGTGTAAGAATCAGTGTCAGGTGCTGTCAGTATTGCATCCCTGATCTTTTACACTCTAACTCTTACACTTTAATTTGTGTGTTGTTATGTACATTCTGCTGTCTTCAGGGAAGAGTCTTGTCTTTGGAGTGTATGGTAATAATGCATATATAAACTCATTTGTTTACAATAGTAGAAGGAACTTCAAGTCTGAGATTTTTATTTTTCCTTATAGAATTTAATAAAACACCTCCCTGAACAAGAACAATTGAATGCATTGTCCAAGTTCAAGAACGAGTATAACAATTTGTCTGAGCCAGAGCAGTTTGGAGTTGTGGTGAGTTCTGTTTTATTATCACTGGGGGTTTTATTATCTTTTCTTGAAATACGGTTTTAATATAATATTATAGAAAAAAAATGACAGTTGCTTCTTTCTAAAAGTGAAGAGATCCAGACCAGGAGAAGAGTACAAGTGCTGCCTTTAAATTGGACTTTTGTTGGACATGTCTTTGGATGTGGGAGGCTTGATTATTGAAATATTGTTGCTGGAATGATTTTGGATTCTCTTTGTTTAAAAACATAATTTAGTTTTGCAAAAGAAACCAAACCAAAACTGTAAAAACTTCGGTATTTTCTGTGGCAAAGGTTCTTTGGGAGATAGAGACCTATTTTTGAATTTCCTTAGCTAAAATAATTCAGCCTTACTTTTATTTGCATTAATAAATCTTAAATTTTTAACTGAAATTTTCTACAGTTATGTTTTTCTTTCTCTACTCCACATAAATGAGAAGAAAATAATGTCATAGTGATGATGTTAGCCTATTCTGCCTCCTGCCACCTGTATTTTCTGCCATGTTCTATCAAGAGTACATCTAATCACTCTTTCCCTTCCCTCTGGAAAGATAAGTTTGTAATATCTTCCAGGCTGAATTCACAAAGGAATACTGGAAGTGAAAAAAAGAAAATGCTAGTTCAGTGCTGGCAGTTGATGCTTTTTGTGGAAATACGGTTTGCATCTAATTTCTGTATAGCTCATAATTCATAATTGGTAATTACTTCATTGAGACAAAGTCCGAGTAATGCTATGTAATTTCCTGGTGCATATACCTATACAAGTCTTTGGTTTTTCTTGTCCATTCCTGGAGTTTCAACCTAAGGTGGTTATTGCTAAGATTATCTTATCTGAGGGAATTTCTTGTGTGAAAATAATACTTATTCAGTTAGATGGAACTAACTGTTGATGAGAAGAGCTAGACCAGTAACAGGGTAGGTAGAGTTTTTCTGCATCTGGCCCAACATTTTCGGATAAATTTTTCTTAAAAAGTTGAGGCAATGTGATAACTCAGAAAAATAAAATAAATTGACAAAATGATAAGAGTTCTTAAAAATTTGTGGAGCTTCTTTTCTGAAGGAACAACTAGTTTCCTACTGAAAAGTGCAAGTCCATGCTTTTCCTGGTTTTCCATGCAAAACATCAAAAAAAACCCAAAACCCACAAACAAGACCAAACCCCATCGTTAAGCACAGTTTCTGTCGTGTCACACCTTCTATGCATGTAGTAGAGCGGATTTCAGAGAACAAGCTACAATATTTATTACATGAAACATTTTTCATTTCTATTCCAATGGGGGAAAGTTTGAATAAGTCACTTTTTTTACTCTTTGAATATGGAATGCTTTCCATTTACTTTTCATCAAAGTTGTTCAAGCTCCATCTGGCTCTCTTGTATCTTTTATTGTTGGCCAGGGAGCTGGCTGAGAAATTCTACTCATTAGCCACTGTTGTTGCTAATGTGAATCTTCACATTATTGCTGGTTTTGTTGGTTTTGTTTATTTTTCCTTAAAAATGTTGGTTTATGCCTCATTTTTCGCTGTCTGTTTTAAATGAAGAGAATAAAACTTGAATACAAAATGCAAGACTTGAAGTCTTTTAGATGAGTAGTGTTTTATAGTTATGTTTTTTCAGAGAATTAGGAGATTCCATGTTAATTTGCTCTGAAGTTCTGATTAAAAGAACAATTAAATTATTTGACTCCTAAGGAAGAAGTTAAATAGTGAATAAATGGCTAATTACTACTTGTGTGATTTTTTTTTTTTTAATCATGGAAACCCATTATTGTTCAGACTTTGAAAGTCAAGATTTGATACTCTGAAAGAAACAGCAAGACACTTAGTGAAATATTGGCTTACTGTGACTGTTACAGTATTGCATGTTTCAAAGAAAGTTAATTAACTTTTGTTGTTGGCTTAAAGACATTGAGGGCATGACTAAACAGTTCAGGGTCCCTTCATGAGTATGGCTTGTGGTTTTGGGGTTTTGACTGGGTTTTTGTCTTATGGTTGTGAGGATTTGTTTTATTTGTATTGACCCTATGAGGTGCTTTTGTGGTTTCTGCCTTCCCTTTTTCAAGTTATTTATCATTTTTATATTTTCTGTTCATTCTGCAGTAAGTATAAAATAAATCCTTTATGGCCCTTATCTTCTCTTCCAGACTTTGGGTTTTCTTTAGATAAACTACTTTATTTTCCGCTAGGTTCTTTCTTTCACTTACTCCAGGCTGATGTCTCAGCACACAGATATTATCACCTATTACTGTGGAGCTTTGGTTTTGTTTTAGGGTCGTGGTGGTTTTTTTTGAGGGGGCGGGGGGAGGTGGCAGGGAGGAGGACAGGGAAGGGCTTGCACGGATTCATTAACTATTTCATGAAAATTGCATTAATTTGGTTCATCTTACTAAAAATTTTGTTTACTCCTGCTGCCTTAACTTGATGTTATGCTGAATGTTGTATTTCCTTGCTCAAATTCCTGATGAAGGAAGCTTGTGCTTGATGAAAAATAAATATTCATATGTGTTTTATTTTACCATAGTTCTTGTTTTGTACTTAGTTTTACTGCAATAAATTTCCTCCAAAACTTTTTAAAACTTTCTTAACCTTCATGTTGTTTTCTTGGTGGTTTTATCATTTGCCACAGAATCACAGAATATTCTCAGTTGGAAGCAATCCATAGGGATCATCAAGTCAAACTCTTAAGGGAATAGCCCATATAGGGATTGAACCCACACCTTGTCTTTACTAGCACCATGCTGAATCTTCAATAAAACTTGATAATGATGAAGATTATCTTTGTACAATATGAAACCCACTGGAGATGAATGGGGTTTCATCTAGATCTTCATCTTGGTAACTGTTGAGAGAAGGTTATATTTTGTGGTTTTTACATTTTTTACCTGGCTCTTTCTTCAATGGACAATATAAATATTATGTTGCTTTAGGACTTCTAGCAGTGTTGATTTGTTTTGCTGGTAGTTCTTTCCTACTAAGAAAAAGTATTGTTTTAGAGAATATTATTTTCCTAATTTTTGGTGTATTGTCTGTCATCATATCAAAGAAATGTTTAAGGAGTAGATCATTAAGTAATGTTAACTTCATTTGTTTTCAGTGAAGTTAATATAACAACTACTAGTTAGATTTATTGATCATGACAGGTACTTTGAGTGCAATAGTCTGTTAAATGGATTTTTACTGAACTATTATCACACCACTGGTCAATATATTATTCCTAACAAAGCTGGATACTGGCATCTTCCAGCTCTTCCAAACCTGAATGTTCTGAATTCTCATAGAATTCCATTCTATGATTTGATGCATACTTGTTTATTTACAATGCCTGTAATTTGTGATGTAAAATAGTCCTAGACCATATTAAATTTATTATATGGTTTGATATCGATAAATGCAATTCCACTTAAGAAATCACAATTTTGATGTTCTTTATCATGCATGAAGTCTGCACCTTTAAATCTGACATTTCAAGGCATTTTTGGAGGCACAGAGGTGCATGGCAGTGTTTGGTCCCATATCAGAGGGTTCCAGATCTTTGCTGCACCGCCCCTCCGGCACCCCCAGTGTCCTGTAACTGTAGTTCCCCAGCTTTGCAGCACCACACATCTGCCTCTCCTCCCTCTCTTGCCCACACACCAGTGCTAAGGCTTCAGGCCTCAGGCCTACTCACGCCAACATACTCCAACTGTTGCACGGGGAACCATTCCAAAAAGTAGTTCTGAAGTGATAATGCTGCGTGCATAGAGCTGAATCCGGTAGTGAATTCCAGCATAAGGCAACTGGAACAGGCTGCCCAAAGAATGTGGATGCCCCATCCCTGGAAATTTGCAGAGATAGGTTGAACAAGGCTCCCAGCAACCTGGTCTAGTGGAAGGTGTCCCCTACCCATGGCCGCAGTTGGAACTAGATGATCTTTAAGATTCCATCCAACACAAAAGATTCTATGATTTTATGTAGCCTCATCAGTGTCTCTAATCTTTAGTGGTATAAAATGGTCCTGGTCCGTATTAAATTTATTATATGGTTTAAAATCCATAAATGCAATTACATTTAAGAAATCAAAGTTTTGATGTTTTTTATAAACACTTTTAATGTAAAAAGTTTCTAATCTTGACAGGATGCTGATAGTAGACATTTGACCTCAGGTGTAGGCTAGTGTACTAGCATTTTTACATATGAGAATACTGTCTCAAGAGGTACATGTGACAGCTCCTGCTGTCTTTTTTTTTTTCTTGTAATCTGAGACATTCAGAAAGATGTTCCCAGATTGTCTGGTAGTAAAAAAAAAGAAACAGATTTTTCTTTGATCACTTATATTTGCTCAAAGATAAAATTGAGGGAATTACAAAATATTGTTTCAGAAATACTTAATGTTCAGACCTTGTGAGATTCACTGACAGCTAACCCAAATAGAATTTGGCAAGCAGTCCTCATGTAGCTTCACAGCTTGTTCACTGATGGATGTGTTTTTAATGAGTTCGTACCAAAGGAAAAGATTTCACTAGAGTAAATTGAAGATTAGAGTGAGGCCTGATGAAGGCTAGTTTGTCTTAAATAATTCAGCAGACACTTAAATTGATCAATTCCATATTCAACTGATAGTTTCACCTGGATGTTCTCATTGAGGATAACTCAAAATGTATTAATGTTTTTTCACATTTCATGTTGTCTGGAAAATACTATACTATCACTGTTTCTGCAGAGCTGTACTCTGCCTTTCGTAATACTTGATGCTTGCACACAGCCATACCTAGTGACATTTCAGTCTGTTTAAAATTCTGAAGTGCTGAGGTACATCTGGGGCTGTGAGATATTTTGATTGTGTTAATTTCTATCTGCAGACCTTATCTTCTGTGTCTTCTAGATGTCATGTGTATCTGCTGCTCTGCCTTGTCAATGTTCTCGATCAGTATTTCCAGCCTTTCCAGGAGTGTTGCCAAAAATTAACTTTCTGTTATGTGCCATCTGTGAGAGTTAAAAAATCTTTATGACAAACTGCAATCAAGTTACCTATGTTGCTGAGAAGGAGAACATCCTTAACTCCTGTAATGCTGACACATTTCAAACCTTGAACCTAGGTGTAGGGTGAAGAGCAAAGCTCTAGAAATAACTTCTGAAAATGGCCATCATGAATATTCTGCACTGATCTAACTATTTGCAATTGCCATTGGATTGGCTTATATTACTTCCTTTGCATCAGTGAAGGATTGTGATGCCATTTTATAGGTGAGTGCTCCTGTAAATGCTTCAGTATCAAGCAGGTCTTACTCTTATCTCTGTTTAGTTACAGTAAAACCATTTTGGGTATATAATCTAAAGAACAGTTTAAAAAATGTTCTTACTGTTGTCTGATATTAATTTAGAAGGCTAAGTGAATGCTTGTTGTTTGTTCTAGCATACATGTAGGCTATCTCAGTTTTCTTCTTGGCAGATACTGCTACAGTTTCAGAGCAGGAATGTTACTTCTCTGAAGGGTCCCCATCTTTTGCTTCCAGCCATCCACTTTGCACATTCTGTCAAGAGCCTGTCCTGGATCTGATTTGATCTTTTTCTTCTCTAGTAATGTAAGCAACCCTCTAATGTCCATGCTTTACACATCGTAAAGAAAACACTTCTGTGTTGAGTAAGGACCATGGTCCTGCCATTTTGATTCCGCAGCTTCAATGATATCTTGGAATTCAGCCACGTAAACTGAGTTAGGTATCCAAATGACTGGCTAGTGCAGGGCAGCTGTGCTGAAAGACCTTGAGACTGATCAGTACATCTTAAATCCCTAGAGCCTGAACTTAATATGCAGATATTTCACCTGTTCCAGCTTCAGACTTTGGAGCTCAATGGAGCTCCAAGTGCTGTAGGATTTGCTTTCCCTGAGATCATTTTGTAGAACTGAGGAACTTTCTTGAAGACACGCAAACTGTCTTCTGCAGCATTTACTTATGTGATATGTCAGACTGTTTTTATCACAGATTAACTGTGCTTCCAAATACACCAAATAATCATATGGATAAAAATTCCCCAGTCATTACTAAATTTGCTATTGATTGGGCTACAGAAGCTCTACAGTGGAAAGTTTTTTCCTTAGCAGTACTGTTATGATTACAAACACATATCTTCTTCTTAGGAAATTAACTGGGAAATTACTGACTTGTTGTGTCAGTAGAGAAGGTGCTACCAGATATGAATTGTTGGAGGCCTGAACTTTTTTGAAATGGGTCATGTCTGTCACATTAAAGACATGAGAATCAGCTGCTAGCTATGTAACATCAAATTCCACTTTTATGTGGGAGTTGTTATGGTAGTTCAATCTGATAGGAGGTACTAAAATTGCTGTCCTGATTTTGAGACATTCTCATCCAGACCTTGATCATGTCTTCATGACCTCTGTTTTGGGATATTCCTTATAGCAGACTTTTCATTAGGATGTAGATTCCTAGTAGTAACCATACAGAAAGTGAAGCATTTGTTTTAAAGCTTCATCAGATTTTTCAGTCTGGAATATAGTTAAATCTGATTTACTTTTAGAAACTTTTCTCCATTCGGTTTGATACTATAACATTTAATTTTAAATTCCTCAATGACAATCTGCCCTTGACTTCTGGTGTTAATTTATTTGTTTTTGCTACCTGTGTGGATTAGAGGTTTTTTTCTGAGGATTTTTACCTATATTAAACTCTTGACATGGTTTCCTACAAGAAAAGCTTTTCAGTCTGGTAGCATCTACTCCATATGTGTCTTTTAATGAAAATAGCCTTTCAGACATCTGTTAGGCCTGTTAAAAAATAGAAGAATTTGGGAAATTCTTACCCTCCTGTTCTTGAAAGTTTCATTTTTAGGAAAATATCATTGTCTGGTTTCAAAGTGGAGGAAAAAAAAGCTGTCTGCATTCCATACTGATCAAGATATCAGTACATCTTTTGGATTTTTTGGATAAGACAAAAAAAAAGAGACTACTTTCTTTTTGCAGGACTTACCTTCCTGTGAATTTCAGCATGAAGACTGTAAGCTCAGCTTATTTTGACAGCTATGTTGTAGCCCCCATTGGCAATTCTGAGATCTGCTCACTGACCTTGCTGGGCCATCTTTGTTGAACATAATGCAATCCAAAACAGTACCAGGGATTTTCTGCACCGTGAATCAGTGCACTGTCATCCTCAAGAAAAGAGAAGGCTGCCTGTGTGCAGCTAGGAGGTAATTGATAGGTGCTGTCCCTGTGTCACTTACAATACACTGCCTTCTATTCTGACCTGAATATCTTTTAGGAAAATACTGGATTTGCAACAAACTTAGTAGCTCAAATTCAAGCTGTTTATAATTCAGGCTGGAGAAGCAGAGTAACAGGACTTGCTCTCTATCACTGCTAATAAGGCTGAAAAGTCATTAGTTTAATTGTTTACTTGTATACATACGTATATACGTGCGTATATATATATATATATGTATGTATGTGTGTGTATATATATATATATATACACACACATACTTGTTTTCTCTTAAGTAATTTTAATTTTGTCTTGGCAGTTCTTGACTTTATTATCATTTCCTTGAGGAAAAAGAGTATGTCAGAGTTGAAGAAATATGTACTTTTTCCATGTATCCATAAAAACATTTCAACAAAAATACTGATTTTTATTCTGAATCGACTTCCCATAATAATGTTCAGTCTTTCCAGAATGCTGCTGTTTTTCACTAAGATTTAGGCATGTTGGCTGTCCTTTTCAAATTCGGTAGGATGTTCTTTTGTCTTCTTTAAATATGATAAAATATCTGCTAAGGTATCAGTCCTTCCCTATTTGATTTTCTTCTTGCTTTTCAAGTGCATGGATCTAAAGATAAGTGTCAGAAATTCCCACTTTTTACCTCTGCACTCTTAGGAGTTCACTGATGCTGCAGTGGTGAAAGCCATATATTATCCACAGGAAATGGTGTTCCAGTTTGCTCTCTTTAGTCAGTTTGGCTGTTACTGTTATTTTACTCTTTGGATGAGGACATTTTCAGGTGGCCTGACAGCCTCAGCACTCTTGCTCCTTTTAAAGAAGGTATGAAACTGAAGTGCTTGCAGTGTTTTTCTCTATGAGCTTGTGACAGGTATGAAACCCCTTCAGTGATCAAAATGTAGTGTCAGTGGAACTTCTGAGATGCTTTCTTTACTTGACATCAACAGAAAAAGATAGTGAGAGTACACATATATCAGATTGCACATTCTTGTAGTTGCCTTATGATTTATGCTGTATTTGAGAGAAAAACCTGTCTTGCTGTTGGATATGAGATCTATGAGAGCTGCTACTGGGTACTTCAACTCATAAGTCAGTTCCCATTTGGACTTGCTTGTATGAGACTGTTCTTGTAGACTATTAACTTAAAAAGGAGAACAATTCCTTACCTGTACACAGAGTTCTCTGACATGTATAGGTTTCTACTTCAACTTTCCGGTTCAGTTATTTGGATTGTTTCTTTTCAGAATTCCACTATGAAGACTGAAGTAAACTTATGTCTTTATGTCCTGATTATAAAAAATACAGGGTATTAACATAAGATGGTCAGCATTGCAACACTTAAATTCTTAGTGTCTCTTGTGGTAGGGCGTATGGATTTTACAGTTTGAATATAACTGAACTACATGTCACAAAAAAGGCCATATATTGCTAAGGGAATTCTCTGTCTTCCCTTCTCAGTTGTTGACTTAGCAAACAGGTGAAGAAATAATACCAACAACATGCATTGTGCATGGATTTCAGAGCATTTTCAACAACAGCAACAGCAACGATAATACTAGTAATAACAATAATAACAATCCCAGTGGCATTTCTGCTGAGTTTCTGGCATGTGTTCCTGTTTGTAATTTTTATGATTATATATTTCCACATTCAGCCTTAAGAATCACATGCTTACAAACCGAACATCTGAATTTCTTGTAGTTCAAGTGGTTCTGATGAAAACTTTTCACCTTTTGTGCAGATGTGCATGCTCATGTTTGTGCAACACATCTTTGTGGTCTAAAGTACTTGATTATTTCAGTTTCAAGGATCTGCCTGTCTGAAAAGCCAAGAGTAAATAAATTATACATCTTCTGGTGATTCTGTAGTATCTTGAGTTCAATACTATTTAAAATCAATGCAACTTACACTGCATTTTTTTAGTTTCTATAGTTTAATATTAATGATCATTTCTACTGCACCCTGAGTAGGGTATTAAATACTAAAAATCTGGATAATTTCAATTGAATGTTGTGGGTGTTTTTTTCTAGTCTAATCTCATTTTTTTCTGGCTAACTTTAGGACAAAACTTCAAATTAAAAACATTGTTCTCAAGATGCTGAGAAGTAGTAGTACATATGCAAATTTAGTAAGATAACTGAGGAAAAGGAGTTAATAGGGATTCTTCCTGACAGAGCTGGGAGAATGAATTTGTGACACTTTCCTCTATCCGCTACCTAACATTCTTTTACTTAGTTATTCTTCAGATAAACTGAGTAAAAAGTTTTTTGAGTACTGTGTTAATTTCATGTGGAATTTAGGTATTTCTGTTGCTATTTTGCTGTGAAACGTCCTGTTCATATTGAAGTCCCATTATCCCTATTTATCTATTCTTAAGTAAGAATTTTACCACACCTGTTGCATGCTATTTCATGTAGCATAAGAACAGACTATACAGTTGGTACTGAGCTAATAATGTTCAAAGTGTACATTTTAAGTGTTTTACTTGATGACTACACTGGAGGTGGTTAGTGGACTAAAGTGCAGCAGTTGATTTTCAACCTAGTTTAATCTGAAAGACATCCTGATTATGTGCTCTGCTCTATGATGAAAATCAGATAGTGGAAATGATTTCTTATTTTATATCAAGATTTTTTACCTGAACTCAACTGCAAATGGCATGTTTACTTCAATGAGACATCATATGTGGCTGCACAGCTATGCAGGCATTTCTGAAATGTTCTAGTGATATAAAAGGTTAACTCTACCTGATTTTATTTTCTTCTACTGTCACACTAAAACGAATAAAATAGATTGTAAATTCCTTCCTCTTCTGCTTCTATCTCAAACCCTTTGGATGAGACAGCCTTCAGTTTCACTTTACACTGAAAATGGATGGAGTGTCACTATTATCCTTTACACTGAGTCTCTTGGGATGATCAGTGCCATATGACTTATGAATGTTGCACAGAGGAATTTTCACGTTCATTGACTAGATATGAGTTGAGAAATACTCTGTAAAGCCTTAGGTATCACTGTGGTTTAGAGGGGAATAAGTTAAAGGCAAAAGTTTAAGGCCATTGTATGAAGCCTACTGTATTATAGGAGAAGTGCCGATGTTATTGCTTCTTTGTTGCATCTGAAGTACTGATAGCTGGAAACAATGTGTTCCTTATTGAGAAAAAAATAACCTTAGTTTAAGAATCTGGGAATTGTAAAGAAATTATTGTCTTGAACCTTGCCTTGAGAAGGAAGAAGACAAGTATGAGGAAGGAGATCTTATGGAATTCATGAAATTAATGAGAAAACAGGGATAGGGAAAAATATGATAAGCAGCTCATCGAATAATTTTTTAATGTTTCTCATGTGCATGTAGTAAACCATGTGCAAAGTATGCCTGGAGTGAGAATTCAGTGACCTAGTATATAAGAAGATCAAATTTTCTGTTGCAAATACATGATCATTCAATCGTAGAAAAAGCCAAGACTTTTGTATATGATCTACAGAAGCTGTTTTCCTGGGAGCATTCAGCTGCACCTAATGAACTGTATTAGGTTAGTAAACAGGAGTGTAGGGGGTATGAATATTGGTATGTATTAGTATATACTATATTATGTGTTTCATAGCTGATATTTTTTTCCATACTGTTGTTTCCTGGAAGTTTATAACAGGCTCTTATTGACGTCAGCTTTCAAATATTTGAACCAGAAAATGAGATTTGTCTTGTTTTGGTACATCCAGAGTTACACAAAATTTGTGAACTACTTTCATTCCTTTGCAACTACTGGGTCATAAACTTGGATTAGTTTTATAGGATTTGGTATATGAGTTGACAGATGTGATATATGATGACACTTTATCTTTTATTGCTTACACATACTAGTTATTTGGAAAGGATGGGGGCAGTTCCTATTAACCACAAGATGGGATTTCAGTTGCTTACCCAAGTGTCTCTCATTCATTCATTCATTTGCTATCAGTTATTGCAGATATATTGCTTCTTCAAGCCTGTCACACCAATAAATCATTTCAGAGTGTATGCATTTGTACAGTGCCAAAGTGTACCATGAATTTTAAAGGAAATCTTCTATTTTTCTTTTAAATCAGATGAGCAATGTGAAGAGACTACGGCCACGGCTCAGTGCTATTCTTTTTAAGCTTCAGTTTGAGGAGCAGGTGAACAACATCAAACCTGACATCATGGCTGTCAGTGCTGCCTGTGAAGAGATAAAGAAGAGTAAAAGCTTTAGCAAGCTGCTGGAACTAGTATTGTTATTGGGAAACTACATGAATGCAGGTTCTCGGAATGCACAGACCTTTGGATATAATCTCAGCTCGCTATGTAAAGTGAGTTTTGAAATGTCCATGTTGAGTGTTACATTCAGGTTTTTTTTTTGTTTTTATTATGCTACATAAATACTCTGGTTTCAATGTTTTTCCTGCAATTAATTATTCACTTACTATTTTTTTTCCTTATTTTTTGCATTAGTTGATAGTTTGAACAGTTCAGCTAATCCATGAATAGTCATCTTAAAACTGGTTTGCATTTAATCACTTTTAAGTGATTCTATTTTGAGGAAATAATAACCTAAAGTAAGTAAGGTTATGTAAGGACCTGATCACTGTGATCATAGTAGTTTTGTAATTTTAACATATCTGAGCAATTCTAAGACATCTATCACATTTTAGTGTGTTTTAATACAGTTATGTTTTCTTTTGGACATGAATTTACTCCTTATGTGATTCTCTTCTTATGTTGCTCTATTTCATCAGTTTCTAGCTTCCAATTTTTCTTAAATTTTCACTCTTTCAACTTTTGTATAAGGTATATACAAGAAGGTGTCTATACTTTTCTGGATGTTAATTTATAATCAATTCTAGTGCTAATTACCTTTCCCATATTTAGTGTTGCTATTTTTTTCCTGTGCTCTCTGGGAGCGTACTGAACAATTTTCAGAGTGCACATATAGTTTTGACAAGGAAGGAGTTATTTGAAACTTTGTATGTACTCTTTGTCTTTCTGTTTCTTTATGTTTTTGCGTGAGAGAAAACACAATATGTTAACTTCTACGTTCATGAAACTGATCTCCCTTATTCTGCTATATTTCAGAAGAATTCTTTCACTGAGTTTTGAATGTGATACCTATGACATAAATATTCATAAAGAATAAGTTATATTCTTTTCCTAGTCTACAGTAAGCATTAAGCATGAGTCCATCCACCTAGAGTTAATACATGTAGATGAAGTGATTGAGTTAATAGTACAACTTGTTGAGAAACATATTCAAGGTTCTTTCTCCAATTAGGTGCATTTACTTGAGTATGATTTTACAAGAATCTGTCCTAAGTCTGGTTATATGCTCTGTGTTTTTAATGCACAGGATAGTATATTTCTGAAAACAATGTGAAGGTAATGGATATAAATACTTTGCAGAGCAGGATCAAAAGTCAGAATTTATCTTGGAGAAATAATTTAAGAATATGAAGATTTTGAAGATAGCTGTGGACTACTAGATATAGGAGAGAGAATTGATGTATATAAATAATGAAAGAATGGAATGAATGACTGTATTAGTTCTTCTACAGCAGAGAGCAGCCATGAGTAAACTCAGAAGAGCGATACAATATTGATATGCTAATACCCAATCATTCATTAAATACTGATGTATTAAAATTATATGCATGTTTATAACACAGGTTAGTATTTATAGCTCACTTTTGTTATGTATGACAGTGTATCACAGTGTCACATTGTAAAAATTTTTTGTGGTGCCGTTGAGACATCTTTCACTGAGATTCCCAATACAAAAGAAGTAACATATTTTTCAACATTGCATACAGTAAAAATCCTAGAATATATTTTTGGGTGTTGATATATAGGTGTTCTATTTCCTGTTTATTTGGAAAACTGTGTTTCACGTTGTTATTAATCCACTTTTCTGAAAGAAAACAGGGATACTCTGATAGAATATATTTCAGCATAGTAGCATTTTGATCTTTGAAAATAAATAGACTTTTTAGAGTTAATTATGAAATATCAATACTGTGTTAAGGACTCTGTGCCTTGATATTCAGATGGAGAAGTCTTTGTGCAATTGTGGCAGCCCTTTTAATGCTCATGTTTACCTTGTGCCTATATGGCTTGTATACTTTTATGGCTAAGTATTTTTATGTAGAAATAGTTCTTTAGTAGTGAAGAAACACTTTCATATGTGATGTCATTTTCTATTTATAAAAATGTCTTTGATTTAAAAGAATGTCTCAGTTGAAAAACTGCAACAGAAGTGTTTGTCAGTTGTTAGTGTTTTTACACAAGTGGCTGCAAGTTTTAAAGTAGCCAGGCTTGAAAATAATTTCATATGTATAAAGATTCCAGAAAGAAAGGTTTATGCTTAAGAATTCTTGAAGTCAGCGTTTTTAAACGAGACCTATGAACTCTTATTTACTGTACTGAGAATTGATAACAAGAACTTGTGCACATTGAGGTTGTGTAGCTTCCACTAAATAAATATTTTTAGGCTAGAGTTAATTTCATACATAAAGAAGGAAATCATGTAATGCAGTGGATACGTGCATTATGTATTGTTAGATTTTGCTGAATTAACGTCGATTTTTCTATTTTATACTTTCATGTGCTCATTCACACTTTTGTAAATATTCCTGTATAGTTAAAATAATTACATTTTTAAAAGAAATATGGTACTGTTTTTGAGTACGGAACACAAATATTGCATGGAATGAAAAAATGCTTAGTGTGACCTTTCTAGGGATTTTTAGCAAGGGGAAAAATGAAACAGCCCATTGTTGTCTTAAAAAAATATGTACTATAACAGTTTGTTCTTTCCTTTCTTGGATAATTACTAATATATATCAATTACTAAAATGGTCAGAAATAATTTTTTTCTCAGTGTTTTTACATTTCTTTTTTCTTCCCCACCCAGCTGAAGGACACAAAGTCAGCAGACCAGAAAACAACATTGCTCCATTTTCTTGTAGAAGTGTGTGAAGAAAGCTATCAGGATGTCCTGAATTTTGTTGAGGATTTTCAGCATTTGGATAAAGCTAGTAAAGGTTTGTGTAACTGAAAGTTTTGATTTTGACACATTACAGTGTCTTGTGTATAAAATATTTTTTGCTAAAAATATTTTAAAAATAGGTATTAATAGTAATATCACAGATCAGTAATTTGAGCTGTTGTGAATGATCTTGAAGATACTTATTGTTTGGTCTTCTAACATTTACTACAGAACTTCCCCTTATAGTTCTTCTAACATATCTTCTAGAACCATTTTCCATACTGGATTTCTTTTACAAGTTCTTTTCTGTTTCCAGATCTTAATTCCAATCTTTGATCTTTTATACAATAAGTGTATCATTCACCATCTCCTAATGCAAACATGTGGAAAGGCTGTCATGGCATCACTTTATTTTATTTTTTTTTAAACATAGATCAGTTTTGTCTTCCCTACATGTATCCTTTTCACGCATCAGTAACATTGGAAGTCTGGAAAAATTTTTTGTTTCATCAGGCAATATAAAATATGAGAAATCTCTGTATAAGCACCAGTGGAGTTTTAAAAATTAATTTCTTAATTAAAAGTGCCTTTTTCACATTTTATCAGTTTGAGTAATTTAAACAGATGAAGCATAGAGGTAGAAATTGATGCTACCTTAGCACTGTGCTACACTGGCAGGAAAAAAAGATTGGATGGGCTTGGTTAAATTTTTTTTATTTTATGTCAGTTTGGAAAATATCTATAATATCTATAAGTTTTTCTATAATACTTTATAGAGTGTAACTCTCATACCTCAGTCAGTCTCCCTGCCACAAAATACAGCTTTGCAAAACATGCCTCTGATAGAGGACCTGAGGTAGTGGTGACTTGCATAGAGTTAATTTTCTGGTTTATAAAATACTTGGTGTATTATAACCCCAGAAGCGTTTAATTATTTTTAAATAGCTGTCAAATGCTTCAAACCCTTCACGTAACTGTTTATACTTGTTATAGAAACAGTTTCTGCTCTACATTAATTTGGGGTGCTTGGCATTATTTTCAGTGTTAACTGGTCACTGATTTTTTTTTTCCATCACTAATATGTTATTGTCTGTATTGTGGTTGAGGGTTTTTTTATCCTTATTAAGAAGGCAGTATTTTCAGTGTAGACAATCATTTTATATGACACTGCTGACTGTTTTCTGGAAAAATTCTGAGATCTAAAACACTGACAAAGAGTAGCCAGTAAAATGATCAGTTTGCCCAAGCTTTCTGTTCTGTTCTGGGCATCTGTAATGACTAGTTGAGTCTTTGATCTCTGTCAGTATGAGGTAGGATGGAAATCAATTGTCATGTTTTCAAGTTTATGCATTTTGCATTTCAGTTTTACTGTATGAAAAAGAGATTTAAGATGCCTTTTAACAGAATTGCTTATCAGTGTGCTTGTTCATACTTGTTTCCCTACCTGCAAAAGTTCATTCTGTTTTTGAAAGACTCATGCTACACTGGAATTTTAGAAAACCCAGCAGATCACAAAAACTGTAACTCATGGAGTTTTTAAAACCTTTTAGTACTTCTGCAAAAGTACATTTCTATGAAGCAAGTTGATTTAATATGCACCGACTTCTGTAAAGTAAATTTTTAATGAAGTGGCTATTTTTGCTTGGGCTTAGCAGAAGGTCAGTTCAGAAGAATGTCTGTGAATCTCTTCAGTCATATCCACTGTAATGGTCTCATGTATTACTGATAAGCTGATGAAGTCTAACAAGTTGACCAAGAGAGCTGGGAAATCATAGCAGATATTACAAGCCATCATTGTAGCTATTAGGAACAGTGATAGTGGGAAAGTCATCAAAAATCTTTTATGTAGTCAGATAGGCATATTCCGGAAAAAAAAACAAAACTTGTGGTAGAACAGAACTTTGGTACTGAGGGCTTAGAGGACTTCCTCTATTCTAAGATACTGTAATTTAGGGTTTAGTAGAAATCATCCATCCTGATTTGCATTTCGGGGAGGCAATTTACACTTCCCGTAAATCTGGAAAACCACTGGATCTAAGGGTTACAGGCTGCTGGTAGCACAGAAGGGAGGAAGTCAGCCTTGGTTATTCCTGTCATCCAATAGAAAGGTTCTATTCACACATATGCTGTTTTGTTCCTCAGAGTTGTTTGGTGAAGAGACAGCTTTTCTGCTTTTGTGTCCTATTAATATGTTGGTCAATTCTTTCCTGAACCATAAGAGGTAATATTTTGTTCCAGTACTTGTTTTTAAATGCTCTTCTCTAGCTTTTGTCCTGGCAAAGGTTAGGGTCTTGTACAAGTGGAATTAAATTCCTTTAATGATTTTACTGAACGTTGTTTTCTGAAGTAGTTTTTAAAAGTACTTTCCAAGAATAAATCAATGAAGTTGGATAAGAATATTCTATTCTCCTTTGTTGCAAGCTGATTTTTATTGAGCTTGGTTTATTAGCCCTCTGCATATTCATGTCTATAGATACAATAATTTCACACTTTTCATCTGGCATGAAGTGTTTTTTGCAGGTAGCCTTTAAATTCTAAAAAGAAATTATTCTGGTAGAAAGATGTGTAAATGCCATTTGAACAATATTTTAAAAAACCTTGAACATATGTATTTATACATAAAAACGGAACTATACTGTGCTCTTGTTAGTTTTGGCTTGATCATCTTCAAGTATTGTTGAGTCTTCTACAGGTTTCTGAAAACAAGTTACTTAAAGAATGCTTTTTTTTAGAATCCTTCCTTGACATGACTGTCCTTGTATCAGCCAGCCTATTTGTAGCATGCCTTGTATCTTTTTTGTTTTATACTTGCTCATTTTTAAAGCTTCTCTTTTAAGTTATTTCTTATTCAAAATGGTGAACATTAAAACATTACAATGCTCAGCAATTCATTTTCTTTTTATACTTTTCAGAAGATGCATTCATGCTCCTTTGATTTCATTAAACATTGCCCAGTGATCGTACAGTAAGCTGATAAAATAGCTTGTAAGGCTTCAAGAGCAGTGACAAGTGACTGCACTAAGTTAACAGTGAAGCTAACATATTTTATAGTATTTTATAAATTATTAAATATTCACAGTATGTAAATTATTTGTTGCAGGAAAAATAGTTTTTCAAATCTAACTTTGAGAAGCAAATAGTAAATGTAAGTAAGTAAACCTGTGCAACTGAAGTTTGCTTCAGGGTATTTAAGGTATTTAATTTGTGGATTTGGTTTTTTTCCATTGTATGCTAAAGTTTTAGTTTTTACTTTTGTAATACTAGAAGTAGATTTACTTCACTGTTACAGTGCATGAATTAAAGATACCTTTTTACTTTGAAGTATAACAAATCCTGTTTTCTAAGTGCTCTTAGATCAGCAGGAGGAACTTTCATTGCAGCTAATGAGCTTACAGATATGACAGTTCCTGAAGATTTATATAATTAAAGCTGTCTTTTCTTTTAAACATAATGACTTTCCTGCTTTTCTGTTAGTATTCCAGACAAGAAATATTTTGGTAATTTGGTACAATTTACTAATTTCTTTTTTCATGCTATTATAAAGATTTATATTGCATTTATGCAGGCTGCTGTTTTACTTGATTGACTCTAATTTACACAGACCTTATAGGTAACAGTGTATCCAGTCTTTCATATTGTAATAACACTAGGAAGCTGCAAATGTGCCTTTCTCTAAAAGACATTAACTAATCACAGCTTTACAAGTAATGTATCCATTTTCTCTTTTTGGAAACTTCATTTGATCTTTTTCATAGACAATTAATTTCACTTCAAAATAAAAAAGCTAGGAGCCAAATTGAAAATGTGAAGTTTAAACTTTATTAATAAAAAATAGGACATCCCCACCTATAAAACTTAAAAATGTTAGAGCAGCATGAGAGAAAAATAATAATATATATGCCAGAAGAATTTTATATGTCATGAGAAAAGTGCTTTTCTTATTAGAGAATTTCTAAGTTAACAACAAATTTCTCAGTACTATTAAATACATTTATGCTATCCATTGCTTGGGTTTTGATTTGGGTCACAAATTTGCAGGCACTTATTTTCAGGCCGTCAGGATTATGTACTCTGTAAGGGAAAAATGTGAATATCTGCTGAAATACAAAAAATATCAAATTGATTACACAGAAATCAATGGCAAGAGGAGCCTTAAAATGATGGAAAAGGCAATTAAAAAAACCAAAAAACTGAATGCATTGTGCAGATGTATAGACCCTTAAAGGTGAGAAAGCTTAATTTTAATGAGTAGGAAGGTACTGAAAGTCATTTAGATGTACATGTAGACATGTAGACCTGTGTATCTCAGGGAGTTAGATCTTAGAATGACGATATTGGGTAAAAGACTGATAAATGTGACCACTTCTGAACTTTTATTTTTAACTGTAGTAGACTTATATTCATTGCAATTCCATGCTAACAGTTCATTCTGAGTCATTATTAACCACTCTCACTGCATATTCAAAACAATTAGTTATTAACAATCATACCCTAAATTATCTGCAAGTATACAACACACTGCAGTCAGCTCAGCAGTTTGTGGTCCCCAAGGAAGCAGGTGGTGAGAACTGTTCAGCAAGGGAAGCTGCAGCTGATGCAAGGGTCTTCTTTCTCCTCCCTCTGAATTTAATTTCTTCTTTTATAAGATGGTTTTGTCTCTTGACAGATCTTGGTCCCCCACTGTATCATACCACTGTGTGCTGTACAACACTGGGGGACCTTGATCCCTGTGCTCAGGGCTGGTGCTGTATCCTGTTGCTTGGCCATTTTTTCCTGCTTGCCTTAGCAGCTGCTTCTTTCAGTAGCAGCTCAGTGATGAATAACTGATAATCAGTGAATTGTCATTCAGATGTATCTGTTTTCAGCTGTTTCCCATATTAACAATTTCTGAGCTTAACTGCACATTATAAAAAGAGATGTGGTGTCAGCCTAGATTTCTCCCAGGAGACCTTGAAGTTTAGAGCAAGTCCACCAGGCCAGAGTTCTTGTGGAGGGAGTATAGGGCGTAGTTGCTCTAAGATCTGAGGCCTAATACTACCAATGATGGTAATATTATTACTGGTGAATTGGGTATAAAAATGCTTCCATATCATTTACCAATTACACTACATTAGTGTGCTCATATTTTTCAAAATTCAAAATAGGAGACAAAAATCTTACTTAGCTGCTTTTTTTTCATGTATGCAACTGAGGTCTTCTCTGGCTACAAAGGGAAAGTCTGAGTTGTAAAGAGCCAGTGGCACTGCCAGAGCTTTGGGGAAAAAAAGATCTCAAAAAGAGTGCTGTTGTATGCACCTCAGGCACACACACGCACACGAAGAAGAAAGGTGAGGAAAAAATACAAAAAAGCTGGAAAATGGCTGTAGACACAAGGGAAATCATTATTTTGTGAGAAAAAAAAAGCATAACTACTGTATTTTCAGTGCCATGTGACCCTGAGTGTATCCAGGTAGATCTTACGCTACTGTTAATGGATATTTTAGACTTTTGCTGATGTTTACAGAAACACTCAATACTTTCCCTCTACAATATTTCTTTGTTAGTGCTCCAAATCCACCTGAAAATGTGGATGTATTTTTCTTGTTGGTTATTGGGCTTTTTTGGGCTATGTTTTGTCATTTACCTTTAATTTAAATGCAGCATTTATAATATGATGACAGTTTTAGAGAATTATTCAGTAAATTCAATCAGTCCAGTGTAATTTTCACATGGCAAAACCAATAGCATATTTTCAGACTTTTTTTTTTTATAATATGGTATAATTTTTTGTATCAGGCTAGAGGTCAGTTCGTCACTGTCACTCACAGAGCAAAGGGGCTGTAGTAGCACAAGGGAAGCAAAAAAACCTGTAGGCAAGAGGAAGAGCATCATGATTAGGAGATGGCAACCTCCAAGCAAATTGTCATAGAGAGTGGGGACATAAGATGTCTGAAATATCGACTGATGCAAAAAGTCGCAATAAAAATGAGGGAACATGCAAGTACTGCTTCACTTTGGAGTGAAGCTGACCTATT
The DNA here is from genome assembly GCA_013400215.1 of Cisticola juncidis. Lineage (NCBI taxonomy): Eukaryota > Metazoa > Chordata > Aves > Passeriformes > Cisticolidae > Cisticola > Cisticola juncidis. Next base: position 471,059 of record VXBR01008710.1, read on the forward strand.
GTTTCTAATATTTAAGATAAAACAGGTATAGTTTCAAAGCTAGATTAAATATTGTTTTATTTTTAAGCAAGAAAAATTATCTGGGGATGGTAAAGAGGAGAGTGAAAATTCTCCACAGAAATATTTTGGAAGAAAAAAAATCAGAGTATTATATTCTCATACTGCAAATACTAGTTTCATATTCTGCATCCTTAGATAACTGAGATTAAACTAGAAGTTTAGTAAGTACATTTCTTACCAAGTTTTGCTGTGGCTATAGTAATGTGCAATAAGACAATATACAATATTTAATAAACTGAAAAATAAATTATTTGAGAAATTTCATGTCTTTTTATCTATCGATCTGAAGATGTATAGAGGAAAGAATAATCCAACACAGAGAGAGGTTAATGAGAATAGCATAAAATGAAAATTAATTTATTGGCAGCTTTGGTTATTAATTTTTTTTTTCAACCCCATAAAATCTATGTTGACTTTAGTAAAGCACTTGATATTATGTGCATTTAACTATTCTCTCAATGGGAGAATATTCATTAGACTAAAAAGCAGAAGAAACATAGTACTGTCTTAAAAGGAACGTAGTCCAAAAAAAAAAAAAAAGTGTGGTATTGCACCATGTCTGCCACAGGGTTAGGTAGTTTGCCAGATGAGAGGAATATCGGGTTGTCATGACTGAGTGATCCTGAGGAAGCAGAATAAAAGAAATGAAAATCAATAGCATGAGGTACAAGATCATGCATCTTGATACTGTAATAAGGGCTTTGGTCAAGAAAAAAAAGGATATTTTATTGTAGGGTAATCAGATAAGGTATTCCTAGAATAACTGGAGAAATTGTAATTCAAAAATTAAAGGGCTGGTGAGTCATCACCTAAAGCACTGTGCAGAAATATTTGAAAGCAGAAGCAGGTGAAGAGGCTTCCAGAATAATTGTGATATTAGAAAACCAGATTCAGAAGAGAAAGCCCTAATAATGAAGTTGTTTTAATCATGAAAAACAGATGGTAGGAAATCTAATTATTGCTTCTAAAAATAGCAGAACCCATTTTGGAAGAGGGCTGTGAGAGCTTAGGGGGTATGAGCGGGTGTAAGTTGGAAATTGTTTAGGCACCCATGCATTGTATTCAACTAACAACTTGGCTTTGTGGGCTCACTAACATTCAAAACCCCAAGGTTTGATTTCGTTTTTTAAGTAGGCTAAGAATTGTGTACTTCAGTTTGGCTTGGGTTTATTTCTGAATCCTTCCAGGATTAGGTGTTAAAGATAAGCACTTTTTTTTCATTTTCTGCCATTCTTCTATGTCCCTTCAGATTTTATACCATGTCTTTTAGAGGCACACAAGAAAAGGTTGGCAATTATTTTATATGATTTTTTTTTGGAAGAGCTGCTTATATTTAGAGGTTTTTGTTTTTCATCTGTTTTCACTTAATTGAAAGCTGCGAAGACAATAATACCAAACTTAATAGCAGCATATTGTAAACTAGGCTTTATTTGAGGTATCATGTATACTCTTAAAGGAAAATATATCTAAGAGTTATACACTGCTGAAATCAAAGGCATGCTGAAATCTTAAGTTCAGGAACAACCTAAGATCACAATAGAGGAAAAAAACCTCTTCAGGATAGAAGATAGAGATACAACGATTCTTGATCAAATATGTAAATGTTCAATGTCAAAAAACCTGAAGTACTAGAGTGAAAAACTGGCTTTGCTTGGAGCAAGAGCTTGAAAGCTCTCTTATGTAGAACGTGTTAATCAGCTCTAGGCACTGAGTTATTTTGCAGGGTTTCTCATCTGGGTAAAAGAGTATAGCTGTTACTCAGCTGCTACCTGCAATTGGTGTATAGGATTTTTGGTGGGTTGGGCTTTTGTATTGTTTTTAAATCAGTTCCTTGCCAGCTCTCATAATTATGGCATTACGTACTATATGTACTACACATACTATATGTCCTATATGTATATGCCACATTGATTTATACTGTGAACTCTTTAGGCAAGATAAACAGTCCTGTGAATAGTCCAATCAAGAGTTAGATTAGACACAATCTGTTGAATTCTGTGTTTCTTAGCATCTTTTTAAGTAAATCAGTGACTTAAAATGGTGTATGCCTAACCCTCAGATGCTTCTCATGACAGCAGAAGTATGATTTTCTGTTAAAATCAGGTTTGTTTCTTGGGACAGAGAAGACTGAAACATGTCTTAGTCAATGCTGTCAGCTTCTAATTTTAGCTGTGCTCCCCAAACAAAGCAGTTTTTTAACTGCTGAAGCCAGCTGACCTAACTGGTGATGATTTCGACTTACCAATGGCTGAGTCAAAATGTGCAAGTCTAACATACAATTGAGAAACCAGATGAGTTTCTTGAGTAACCAGATTGGTTTGGAAAGACCGGTATCTGTCAGGGAAAACTGGAGTCTCCCTTGGATTGGAGAATGTAAAAGCTCCTCCCTCCAAATTATTACAATTTTGCAATTAGGAGCTTTCAGGCAAAAATGTGGGAATAGGAAGAACAGTTCTTTACTAGGAATATTAAAAATACAAATGCAGTAATAAAAAAAAACCCAAAAAAACCCCCGAAAAACCAAAACCACCCTGTGCCAGGGTGTTGGAAGCAGTCCAAATAAGTCCTCCTGGAGTGACAGAAGTTGTTCTGTGGAGTAGAGATGATCCTGTAGACAGGTTCAGTGGTGGTGAGATGAGTCCAGTCTTTGAGAATCCAGTGGAAAAAAGGATGCTGGGGTTTTCTGTGTCCCCATTTTATCTTGGTAGGAATGGTTGGCTCCCCCCACACTGGTGAAGCATCTCACAATGGGATGATGTAATGTGTCATGTCACTGGTCAGCCTTAATGGCCCATTAACAGAAGACATTCCCCTGAGGGTAGACAGTGGTGAAAGAGATAAAAAACACTGCCCCACCTGGTTTTAATGATCTATTATCAGAAGACATCCACCCCCTGGAGTTAGAAGAGATAAAGAAAAAAGAAACTATCCCTCAATTACTTTCTACAGATGAAATAGAATACACTTTTATTTTTCAGTTACATAACCCAAGACACCAGAGGCTTTTAAAAATGGTGATTATAAAGCAATTTATCACATTGCCATGGATCATTTTATAGTTGTCTTAACCTTTCTGCTATGAATGGGATTGTAGTTGTTATGCAGCATTTNAGGATGCTGGGGTTTTCTGTGTCCCCATTTTATCTTGGTAGGAATGGTTGGCTCCCCCCACACTGGTGAAGCATCTCACAATGGGATGATGTAATGTGTCATGTCACTGGTCAGCCTTAATGGCCCATTAACAGAAGACATTCCCCTGAGGGTAGACAGTGGTGAAAGAGATAAAAAACACTGCCCCACCTGGTTTTAATGATCTATTATCAGAAGACATCCACCCCCTGGAGTTAGAAGAGATAAAGAAAAAAGAAACTATCCCTCAATTACTTTCTACAGATGAAATAGAATACACTTTTATTTTTCAGTTACATAACCCAAGACACCAGAGGCTTTTAAAAATGGTGATTATAAAGCAATTTATCACATTGCCATGGATCATTTTATAGTTGTCTTAACCTTTCTGCTATGAATGGGATTGTAGTTGTTATGCAGCATTTTATTCTGGTCATTTGGAGACTCAGTCAGGGTTTTATCAGAGAAGGATGTGTTTGTTCTATATATTTTATGGTTTCTCTCACATAACTATTTTGTGAATGAAATTATAGATCCACTAGAGATCCTAGTAACATCATAGAGACACAGACTTTCTCCAAGGAGTTGTGTTTTTTTTTTTTTTTTAAGATGAAGGTAACTATACCTTTACAGATATTTACAGCATTATGAATAAAATAAATAATTCAAAAGAAGAAAAGGTTATTAGACTAGAATTCACGGTATGTTCTTACATCTTTATATAGTTCTCCTGTGGAATTTAAATAAATGTTGACTTCATAAACAATCGAAAATAAGTTTTAACCAATGGCAGTAATATAGATCTAAGATAGAATACATGCTAACTATACTCCAATTATTCTCATCATCTTAATATTTCAATCAACTATTTACAGATCAAGCATTCAACTTTACATGCATTGCTTCAAATTGATTAAAGTTTTATCTCTGCTGACAAAGAAAAATTTTTTCTTTATCCTTCTATAAATCCCTTATGTTTCAGTTGCACTACTTTCTTTTTCCTAGGTCCCTGTGTTGCTCTGTTATACCCTTGCAAATGCTTGGCAAGCGCCTCTGCTCCGACAAATTTTGCTGTGTTTTTTACCATACATAGTGCTTTTAAACTAGAGAATTGAGGTTTAGGTTTCATGATTAGGTGTTTAATAGCCCCATTTTCTGTGTTTGAGAATCTTCTTTTTGTCATGATCTTTCATAAAAGTGTTTGTATTTTCTGTTTTAACAGAATGAGATAGAGAAAAGCTTTGTGATTCTTAGAATATCTTGAAAACTTGTCCCTTGGTTAATCAAAAGAGACAGACTTGCATATGTATAATCCTTTATATCTCAGGTTACTTAAAACAGAGTGTTAATTGCAATGCAAAACCTTGGGCATAAAAACAAAAGAAAATACAACATTCAAACAGCATACTTCTAATGAGAGTAAGGAGTCTGCATAAGTAAAGAGAGCTGAACATTGTAATGACCTCTTCATCTTGCATTGTAATTTGTTCAGTGTTCTTTTATTTCAGAATTAACAATGTAGTATGCTGACTTGGTTAAAGTTTTAACTCCTGTATTTTGAAAACAATGGTTTTTGTTTAGTGTGTTAACAGAATGAATCTTCTGTATCTTAGTTTCAGCAGAAAACCTGGAGAAGAGCCTCAAGCATATGGAGAAGCAACTTCAACAGCTTGAGAAGGATTTGCAGACTTTTCCAGTTCCTGAAGATAAGCACGATAAGTTTGTACCAAAAATGTCAATATCCTTTAGAGCACTCTTAAAAAATGAAACAAATGAGAAATCCTTAAGTAATTTAACTACATTGCATTAAATTTTAAATTTCTTTGCATAATTTCTATCTAGTTTGTAACATGTATTTTTCAAAAATATAACTTGATTTTCCTCTCAAAAATTAAATACATGAGCAGTCTAATTAAAGGATTCCTCTGAAAAGGAATGAATGAGGAAAAAAATGCTTACTGTCAGCTTTTACAACTGTATATAAGTTTCTTAACTTAGTGAAAAGAAGTTATAATAGGAATGTTTAGCACTCTAGTGTTACATGATGTTCTTATATTAGAGGGTCTTAGAAAAATATGTCTGTCTCTTTGTTTTCTAGTGTATGCATTACCATTGTGAATATTTTTGTACATGCAACCACAGAACCAGAAAATTTCTGTTATATCAGAAGTGAGATTCATAGCCCATGAAAACTGTTTCCTGGTGTTCTTTTTGCCAAAATTCTTTTTCTTTCTATTTATTCCAAATCATGCAGCCAATTTCACTGCCTATCTTTCATAACAACACCTTGTGACATGAAGATAATTAATTAAATTGGAAAAAGCCCCATTCTTTCACTTAAGCCTCTCAAGCAAATGTTGGCCATATATACTTGGCGCCAAGACTAATCTGGAAGTAGAAATATGAGCAGACAGGTTTTGCAGGCATGGTTAGGTTGTTACCTAGCTGGAAGACTTTTTTGTCATGTACAATGGCTGGGGGACTCAGAGCACAGTCCTCTTAATTCATCTTATCCTGTTACATGAACCCTGGCAAATCACCCCAAGACCAGGTGGGTGTACTGGTTCTTCCTCGTGTGAGGGCCAGTTCTGTCTTCATTAAATGCAATTCATTAAATTCATAAATAAAACTTCATTAAATTGCAAACCAAGTGTGTGCAACTTCGCTTCAGGCCTTCTCTGACCACTGTGGGTTATCTTAATCTTCCAGCAAGAGAAAAGTGGATAAATAAAGATATTATTTATATATATTGTATGCTAATATCAAACATCTGAAACCCAAAAATTATTATGTAAGACACCTCATTTCCCTTTGTGTTACTGATATTTTGGGCATTTATGAAACTTCCTGGCAGAAGTGAGTGGAATCCTGTGATAAAAACTTAAAAATTATATTTAAGACAGAGTAAGTAGGCAGATGTTGTCAAGAAGTAGCATAAACTTTTTCAGGGATTGAAATTCCATCCCCTTAAATGAAGACCATTAGAGTAGTTACTGATCCCTTAAAAAGGATAGTGATCATCTTAGGAAATGCAAAGGAGGATCTACACTTCATCTTTTTCAGGCATCTCAAAAGTTCTAATCCTGCCTGAGAAGACTTGGATTATCAGTGTCTGTCAAGAGGATAAGTCATAGCAATAAAGTGAAATTTGTTCTTTGCATCACTTTTCTCTAGGGAGAATGTCAGTTGACCCTACTGTGTAGTATTTTAAATGGAAGGATGATGTTAAATGAAGGAATAAGTAGAATTCTTTTTCTTAATATAAAATGAAGAGCAATAAGTCCCCAGGAGTAAACAGTGGTCACAAAAAACTTGAAAAAATTGTAAATAAACTCAAATGTAAACTTAATGGACTACAGATTCTTGCATGAACTAAGCTAGCTGAAAGCACAAAGGAATCATACAATTGAGGAATCGTAGAATAATTTGGGTTGGAAGGAATTTCAAAGATCATCTGGTTTCAACCCTTCTGCTATAAGCAGGAACACCTTTCACTAGACCAAGTCAAAGCTGAAAAGAAGAGAAGCCCAAAAGTTTTTTAGAAGGGCTACAAGGAGCTTTTGTAAGTCAGGCTTCTGTACTAAGAAAACTGATAAAGACTACAAAATTAACATGTATTAACTGGAGATAAAATGTGATGGAGGAGAGTCGTGTTTTGTAAAGTGAAACCATCCTATGTGGTCTATTGCAGCATACAGATAAAGGTAAGAAGTCAGTAGAAGGTAACTGAATTTCCATCCATGTTTCAACAAGTTTTTTTAGCAAAAAAAGGAAAGAAATTTCTTAGGTTAAAAAGTGGTTTGGTTATTTTTTTTTTCTATTAATATCTTTGAAAAAATCCTCACGTCAAAGGGAGATGCTGGCAGACGCTGACAAAGCCGCAAGTGAACTTCAGTGATTATGGGCTAATAGATCTGAAAGAGAAACACTGCATTAGAACAATTAGGAACAAATCCAGTTGAGAACAAGCAGAAAACATAACAACGAGATACTATAAAAATCAGCAATAGTCTTACATCATCAGTTCTTCCATTACCCCATCTACTGATGTGGCACAGAATGGTGGCAGTGAGCAGCAACTGGCAATAGGTTATGCAGAAGAAATGTTTTAATAGTGTAATACTCTGATAGTGGAAAATCAAAATTTTAAGAAAATACAGTAAAAATACTTGTATTTTTGTGTCCCATACAGAAGGAAAGAGTGGAATATTTTCTTTGTGTCTTTAAATAACTGTGGGCTCATCCCATGTGAAATACTGTCCATCAGGTTAAAACATACTAACAGAAACGTTTTCATGGACAACAGACAATTGAACTGAAAATGTGAATGAATTTTATATTATGTTTAGATAGGTGGCTAAAAATTGTATGTCAGGACCTATTAAACAGAGTGGCCCAAGGCAGTTTTAGCTCAGAAGAATTACTAACATACAGACTGCTAGAAACTGAATACTACATCACTTGAATTATCATGCTATATTTGCCAAGTTTCCTTTCCTCCTTTTTACCCTAATTGTTGGGTATTGATTGCTGTCAGAAACAGGCGAAATAAATATTTAGTCTTAAATACAATCAGTACAGGTAAACCCAACTGTTAAGATCTGATTAGTGACCTGAAACCATACGCTGAGTCAATAATACACCTTTTGTTTAACAGTAAATGGGAATAGGTAGGAGGAAAGGAAGGGAGATGTAAAACAGGAGATAGTCCCCACACATGGATCCAGTGACATGCTGTTAGTTTTGCTTCACCTTCAGCTTCTTGATGGAGGTGTGTCCTGAGGTGTTTAAAACTTTTCACTATTTATACATTTTAGCAAACAAATGAATTGATATTCATTGGCTACACAGTTCTCTTACTGTTAGTCCCATGCTCAGTCTTTCTCTTCGTTTGAGTCGGTGCATTTCTTGGCCCAGTGGGTTGTGATCTTCCCCTGCCAGAATTACCTTCTACCCAGCTGGAGCTGATTTCAACACAATTGCTGACTTGGCTTTCCTCATGAACCAGAAATTCTGCATTCTTTGTGTCCATTATCAGTGATCCATTCTTCTCCCCCATGTTTTTTACCTTCCCCTAAGTCTGAGATAAAGCCTGACAATAGTACCATCTTTATCTTATCTTGAATTCCCGTCACAGTGGCTTAATTTATAGTCTCTAGGAGGCATATTTGGGGAGAGGCATCTTTTGTGGTAACAGTTGCCCATTTATCCCATAAATTGGGGTGATCTTTGTTTGACCAGTGACATGTGTATTTGCAGTTGCTTCTTTACAGAGATTTCCACAGTAGGAGTTGTCTGGATGCGTTAACCAAGATGTGCTACCCAGATCTCAATTCTGCCAGCCCTGGAGTTAGAAACATCCTGTCTCTCCCTTCTGTGCTGATTTCATGCAATGTCCTTCTGTGCCTTAAAAAATGTTTGAGACAGGCAACTGTGCTCTTTAAGTCCTTACACCAACCATACTACGTATTTCATTGTATTAGACTATTTTAAATACTATATTTTAAATAGTAAATATTATGAACAGAAATAGTTTACCCTCACCTACTACCTGACCCGGCAGACAGATAGCAGTTTCTAAACAGCATAATTGCATATGGTCTCTAGTCATGTCTGTGAACACACTAATTAAAGGAGCTCACTTTTAGAAGAACAGGAACTTCAATAAATTACGAAGCAGAAAAGGTTTGATGTAAAGGTTAGATAATCCTGCACAGCATGATGAAACCTGGACCTGTCTTTACTTTTATTTCTGTGACAAGGAAATCTGAATGGTGATGATGTCTTGAAAAGCATGCAGCTCATAAAAAGAAACCAGCAGGAAGTTTTAAAAAGGAAGGGTAGTGCTTTGTAGAAAATAATTTTTCATCCTGAGTACAATTAAGCTTCATGGACAGGCAGGCCATTACATCCTGTCGCTAAATATCACAACCCAAAGCCCCCTAATGAACTGATTAGCATTCATGTTTCTTTAAGAAGTCAGAGACATGCACAGTTGGTTCACTCTTTCATTGACAAAGTCTGTAATTATGAATATTTCTTCTATATATTAGATTGTGTTAATTTGTAAGCCACTGTGTGTATGCTAGCTGAAAAGAAATAGTTATTATCACAATTCTTCTGTTTCCTTTAATTAGGGAAGTCAAACAATATTGAATTGATATTGATCTAACGTATTAAATCCATCGAGTGAAATGTTCCATAAAAAGCACAGTGAACAAAATACACTTGTACATTCAAAATAAAAATTTAGTGGGTTTATGGAGAGTATTTAAATTGCATATGAAAAGTTTAATTAAGTGATTTAGTCAACATGCTCTTTATCATCTTCTGATTTTTCAAGCAGCAGCTGAGAAAGTTTGAGCTTACTGATAAAAGTAGTGTTGATGATGTTCTTTTACAGAAACTTACGGAACTAATACTTGAGAGACAATCAGTTGATTGCTGCCTTTCAACTAGGAAAAAAGTATTTTCTTTTGATCAATTAGCTGTTCCTTTGCCATTTAATTTGATTTGTTGACATTGCAGAAAGGGGAGGAAGAAACAGCACTTAAATGACTCAGAGCCTTCACCACCAAATGAGCTAGAAGAAACCCATTTTAACTGCAGGGAAGAGACTACTTGCTACCTCCAAACTGTTGCTTACTTAATTGACCTCATAGTTTGAAGTTCCCCCTGTGCAACATAAACTGAATCTGTAAGATGTCCTTGCATCCTAAGGACTTTGCAGATTACAGAACTGAGCTCTTCAGGTAAAAAAAGGTTATGTGTTACTCTTTGTTAGAGGGTCAAGATATTAACTGTGTGGACAGGTAATAAGATAGGGCTTTGGCAACCATTGTAAATTTAATTTAAGTCTATAATTCTTCTAATATCATGTCTGGACTTAAGCATGTATTCTCGCTAGCACTGATTTTACTTGTAATATATGATACGTACACAGGGATGCAGCAGCTTTGTGTGATACAAATACCTGCCAATTTGTTTTATAACATAGAGATAAGTAGGGGAGAATGAAAGAAAAGATATTATTTGACAAGTACTCATCAGAAGGTATTAATTTAAAAATCTAAACATTTCTATGTGTTTCTTGAACTATTATATTCAGATGCAGAATTCTTGTGTTGAACCTTGGTATATGTATATAAGAAGAAGTCTCTCTGACACGTATTTTTCAGGCAATTGCAATTATTTTCCCAAAATGTAGGAAATCCTTAACAGAGTTCTACAGTATTCACACCACTAGCTCTTAGTAAAAAAATCATTTGTTGAAATGGTTTGAAGTGACCTCAAAGTCTTTTTGCATCAATCTTCAAAAGGTTTGCCATGTTTTATGGAGACTGTTGTCATGTAGTATAGTGGTGGTCTCAGTTCTCTTTTGAAGATTCTGCTAAAGTACAAGTGGTGAATATTGGGGTCTTTTAAGGAAGTGTTTAATGTTATTCATTATCTTTTCTAGGGTTAACAGCTTTTACTTGGCTTGATATGCTGCACTATATTTGTATTTTATATACCACAATGCATTAAAATCAGTATAAACTTCAGAGAAGCTATTCACTGTGAAAAGAGCTGCCAGAATATGCAAGACCAAACATAAAGCATTTAGAAATGTTGCCACAGATCTTGTCTCAGCCATACAATGCTGTCCTGTTACATTAATTAGTAGCATGATCTGTAGTCCAGTGATTCCAAAAAGGCAATCCATTCCAAAAAGCGATTCCAAAAGTAAAGGCACTTCAGAAAAAGTTCAAAAATACCAAACTTCTTGGTTTAGTTTGCTTCTCACCTTTGTTGCAGCTCAGCTGTACTTCTGTCTTCATTCATCCAAAACCAATGAATTGTGTAGTTGATAATTCGTATGTATCAACCTGTTCATAATAATTACAGTTGGGATTGCTGTACTCAATAGTATTCCCTGTTGTTTCCAGTTTAGCTGGAGTTGGCTAACAAAAGCCATATTTGAGGAGAAAAGGAAGAGGAGTTATTAAAAATACCTAAATTGAAGCACAGTCTCAGTAGAATGCCAAGAGCTTAGGGGTATCCCATAATGCACCAGATGGAAAATAAAAATCTCAGAATTCATTGTGTCTGGCATTGAAATACTAGATAGCAAAACATCTTGCCAGAATACTGTATTTTGTCTTTAAAATTATGCATCAGATATTCAAGGGGAGTCAGTTTTCAACAGCTTGTATGGACTCTATTAACATAGCTGTAATTTTAGCTGTGTCTTGAAGAATATCACAGAAATTTTCTCTCACATCCCCCACTCCCCAAGTTTTCTTTTCAGCATATTTTCTGTAATTTACAAGATGAAGTCTACATTTTACTGATAATTTCAACCCCTTTTTTTTTATTTTCACTTCCTAGAAAACTAAAAATACTGGAATGTTTAATATCTGGCATTAATATAGAGAGACAGCAAAACTAATGTATCTAATTTTCCTTTTCCCTCACTCTGTGGAAATAAGTACCCTCATAATTGCAAAAAAACTGTGTTTTTTCATAAGATCTGTTAACAGTCAAAGAATCACAAATGATAAAAATTATTTTAAAAAATTTTAATTAATTAATTAGGATCAAAATTCAGCCAGATGTTCACTTCTAGTTTCACTCTTTTTTTGTTGTTTTGATTTGTTTGTGTTTTTATGATCTGGTGACATTTCTTTTGATGGTCTTAGCTTGTGTTTTATCATGTCTTGTTCTTAAAATCCTTTTTTATATAGTCCTTGGGCAGAATTTATAGACAAACTTCTCATCAACTTTCTTTGCTTTCCTATCAGTAGCTTTTTAAGAATCTCAAGTCTAAAGATCAGTTTCCTGTGCACTAGGCTCATCTTGGCAGCTGAGTAAACGAGATTCAAGTTGATGTAGAAGAAAAGAGGGCTGGCAGCATCAGTTCTGTTTGAGCTGTTGCCAGCCAGTCAGCACAGGCAGTCTGAAGCTGCTTATGAGCTGCATCTTGTGAAGTTACTAAAAGCACGAAAAGAAGCTTGTACTGGCAAAAGAGCCATGTTGAGAAAGTCTGAAAATAGGTGGTTGAGGGGTGATGGAAGATGTATCTTTTTAAATTGTTGAAATCTTGACTTTAGTTAGTCCTTTTTCACAAGAATGTCTTAGGGGAGCCAGTGGTAGATGCATTAAGAAAAAATGCCAGGTCCTGTGCTATTCTCTTGGTTTAGATTTTCATGCACTTGATAAAAAATTCTGTGCTTCATGAAGTGACCACAGTGTATTTAATCTGTAGTAGAAAGTGTACAAACACAGTAAATTCTCTTTTGGAGTAGCTGAGGTGGGCAATTGAGAGTAAAGATAAAATGGCTATTTCTTGTCTTATGTAGCATTTACTACAGCAGGAAAATAATGGAACATAAATATTTGTTTAACCGTTCCATTAGAGTACAGTTCCTGAAGCTGCCCAACATAAGGAAATGGCTATGTAGAGTATTCTGTCTTTCAGCTTCTTTGGCAAACTACTTATTGGAAGTCCTGAATATACATAGAGTTTTTTATTTTATATGCAGTATTTTGATACTATTTAGAAGTTGCTCATCTTTTATATAAGTAGTTTTATTGTTTTCATCTCTAATTTAATTAAATTATATTGACATTGCGAATAGCCTTAGAAAAAGTATAAATACCTGATGCAACCTTCAGGAACAGAAATAAATGCATTGCTGTTACAATGAAGTTTTTTATCTTTCATGATTTTTTCTTTTAATATTGTTAATCAATATTTCTATTTTTACTCTAATTTTAGTAGGAACGATAGTATTTATTGAGAAAGTATTCAGGTTCATTATTGGTTTTTGTGCCTAAATTCCACGGAAATTGTAATTTATATACCTAAGCATTTAGCTGCAATAAGGAGACAGTGACACTAAATAAACTACATAGGCACTTGAGGTTAATTAGTTACATTTTATTTCATTTCATAAGAAATTATGTAGTAGTTGAATAATCTTTAAATTTAAAGTGATTGAGATATTTTGATGAAAGTCCTTGAATTTATTCATAGGCTTAGTATACACAGTGAGTACTAGGAAGCGGATACAACATGGAAGGAATCCTTTTAGTCCTTGTTTGAGGAAATGGAATTGTGTATGACATACAAATCAATGTTAAGTGAAAGCAGTGTGTTTGATTGGATTCACTGAGTGTTCTTGCAGCCTTAACAGCAGTGTACAGCTTCCTAGTTCATGCCAAAGAAGATTTTCAGAAACTTGCGCGGATGCATGAGAACATGGAAAAACTCTATCAGAACGTGATGAGATATTATGCCATTGACCTGAAGAAAGTTTCAGTGGAGGAGTTTTTAACAGACTTAAACAACTTCAGGATGATGTTCATGGTACGGATACGTTTATTTTATGCCTAATGTTTCTTAGAAGTTTTATTTTGTAACCTTATCTATGTGTATGAATTTGGATAATAAGCTGATTTGTGTCACATCTGGCTTCTTATGATTACGTAGCTTAACTTACTGACTAAACTCCTGCAAGAATATAGTATGAGCATGAGTTTTGTAACAAAATCTGGAGGAGTGATCCAACTAATGCCTATAGATCTGTAGAAAGATTCACTTAGTCATTTTGCCACCTACTCCTCCTTGAAGCCCGATCGTTACAAGTTATTACTACACATGTATTTAGGTTGCCTGCATGTTTCCCAGTCTTGTTTGGTTTTACTTGGTTGGCTGGGTTTTTTGATGATTTCAGGCAGGTCTGAAGATATAGGTGGAGAAAATTACTTCTTTCATAGGTGCTGAGAAACGGTTTGAAATTTTTATGTCCATCCAGTTTAGAGCAAAGGGCTTAAACTGGAACCCATATTTAGCAACCATTTGGAACATGTAGTGATTACTAAGCCTCTGCTGCTTCAGAGTTCAACAAAATTCCCTAGATATTATTAACTGCAATAATTTTGCTTGGCAAGTTACATATGCCAGATTTTTGAGAACAGGAGCATTGATTGTGTTTTCCTAACTTGATCAGTCCCTAATACGAAACTCAGTAGTCTGATTTCAGAATTAATAAATATCACAAAATAGTTATATTGCTTTACTTTCTGATGTTTAAACCATACCTCCCATGTAAACGTTGTGGAATTCAAAATGCTTATGTTCATGTTGATTGGAGGCTTTAAGGAAGTGGTTGTGCTTTGCATTCATTTTCTCATATTTCTTTTCTGTGTCTGTAAAATTAGCACTGATGCTAGCCTCTACTTCACAGCAGTGTCATAAAGATAGATTAATTAATGCTTCAAAACAGTAATGTATTATTGATGAGCATGATAGAAGAAACCTTGAGGAAAATTAATAATTCTGTCTTGCAGAGCACAGTCTGAAGGCTATATGAAAAAGATGTGTAGATAAGGCATGAAACCCCCTATCATTCAATGACACTAACCAAAATCTTGAGTAGCTGCTAAGTTTTGAGACTTTTCACAAAAGAGTTTTGAGATGCCTAGCATGAGACAAATGAGCCAGTTTTCAGAATTATTTAGTATTAGTCTTTATTACTGACAGAAACTGAAGGTGATTATTATCTTAGAAAATTTAGTTAAGAACACTTGTAAATTTAGTGCGGAAAAATAATTTGATTATTAAGAAGCCCAGACTAGAAGACCACTCATCGCCAGTAGGTATGGGAGAGTGAAGTTCAGTCAACTTGTTGTCATGCAAAATTGATGATTTACCCGAAGTATTTCCCTACTTATAACTATTTTTTTCTTAACTAATGAAAATGTATTCAAGTTTTTTTTTAATATCTATGTTTAAATCTGGAGCCCTAGACTTCAGCCTCATAGCTAACTGTGATCTGCACTTTGTGTTTCAGTGTTATTTGGTATCTGGACAACTGTTATTCACACTCTGTGAGCACCAAATCTAGAGTACAGTTACTTGGCCAGATCTAAAAAAAAGGGGTGAAGCATCTTGCCTTCAGAGCTTTAGCTTCCACAGCTAAATTCCTGGTACACTCACTGGAACATTTTAGGTGTCAGATGGCCCTGTTAACCTCCCTCTGTGCTTTCATAGCATCACGGGTACTGCGAACAAGCTCATTCCTTTCCTTGGAAGGATAGCTTTCATGATGAAGAAATTGTCTAATGGTTAGAATTTTCCTCCATTTGTAGGAAAAGGAGCAAACACACCTTGAGATAACAGCTCTTCTGTCCAAGAATAGGCTAATTGGGTTAATCATAGGGTATAGAAACCCCTTGCTCCTGTTGGAACTAGGTTACTCTGTAGCGGAGACGTAACCTCAAGAACAGAAGAAAAGCAACGAAGTGAGAGTGTTCCCTAGACTCTGGTTTTCCATTATATGAAGCAAATACTTAAATAAAAATTACTAACTACCCTGGAAACCACAAGAGAGAACACAAGAATGCCTTCAGTTTGGAAAATCTAGGTCTTGACACTGCACTTAGATTTTGTTCTGAAAACACATGGGACATGTAGGATAGAATTTGGCCTTAGGGCATATCTGTATGAGAGTTTGAGTGTCTAATCTCGTGTTTTAGTCAAGGGAGATGCATACTTAATTCATTTAGTGGAATTTGGAGAGCTGTCTACCTGATGTCTCAAAGGAGAAATAACCACAGAAGTACCTAGTATTCTGGAGAAGTGTGTTAAATAGTACCTAAGACATCGTCAGCCTGAAATTTTAAGCTTTGACATAGAATTTGTGGAAAATCACTTTCCTGTTAGAGAAAGGCAAGGTGTGATACTCCAAAGCATCTAATTTGTACTGCATATGAAGGTAGAAATTAACATGTCAGACACTTGTTCAATGTGACTGGAGAGAATGGACATCTACATTTGAATAACTGCAGTCTGAGGCTGAGTCCTACTGATATTATTTTTTGGGAAAAAGTAGGTACAAAGTAGAAATTTCCTTGGTCACTCTATTGGGAAAGTGTGTAATTTCTGCCAATATCGTACATGTCAAGTTCCAGATCCTATTTGAATTTTATCCAGTAGTTTGTCCAATAGTTTATTCTACAGAATGCCCAGTCTGAAAATCAGCAAATTATGTGTCAAAATTAATTCAATCAAAAACCTTAGCATTTTGTAGGAATCATCTACCCTCCTCCCTCTGTATCATGAAATTTGACAGAGGTGATTTTGGAGGAGTCACGGTGAAAGTAGGGTTTTGCTTTGTATGAAAAATCAATTTCATTGTCATTTTTTCATGATGGAAAGCTTCTTCTTCAGTTATCCAAGACAAGAATTTCTTCACAAGCTTTATGCAGTCTTTTTCATTCCCTTTCTTTTGGTCACTCTTTGTGACAGTGATGCTAGAAACAGTGCCTGTGCATGTATTGCTGTAATTTACATTTATTTTGGCTATGTAATACTTGTCAGTCCATTTGGTTTTTTTTTCCCTGAGTGCAGTCTGGATGTTTTGCTGCTAAAAACAAATGAGACATGTATTATCCCTGCAAATTTGCAGCTTTTGCCATAGACTTGTGAAAATTTCAGCCATTTTTTAAGAGGGGACACATTGATATATTATGAAAGACAGGGTTCTATGTAATGTTTCTGAAAAAAACAACTTTCTGCACTTTAGGTGCACATGAATAGGTGCACTTTACTTTTAATGCAAATGTAAATTCTCAGAGTACTGAGAGTTTACAAGCGTACATAGCTAACACTAAAATAATGGAAAAGTTATCCCAGAATACTTTTGTTAAAAAATGTATTGAATCTAATAGAGTTCTTCTGCCTAATGTCTGAATATGCAAAATTTTTATTTCAAAACTCTGAAACTCATTGTTCTGTTTTAGTTTCAGTGGAAGTTTTGGAGTACATATTTATAATTCAAAATAAACAGAATTATATGTGTATTAACTAGAATTTATAAACCAGTGAATTAATGCAAATGTTGATAAGATTAAGAAAAATGCAGCACTGTTACCAGGCAGCCTTATTTTGCTTGGTATAGTGGCAACATGAGAAAGAAGTGTTGAAGTGTTGAAATTGCTTTAGAACTACAAATGGTAACATACATTTTTGTAGAACAAGGTGGTTTAGACATTTTGAATTCTTCCTACATTAACATGTGTATTCTTAAGATGTATTTCTTGCTGAATTTATAATCCATATTTCAAGGCAATTAGCATGCTTTTAGTGTATTTATTCTGAATTTGCTTACTCTTCTGAATAAAATGTACTAAATATGAAATGTAAAATAGTTACTTGATTTGATAAATTAAGGTTAGTTAGGGGATACGGTTTTAAAGCTTTTTTCATTGTTTTAAGGTTCAGCTTTGTTTTTGCTAAGACTTCCATTTTAATGGAACTCTCTATTACTTTTTTCCTAGCAAGCAGTAAAAGAAAATATGAGAAGAAGGGAAGCAGAAGAAAAACAGAGACGTGCTAAAATAGCTAAGGAGAAGGCAGAAAAAGAAAAACTAGAGAGACAGCAAAAGAAAAAACGCTTGTTAGAAATGAAAACAGGTAAGTGATGTAGAAAACACATTTTACCAAGCATTTTACTGGCAATAAAGCTTTTATTTTTTTCATTATCTGAACATGCTATGAGAAAAAAACAAAAAAATAGATGAATGCTTTTTCACTGATTAAAGTTTTCAGCAAAGAGGTGTTTAAATTTTGGGCTTTTAAAATGAGTTTTCCTAATTGCCTTGGGTTTTGAGTTATAAAATAAGTCAAATTGCTGCTTTTTATTTTCCCATTGGAATATATTGAACCTTGTGTGACCAAGTGTAAGTTCAGTTATGCTCAGAACCCTTTACGTTACTTGAGAAAAGACATTTTCCAAATCACAAAGCCATTTTCTTAAACTAAGGTTACATACTCATTTTGTTCTTTTGTAAGACTAAGCCCTTCCTAAATTACTTTGTGTTTTTCTTTGAGTTTGTCAATTGTTATTTTAACGGGTCCCAATTGAAGCACCTCAAAAACCCTCTCAGCCATGCATTTTAAAAGTTACTGGTTCCATATTGTCTATTGTACCAAAAGACATGGCAAATGCTGGGAGTTTTCTGTTACTGAAAGAGGTGTCTGATGATTCTGTATACGCCTGTATTTTTTCCTAGACTTCTGTAGTCCTTCAGAATTATACATGACTTACTGTGTAAATTGCCATGAGGTCCCCTGGTTTTTTTTCCTGAGCAGATCTTGTTAAACAGTTCCCTACCTAAACCCTGGTTGGCATCTTTGGCATAAATGATTATCTGTCTCTTCCAGTCTTCACTAACAGCCAGAGTAGGTGTGTTGAGTTTCGGAGATGCTTCAGACCAAAAGTCTTTGATTTACTTTTATAAGCCTATCCATGTTTTGAGGTGTTAGTCTAAAGCTTTCTTGGGAGAAATCAGGCAACTGCCCTCTGAACACAAAAATTCTAATTCTTTAGAAGTACAATTCAAGACCCAATCAGAAAACCACCAGTGACAATCTCTTTAAAGCTCATAGACGATAGAGGAGGCTGCAGAAGACTAGGAAGGGGTAAAAGTGGTGTCTGTATTTATGCATGCTTGGAGATGTTTCAAATGAGATTTCTCTCAGACATGCTGCATGTGAGATTGATAGCATTTTGGATGGAAACTTGATAGTCTTTTAGTCAAAGTTAAAGCTGATCTCAAGTCCTGTTCTTCATAATGTCATGTTCAGTCTTCCCAGAATACAGGTGCCGATGTTGGAGACTTATGTGTTATATACACATGTGTATGTAGGCCTCTGGTAGTGAACTCTTCCACTTCAGCTGATGTGGCTGGGAACTAAGTACTTGTCCTCTACTTGTTTGAAATAGCCCTGGGGTTTTGATAATCATGCAAGTGTACAGAAAGATGTTTCTTGTCCTGTGAGTCACCTAAGATTCAGTTTGGAATGACTGATCTAAATAGCAGATAGTAAAAGATGGTGCTATGATCACCTCAAGCTATAAATGTCTTGAGCCTGGTACTGAGTAAATGGGCCACTGAAGAGTTGTAAGGCTTCCTGTGCCTGTTTGCAATATATTTTTAAGTCTACTACAAAACTTGAATTTTGGGAGTGGGAAGGAAAACACCCATGGTAGATTTTTTTGTGAGGCAGGACAACAGCAAATGTATGAAAAATGGGATTGTTTGTTTTGGGTTTTTAATCATAATTATTGTTTTTGTTATTTTGATCAGTCTTACAATAATTGTATTTATAGTATTTAATTGGAGGCTTAATGTAGTTCTGTTTTTTTGGAGTTACATAGCAAATAAAAAAAAACATGTTTCTTTTTCCTTTTCCCCCTTTTTTTTACTAGCTATAACTTGTTCATTAAAAGGCTGTCTTCTCATTAAGAATCTATAAATCCGTCATGTCTGATCTGCTAAAAAAATTATAACCAGGTCCTCTTTCTGTCAAAATACCAAAACACTCTTACCTGAAGTGTGACTATGGAGTAACTGCTTTTTGCTGCCTATTATTTCTTTATATGGTGACTAGCTCAGAAGTTAGATTCATAGAAACATTATTTCAAATATTACTTGAATAAAACGCACTGTTGTCACCAACCCAGAAGTTACTTTTGGGATTTCAAAGAGGTACAGTCTTGCTAAAAGAGAAAAGATGAGAGTATATATGCTAAATGGTCCTTCAATATTTTTTCCCTCAGTGGATAGATCATAATGTACTCTACATTTCAACTATTTTTTTTTGAGTAACATAGCTTTTCAACTGAAAATGATTTGAAGATTAGGAATGGCTGTTTGTCCCTGTACTATGTGCTACTTCATGGTTTCTTAACTATTTCTCTTAAACGTCTTTTAAAAACTCTTAAGAATCAGCTACAGCAATAAAAAAAACCAAAACAAGCAACCAAAACAATCAAAAAACAATCCAATCCCACTTTACCCTGCTAACAGTCGTTAGTAGCACTGGTTGTGCTATTATCTTACCCTTGGTGTCTTATTTGTCATTATCACTGTAATTAGTTGTTAATACCTAGCAATCACTACCTCTACATAGTCTGTCTTAACATCTGTGTCCTAAATTTATGTCAGTATAAAATCCCATGGAGTTGATACTGTAGTGTTGGTGATGATGGCTACCAATGATGTTCCTGGTTGACAGGGTGACATACTGAAATTTGAGAGGTTTTCTGCGAGGCAAGCTAGAACAGAAATAGATTTTTTTTCTACTCTACCATCTCTCTTTCCTTACCCATGCACAGTTTTGTACCTTATTCTTTTATAAAATGGTTTCATTTCTCAATAGTTCAAATCCTTCTGTATATCTGTAGGTTTGAGGATTTAAAATGCTTCAGAGTGTGTTAATTCCCCAGGCCACAGCAATGCCTTTGATTTTCTCTTTCTTAGCTGCTGCTCTTTTTCTTAAGGTAAAAGCAGTATTTTCACAGTGCTTGAGGTTGTGCTATTTTTCAGTGACCGTTAATTAGCTATTAGTGACTGTGATTCTGGAGCTTCTCTTTCAGTCTATACTTCGTACCTTTCAAGACCTGAGGTGCTATCCAGTGTTAAAACAGGATTTGTATCATCATCCTAAGCTTGTATTGTTAACCACTGGTCTCATTTACAACACGGACATTTAACCTATCCCAGAATCTGCTTTGTTCTTGAAGTCCTTTTCTTTGGATTTATTCATCTTTCATCTGCTTTTGGAAGCTATTTGAAGAGCAGGGTTTTCTTGCCTGTCATGCTACCTCTGGCTGCACGAGCTAGAGGAAACTACTTTTGCATAAAAGTAACCTACATGATACTGTAAAAGTTTTTAGTTACTTGGGGGTTATTTGCTGTCTTTTTTTGCATTGTCAAAAACTTAATATAGAATCATAGAATAATAGAGTGCTGAGGGGTTGGAATGGACAATAAAACCCCAACCCCCCTGCCACATGCAGGGACACTTACATCATAAAATAACATGTAACAAAATATAAATTTTATTAGAATATGACCAGTAGGTGACTTGAGTCAGTAAGTTGCATATATCATGTTAGGACTGTATTTATACCAGTTTTGAATGAAATACAAAAAAAAGGAAGACTACAAAGGTCATATTAACCTAAAAAGAAAATTAATCTGGATTAAAAGTAAGTTCTGAGTTTTAGTTTAAACTAATTTCTTCAGGATGAAAACAATAATTTCATTAGTGGTAACTGACATTTATGGCAAGTTCCAAGGTAGTTCTGTAATATATCGACATTCTCACAAACTATAATAATCTGTCTATGTTGTGCTTTTGATACACAGGTGACAACTGAGTCATCAACTGAGATCACAGGTGCGCTCTGTTATCCATACTTCTATATGGATATATCTATCCATATATCTATATCAGGCTTCTTTTGCCATATTGTTGCACCAAATTCAGTGTTGATGTAATTTTCTAAAATTAGATAAATATGTGTACTTTGTCTTCATAAGTTTTAAATTCAATTTTTGTTTTGTATCTCAGATATAAATATATCAATAGTTTATAGTTTGTGAAGTGTGTAGTGTTTTATGAATATGCAGTAATAGCAAGTTTTAGAAAAACTTGAACATTTTAGGTAGGCTTTACATTATAAATTTTAATCTCTTTTAATAAGACTATAGATTTCTGTTTGCAAATTGTTTTTGAGATTTGGACCTGCAGCCTATGTCAGATATACAAACCTCTAAACTGCAGTTTATAAAAGTCTCTACTTTACATCCTAGCATCACCTACATGTCCTAGTGGTCAAAGCTCAAATAGTTAACTATGAGTCTTCAGTTTATATAGTAAAAGTATCAGCTTCATAGCTTCCTTTCAGCTCCATCCTAACTTGAAAAGTAAGTAGAATTCAGTAAATATTTTGAATAAGTAGTTAGCATTTTGAAATTTATGTTAATGAAATTTGTCCTCTAAATATGCTTTGGACTACAAAATTTTATTCATCATGAGATGCTTTACTTGCTTTTGTGAAGCCAGATCAAACTCTCCTTCCAAAGGTAAATAGCCAGTGAAAGGGGATCTTTATGTAAATGCCACTTGTCTGCATACTATTAACATTCAGTTACATACTTTTTCATGCTGTTCAGATGCTTAGTAGAAGCACACCAATCAATTATTTTGATCTTATCACAATGTAAAGAATTCTGTAGCTGAGATAATAGCACTAAATTTATAGTAATATAATTGATAACTCCATCATTGTGGCATCTGCATTGTGCCTTACTTTGAATAATATTTAAGTAACAAGCCACTTTTATCAGTGGTTATTTACAAGGATTGCCCTTTTCTTGCATGAAAGCAATGAAGTAATGCCAAAATGGAACATCTGATTTCCAATATAGCATATTCGTTTGTTTTCAGTTGTGTTATTTAGTTTCATTTATTATCATAATGATCTGGTTTTAATTAAGTTTTAGTTCACTTAAACAGTTATGACCTTATTTGCAGGCAATTTTGTAGCTTTTATTTTTGTAGAGGTTTTATACTGTTTATCTCATTTTGGAAAACAAAAAACAAACAACACATTCCTGTCTCAAACTTGCTAACAGCATTTCAGGTTTTATTTCTTCAAATGTTAACTGCTTTATTATTGTCTGCTAAGTTGAGCAATATGAATATTTTCGTTAGTTCTGTAGTGTTCTGCAAGACCAAAGGACACCATGGATCCCAGTACTGATAGTTTAAAAAATGAAAGTAGTAAATGTGATTAGGTAAAAAAAGTTCAGATTCCAACAGATAAAATGCCTTCCTTTGAAATAAATTAAAGAATCCCCAAAGGTATTTATATTATTAGATACCTTTGAAGACCCTACTTTACCTGCTTAAGCTCAAGTGTGTAAGGGCTCCATTTTATTAATTCGTTCTCAATGGAGTAAGAGAGTCAGTCCTTCTTGAGAGTATTCCTTTCCTCTGACAGGAGTGAAGGAATGCAAAAGTCACTGAAATTACATCATTAGGTTCTGACACAAGTTGGTAATTTCGTTTTTTAAAATGTTTGCTGGGCCAATATCTTGAAAAAAATACAGATTTTTGGACAATAGTATGTATATTGCTAGCTTTTTGGAACTTAGAAATATGTTTCATTTAACTAAATTTACTCTGAAAGAGACAAAAGATCTATGAAAAAGATATATGAAGATGTCCAAAGGATATATTATTAATATCCAACAAGCATTTTGTGTAAGATAGTTTCCCCTTTTGGAATTTCAAGTGCTCCACTCAAGTCGATTCCTCCCTGGTGCTGATAACTTTTTCTTCTTGTTCCCTGATTGCCTCCACTTATCCTCAAATTGGACCCTCTTCACCAAGAGGATTCCTGAGGTCACTTTTTGTTATTTGAATTCATTCTTAAGAATCACTTTTATTAGGAGGCCAGTGGGAAATAACTCTTTTCCATATAACTGTGAGGAGTGTGACTACTTCCTTCTGTGTTAAATGACAATGGCAGAAAGAACTCCGAGACCTTTTAGAGCTGCTTACTCAGTATTTACTCATGTTAATATTTACTGGACAGTTGGTAGTAAGCTCATGACAGTTTTGGAGAGTAGATCTAATTTTTGCATAATGTCTGTAAAAAAAAAAAAAAAAAAAAGTCATACATATGAGAAGGGAGATTTGACAGACATTAACCACAAAATCCACTAGAAAGGAGATATCACTTGATACTTCCCTGAGTGAGGAGGTTATTTTTCAGCTACAGCTGTATTGTTTAGACAGTAAAGTATAAATCTGGGTAAATTATCAAGAATATTCAGATGTTTCCTTAAGAGTAAATGGCATATTCGTGCTTGAAAAGGGCTTCAGAGAATGATAAAATACAGCTATGTTTAATCAAAAAAATCTAAAAGACTCATTGTGATACATCTGATGTAAAACATCTGCAGAAGCCACAGCAAAAGATGAGACACAGCCAAACCTTATCTGTTCGCAGACTTTGATGTTTTTAGTGGAAAAAAGTAGAGCTGATCTGAATGTATATTAATTTAATCAGCAAGTAATAGTTACAGGTCATGCTCTAACAAAAAGTCAGAGGTGCTAAGTCTTCTGGAACATGGAGGTTCATGCACTTATTTGCAGCCCATGGGCTCAGAATGCAGCAACTGCTGTTAGTTTCTGCGCTGTAGTAGCTCCAAAAGAGCAAGTTGTTTAGAAGAAACAATATTTTCCTTCTGGAAATTTTACTTAGAAGTGGAATCTTTGGAGATAGCAGTTGAAAAGCATTTGTGAAACTGAGGTTTACACAAAGCCCAAGGAAAAATAAATAGCAGCTGTATTTGGAAGAGAGAAAAATAATAAGAACAAATAGAACTGTTGAAAAAAATTAAGGGTCAATAAAGCAATGTCTGTAGATGAATATTCTCAGAAGGCTTGCCATTTATATTAGAGCTGTAAAATTTCTCAACAAATGTGAAAACAATGCTGCAAACTTAAAATGGCATTACCATGAAAAACAATTACAATCTCTGGAGACATCTTTGGCATTAAGAGCTCTAATGTTTGTACAGATTGTAGGTTTTGATTTGAGTAGGCATTTCTTACTCCAAATATTGCCTCACATCTCGATCTCTGTAAGGAGGTAGACATCAGAGTCCTCCAAACTCTCTCCTGCTATGTGATGCTTTTATTCTGTCATTCTTTCTCTATCATCAAAAGTTTCTTCTCTCAAGTTGCAGAGGAAGGTAGGAATAAATATCCTTACCAAAGCATTGTGGATATGCTTGATTTTTACTTTCCTCAGTTCCAAGGTTGTAAAAGAGCCAAGAACCTCATGTGTAATTGTTGGAAAGCTAGCGGATGGGAAGGTCATGTCTCTGACTCTTCCTTCAAACTGAGTCTGCTGCTGCTTCTATTACTATGCTGTTTGCTAGGACGCTTATCTTCACTCAGCAATACCTCAGTGGTTGTACAGAAGTACAGTCTTGTTACTGCATACCAAAATATTCTTGCTCTGAAGCTTGCTGACAAGTTACTTGATTGCTCTTGCAGCTTCTCTCTATTGAAGGCTACCAAATACAAATACAAAGTCTTTGAATCATGAACAGCTGGAGACCAAGAGACCATTCTAGAAATGTAAATATATATTTATTCTGTCCTTTGTACAGACATTTGCTATTGGCTACTAGTGTATAAAGGATGCAGGGGTAGGTGGGCTGTTGGTCTGATTTTCCTGGGTATTCTTAGGCATTTCTACCTACCAAGACCAAAGGCTCTTTCCCACCCAAAGCTGTCCCATTTTCCTTAGTAAGCTCAGTCATGTAATCCAGTCAGAACTTTATTACTCCACTGGTGAAATATTATTTAAGTGCAACATTTCCTTGAGCCCTCATCTCTGTAGCACAACTTTCAGTATGAGTAATCCTTGTGTATACTTTCTAATTTATTGCCTGTTTATAAATTTAAATGGAAACAGTACTATGCTCAATAAGCTCCTTCAGAGGCACACAGTAACCAAGAGACAAGATGTTTGCACACACCCACACCGGTGTATTATGTTCAGCTCCATATATTCTTTTAAGAAGCTATGGTCAATTAATAATTCTCCTATAGTTGTTCTTCTTGCTTTCTAAATGAAATTTTAATTCATCTCAGTAATAGATGATTGTATTTTTTTCCCTCTGTGAAGCAAAACTAGTGAAAATACTAGGTTTTGGTTAGTCAGGAAAGCAGATTAGTTATATTCTTGTTAGTGTCATCGGAGTGTCATTTACATTCCCATGTAAAGAAAATGGGAACCTCCTTAATAGCAAAACATGTTGACTGACTTCTTCATCTGTAATCAATAGTTCTTGCTATTAGCTGTCCTTTCAAATCGTAGCCTTAGACAACCTGAGTGCATAAGGCTGATCTGTTCTAGTTATAAGCGGTTAAATAAAACTAAAACTAAGAGAAACTTAGCATTGTTCTCAATTTAGCAGGTTTCTTTTTTTCCACTTAAAAGGCACAGCATCCCAAGTGAATAGGAAAAAGGCTATAAAAAGATCTAATCTTTTAACTGGCTTTTAAAAATATTATCAGGTAAAGTCATATAAAATGCATTCCTAGAATACCCTGTATTGTTGAGTTGGTGAGAGAGTATGTGTGTATGCAAAATGCAGTAGACTTAGTGAAAAGGTAACTCTTTGTAATCAGTTTGTGCTCGTTGCCTACCATCCTCTCTGAGATGAGTCTGGTGCAGTCACCTTTACACCCCATACGGTTCCCCAGGTGTTTACGTATATGGGTAAGATCCATCTGAGCCTTCTCCTTTCAGGCTGAACAGTCCTAGCTCTCTCTGTGTTCTCATATGAGAGATGCTTTAATCCCTTTAGCATCTTTGTGGCCCGTGACTTTGCTTGGATATGTTTGTGTTTCCCTTGTAGAGGGATGCCAGAGCTGGACTCAGCACTGCAGATGCGTCTCGCCAGTGCTGAGAAGAGGGGAAGGATGCCCTCTTGTGACCTGCTGGCACTGCTTTTCTTTGGTCATCTTTGCCACAGAGCCACAATACTGACTCATGATCAATATGCTGTCCACCAGAATCCCCAGTTATTATTAAAGATGCTTTCCAGCCAGTTAACCCTCCACTTGTGCTCCTGGATGAGGCTTCACCTCAGCACATACCGGTCTTTTGTTGGGTTTCATTAGGGTGCTTATGTGCCAGTTTCCCTGACTTTTCAAGGTTCTTCTGAATGGATCTACCATTTCTTTGAATTTTGCACCATGTGCAAACTTGATCAAAGTGCACTCTATTCCGTCATTCAGGTCACGAAGGAAGATGTAATAAATGTTAACCCCAGTATCAACTCCTGGGGTACACAACTTCAAAGGCTTGGTATTTCGTTCATTCTTTATAAGTCTGGTTTACCTGGACATCTGTCAGAAATACTTCCTCTCACAGTCATTCTACTGTATCTGGCACCAATATAAATAAAACTGGATAGTCTCTGTGGAAAACTCTGTGTGAGTTTACAGTGGCTTTTTTCTGTTGTCATAGAAAGAAAGGACTTACAGACTCACAATGAACATCAGAAATGTTTTATTAACATTTTCATTTAAAAGCTCAATATTAGATGATTTCACTCTCAATCCCATTACTTAAGTGGGAAATACACTACTGAAGTGTTTTTGTGTCTCTGTGATAAAGAAGCACCTCTTACCACAGCTTACCTTTTGGTTTTGTCATATGAACTATCTTAAAATTTGTCTAGGTACCAACCTTAATTTCAACAGCTGACTTGAAATGGACAGCTGTCATTCAGAGTTCAGGAAGGGTGGCATTTATTTTGAATTTAACTTGTTTTAAGCTCTCTGGAGATTGAGGCCATTTTTGTTCATATGCTTAGAGTCAAAATGTATCAAAATATATTTCTAAACCATAAAAGCACTCTAGGACAGCTCGACAATGGACCCGTTTATCAAGAGCAAACAAGATGGCATGAAACTTACTCTTCTCAGCTGGATTTGTGGAATGG
Source organism: Cisticola juncidis (assembly GCA_013400215.1). NCBI lineage: Eukaryota > Metazoa > Chordata > Aves > Passeriformes > Cisticolidae > Cisticola > Cisticola juncidis. The sequence continues at coordinate 498,626 of VXBR01008710.1, forward strand.
GTGCATCAGTCATTAGGAGAAATCATACCTTTCTAGAGTATCCTTGCTAAGGGCTCTGAAGCACTATCAAAGGCTTTCTACTTTGTGTTGAGCATAAGTGAGAAATGGAACTCTTTTGATACCGGACTAGTGTTGACTTGAAACGTGAGGTATGTGCATGTGTTTTACTTTTGGAAGGGCTGTTATGTGTCTTTTGCCTGAAGTCACTGCAAGTAGTAATATTTTTCTGAAGTTGGTTTTAATCCTTCTAAATCTGAAAGGAGCTGTCCTTTCAGCCAGCCCATCCAAGGCACAGTTGGCAGCTATTTCTGCTTGTAACTGTACATGGGAATTTTTTATTTGCTTACTGTATTGTAACAAAATTCTTCCAAGATTTTATCAGTGTCAAAGGAATTTCTGGTTCATGGCTCTAGTTTGTGCACTATTATTGAAAGTCAGACTGATAGTCATATATTCCTTAACTCATCTGTCAATTGGTTGCTGGTATGGCTTTTACCAGAAAAAATTCAAAGCTTTAGAACAAGTTCATGTGGCATGTCTGTATGTTCTGTGCATTTTCTGGACAAAGTTGCTCTTATCGTCCCAAAATTTCTTTGTAAAATTGTATCTGAATTTCATTGGACTGAAGACTCAGAGTTTAGGTAAACTTGTTAGTCATTGCTAAACATTAAAACATTGCTGTACATTAAAACATTTAAGGTTGTTTCATATTTTTATGTTTACAATGTAAAAGCCTAAGAAAAATCTTCTGCCTTGATCAAATGTATGGCTGAGAGATCTAGAGATTGTTCCCATCAGCAAGATGAATACTGCACAGAATCTGGCTGCCTTGCACTCTGAGACTGAAAAGATGGAACCCACACCCAAAACATTGGAGCTCACTGCTACACTGATGAATTGTCTTCCTCACTATGATCTGCTGTTCTGCATTCAAAACTTTGCATGGCTAAAGCTTTCCTCTTGTGATATTCCTCAGAAAATGTTACTTCAAATTTTACTCAGATGGAGGCCTTTAGTCAGCTGAGCAGTGCTTTGTAGCCTGCACTAATCAAAATCAGTCCTTATACAAACAAATATAAAGGACTTTCATGATGTCTTTGAAGTAAAGGTACATTAATAAAGTTAAAAGATGTAACTTTTTTTCCTTCCTTGTGCAAAAAATCTGGAAACAGCTTTCACTGTCCCAAGCCTGGTAATCATTTGCCTCTGAAATTTTTGTATCTAAATGTACAAGACATGATGGAGCTAAACCTTGAAGAAGGCTGTGAAGGGTTTACATTTTAGTCACTCAAAAACTGGATGCAGTATATCTAATTTGACTTATGTCCTGAGCTGAAGAGGAAGAAAAACAAGCAGCCTGTATTATAGCAAACAAGAGTAAAAAAGTTTCAATTCTGGTACTTGCTGAACTGAGAGGATTTAATTCTTGAGACGAGGAAAACAAATATGATAGCTTCAGCACTCCCAGTTTGTTGTTAAATTATATAAAGGCTTGAGTGCTGCCAAGGAGTTACATCAAAGATGAAACAAAGATAATTAAACTTACCTATCCAAATACTTCAGGAGCAGCCCTTGAGGTTTGCACCCTTTTCCTTCTGTAACAGCTATGGAATCTGTAAGGTCTCTTCTTAATGTATTTGTCCAAGTTGTGTGGTTTTAGTTTCACATGAAACTTGGGTGTTCGGCTTTAGGAGCTGGTCCTTTTCATTACCTACAGTATAACAAAAAGCTGCATGTAACTGCAATGCTATAAATAAAGGCAGGTGGAGGATGATAGCCAGAATTGCTGTAGCTAAATCTCTTAAGTGTACAGATTGAGTGAACAAAATCAACAGAAACCATGCTAAGAATCCCTGGTTTGCTTTTCTGAAATTTCTTAGTATTTTCTTTTGTGAGAAGAGTAGCTGAATAAAGCTTTGATTCTGTGAAAAGGGAAAACAGAGATATTATTATGTTTTCTCCTGGTAAAGGGAACTTTTGGAGTTCTAGTGTTCTGTGGTTTATTTTATATTGGGCAGGTTCAGGGGAATTGTAAAAGTAAAACATTTTTCATCCAAAATAATCTTATTACAACACTCTTTTTATAAACTATATTGCTGATCATATTTGTGATTCTATCATCTCAGTGGACGAGTGCTCCTGGAATTATGGTATATATAATTTGTTCTTGATAAGTACATGAAATGCAGGTGTCACCACTAATTGCAGTATTTGTTGCTATCATTCTAAGACATTATAGGTGTACATGTAAAGCTAATGATACTCAGTGCACTAGAAGAGAAGAGTCTTTAATATTCTTAACATTTTTAAAGATGTAATTATGAAATTAGGTAGTTTATATCTTGGTACTGAAATGTCAAGGGCAAGACTCACTGGCTACTTTGGGAAGTTTACTTCTCCTTTAGATGGTATTTAAAAGACAGTTGTATGAGTTTTAATTAGGTATGATATTAAAAAGTGTTTAAATCTTTTATTCTGAAATTGAGGAAAAAGAGATCCTCTAAATCATGAAAGGGTATCTTTCTCAAAGGAATTACTGTGGGCTGTGTAGCTATCTGCAAGCCAACCAGAATTCCTAGTTCTGTGATGTCAAAGATCATAGATACACTTGATTGATACACTTGACTAATTAGGGAGCTGGTTGGGCCTGGTGCCAGTCATCAACAGCAGCCTGTGAAAGCCAATTGAAAGGTCCCTTAGGTAGTGTTAATATCAAACAGTATTTATGATTTTTGTACTGTCATGGCAGCAATGTTGTATACAGCTCTCCCACGGTAATTTAAAAGATTTCTCAAATACTGCATGGTAGACTCATTTCTTAATCTTCCCATCATAGACATTTGGACATCATTATTAATAGTGTGGGTACTGATAGTTACCTGTGTAACTTGACAGAAGTTGTCACAGTCAGCTGCTGATGTAGGTATCAGAGAAGAGAATTTGGAGTCTTCTGACACTGAGTTTGAAAACCAGACTTTCTATTTGTTTTGGATACAAAGATTGTTAAGTATGAGCTTTTATTTGCAGTGGTTAGCTTGTTTCAATACATCCATGTATACAGGATAACTTGTACAGGAGTTTTTAATTCAAATGTCAATCTACTACAATTTATTCTTCTAAGACTGTTTTGCATGTCAATGGAAGCATAATCTGTAATCCACTTTTTGACTACCAGAATATTTCATGTAAGTGTGAAAAACAGTGCATGTAAATTTTACAGCTTTACTAGAAGAAATTGTGGGTTTGCAATATTTCTGTTGCATTATTTTAAATCTTTTTAAATTGATTTGATGAGTCTTTTTATAGTAACCAGGGTTTTTTTATACTGAAAATTGTTACATTTTTGAAATTACTATGAAATCTGTAGTAGTCTTGGACAGGCTTAAGGGGAAACAGATGATATGCTGGAATAGGATTGAAATTTTTCTTATGTTATTCCTCCTAAAACAAAACTTATAAACTTTTCCACAGACATTAATAATACCATTTTGGTGACTCTGATACATTCGGTCTTTTTTGAATTGCTATTACCCGAAATGCTTATAAGCTTTCCTCTAGCATTCATGTTCATTAATGTAACTAATGGCTTGGCTAAAAATTTCTTCAGGTGTCATGTTGGTTTGAAGCTATTCACTGACTATATTCATTCCAGACATTAGTATTGTAGAGAACTGCATGACTTCAGATGGAGAAAGTTAAACAACCAACAAAAACTCCCCTACCAAACCAACAAGGAAAAAAAAACCCATCCCCCTCCCAAAAAAAACCCCAACCAAACAAAAAAACAGGGCCAAAACCAAAAAAAAAAAAAAAAAAGGAAATGCAAAAATTAAACCTGAACGAACAAATAGGAAGCTGAAGACTGAGTGATTTTTTTATAAGGTATATTCCAAATCATACTAATAGGTGTGATAGTCTATTAGTCAGAAGAGACCAAACTTCAGTGTAATGAAGCATGTTGTAGCAAGCACCAAGTAAAATGAAAAAACATTCTGTATCTCAGTCTTCATGTTTATTCAATATCTGCCATAAATATAAATGTTAGGCAAAATTATGATTTATTTGCTAATTTTCACTTTTTAGTGTTCTGTATAGCACTTTTGTCTAAGATTGAAAGCTAGGGTGGTAGTAGAGAGTGTAGAGAAAAGAGAAGAAAAGGGTTACTGTTTCCTGGATAAAAAACTGGCTGGATGGCTGACCCCAAAGAGTGGTGATGAGTGGAGTTACATTCAGCTGATTGCTGGCCATGAGTAGCCCTCCACAGGGCTCAGTGTTGGGCCCCGTCCTGTTTAGTATCTTTGTCAATAATCTGGCTGAGAGAATTGAGTGCCCCCTCAGTTTGCAGATGACACCAAGCTGGGTGACAAGTGTTGAATTGCTGGAGGACAGAAAGGCTCTGCAGAGGGATCTGACTGAGCAAGCTGGATCAGTGGGCCGAGGCCAGCTGTATGAGGTTCAACAAGGCCAGCTGGTGGGTCCTGGATGTGGATCACAATAATCCCCTGCAGGCTAGGGGCAGAGTGGCTGTAAAGCTGCCCCGTGGAAAAGGACCTGGGGATGCTGATTGACAGCAGCTGAAAGTGAGCCAGTGTTTGTTCAGGTGGCCAAAAAGGCCAATGGCATCCTGGTTTGTGTCAGCAATAGTGTGGCCAGCTGGACCAGGGCAGTGATTGTCCCCATGTACTCAGCATCTTGTTATATGCACCAGGTAGTTTAGATCCTGATTTGCATATTCACTGTTAGCAATAACTGCTGACTCTATCCAAAATGTGTGTTGACCCAGGGAGTTTTGCCTAGTAGGGTATAATGAGATTTCTATAATGGAATTCTCTATTCCTCCATGGAGATTTTTTGTTTCATAGTTAATCCCCAGAGTTCTGTTTTTTGTCCTCCCATGCATACATACAATGGGGTAACAAGGTTCAAAAATCTAACACTTTCTGATGTGTTTATTTAAGGAATTAAAAGGAGAGTGTTTAACACTTGCATTTGGTTACCATCTCAGAGTAACATTCATCATTCTTTTGAAGGGTTATGATACACCTGTGTATATTATTAGGCATTATAAGCATGTCATTCAATGAGTAGAATTTTCCTGAACTACATCAATTATTTAGTATTGGCCAGAGGTTATTAAATGTGAACGGAAAATGGCTTTTGATTAAAGCTACCTATGGATATCACTGTATCCCATCCAGTCCAATACTGTTCACTCCACTCCCTGCTAAGAAACAATTTCAACTTTTTATCACAATAACTGAATGATCTTCTGTCAAATGTAACAGATCATATAAGGGACAGCTCTTGAAAGCTGACATGAGACTTAGTATTTGCAGTTGTAGAAGGGTACTGAAATGAAAATATGAGTGAAATAACATTTCACTTAAAACTGTGTTTGGCTCTCCATGTAGAGAAAGAGAAATGTGAAATGAGTGGAATAGAATTTGGTTTAGTTCAATTTCTACAAGACCAAATCTGTTGTGGTTAATTGCAAGAGAGCAATTTGTAAATATTAAAGCACTGGTCAAGTTTGAAATTAATAGTTTTAAAAATACTATTGGTATCCATTATTATTGGGTTTTGTAGGTGTTATTCTTTGATATTTTGATATCTACTTTGATATCTACTAATACTTTGATATTGCTGTAGTAACCAAGACGGTTCCTTCTTTTTCCTTTACAGAAGGTGAGGAGACTGGAGTGATGGATAGCCTGTTGGAGGCCTTGCAGTCGGGTGCGGCTTTTCGAGACCGAAGGAAAAGGACACCAAGGTCCAAAGGTGAGTATTCTATTTTAGATTTATTTTCCAAAGAAAATAAAAAGCATTATGGGTCCAGTACTGTAGAATTTAGATACTGTCGAGATTAATTCATTTGTACAATGAATTACAGTTTTCAGGGATGTTCAGACTGTTGCTTACGTCAGTAAGACTGGAAATTAATGTACTGAACTTATTATAGCCAGATGATTATGACAAGACTTTTCAGTACAGCCAAATGTATTTTACTTTTTAGGGTTTATAGTTGCATAGGGGAAGGGAAAGTTATCTTGCTCTATAAGTGAGTCTGAATCAAATTATCTGGTATATAACTCATTTATTCCAAGAAATACCTGACTTCTAATTCCTAAATTCCTAAACTGCTGCTTTGTAATGTTGTAATACTCTGGTAGCTTTCAAACAGGTGTTTTATTTCCATTGTTTCTTTGCTTTTGCAGACATACCACAAAATCTCAGTCCAACCACACAGCGGCCTGTGCTGAAAGCTTGTAACCATGGTAATGAACCATATTCATGAATTGCATGCACTTCTTAGGTTAGCTTATGTAGTGGGTCTGTGCTTTCCAAGACCACTGTGATTATTTTTTCAGTTTTGTACATTAGTAGAGTACTAGACCATATTGGAACTTGCTTTTTAAGAATCATCTGAATATTACATCCTGAAACTATACTTACTGATTACTCTGCAAAGCTCTTCTATCATTTGTGAGATTTTTATTTCTTTAAATTTAATTATGTTTTTAAATTATAGCACTTTTACAATTCTTAACAATTAATATGCAAGTTTTTTAGTGTTTATGGAACTAACAGAAAGCAGGTATTGCATAATGTTTTAAGTGTTACTAAGTGCCTGTTATACCAAATCTGAGAAATTTTGGCGTTCATTCTGTGTTTCTTTGTCTTGATTTTCATGGTGGTATAGCTGGAATGGTTTAAATTATTGTTTAGCAGTATAACTCAAAAGGAGTGTTGTCTCAACAAAATTATAGTAAATGTTTATTCGTAAACTGCTGAACCTGTAACCAGTAGGACTTGTTCTTACAGGAAAACTTACAGTGCAGGTGTGGGTGTCTGTTAGCTTTGTTAGATAGTCAGTCTACAGAGTATTACTATATTGGCTGTGTTTTAATCAAGCTTGAGGAGTCCAGAGTGACTCAGTTGCTCATGCCTAGTTGTTGTGGTGCCTCTCAGGACAAAGTCCCAAGCCTGCCTGGGCTAGCTCAGACACTGCAGCAAGCTGTAGGTACAGCTGGCGAGACACGCAGGCCGAGCCCATCCTGCGGGTCTGGGCTCCTACGAGCTGTCGCTGAAGGCAGGAATGACAGGGACAGACAAAGGCGGAGGAATGAAGGGAGGAGTCAGCAGAGTAAATCCAAGAAGTTTACTGGAGGGCCGAGAAGACTCCCCTCATGACTGAAGGACTGCTCTGACTGGCTCTGGGACAGGCCCTTTATTAGGGGCTGGTACAGTGAGTGGGGAGAAGGGAACAACCAATGGGGTTCAGCCTGGGCGGGGGCAGACAGGTAACTGACACATGCAGGAACCAATCACAGGAGGGAGGGAGGAACTGCCTCTGGGCCCAGCCAATCACTGGATGCCCCTCACAGAACTTTCTAGTCCTGAGGCGGGGCCCCGAGATGACAGACGGGCTTCAGAGAAGGAGGGGAAAGGACTGACAACTGACTGTCACTAGGGGAGCTCCAGGAGAAAACTGTCAAGGGAGTGGAGCAGGGGGTACACAGAACAAACCGTTTGAACAGCAGACATACATAAAAGGCAATGAAATAAATCATGCACCACTACAACTAGTGGTCTCAGGAAGAGGTTTATATCTGTAGTCCTTCTGTTAAAGAGAAACTTTAATAATGGGGAAAAAAAAATCTTCTTTCTTAGTTTTTAAAGCAGATTGCACTATTTTTTGATATTTAAATGCACTGTGGGTTTTATAAAGCAGATGTCATAAAATTCGGTTATTAATTATACCTCATGTTGAAGTGTTTATTTCTCTAAGTGAGTGTAGCAAAACCCCCTCCAAACCTGTTGAATTTGGTATATAAACACAAAGTTGTTGAAAATAGAGCTGAAAGGACAATTGCAGAGAATGGATCAAAGAGAAATCAAGTATATTTGACAGTTACTTATCTAACACATTAACATATGGATATTTGAGTAATGGCCATAGAGCACATCTGAATTTATCCTGTAAGTGTTTCTGCTTGTAAGAGCAGTCATATACTGTTTCTTACCAGCACATCCTATCTAGGTAGCTGTCTGTGGACAGACTGTAGCTTCCAGTTTTCAGTAGCTTTCAGCTTTCCAGTTTTTTTCCTGCCTTTGATGAAGCATTATGACCATGTTTCAGATTAAAAAACAAAACAAGAAAAATAAATATACTCACCAAAATTTTAATGCTGAAAAATCTTTGTCTAAACGATGGACGGATATGTATATCAGATGAATATAATTTGATAAAGTTTGACGTTCAGATATCTCATTTGGAGAGAAAAGTAAATGCTTGGAATTTTTGTTTTCTTATCAAAGTCAGTTTTTCCGTAGAACATTTTGAGACAATCTCTAATTCTAAGACATTTTAAAATAAATTCAACGCTTCTTTCACTTGTCTTGTTAGCTCAGAAACAGGCTAGTATAGATCTGAGCTTCCTTTTGAGGAATTCATTAGCATGTTTTTGATTTGTTGACACTTGTCACAATGTCTGTGTGTTACATCTTCCTATCTTGAGCCAAATAAAGCACCAACCCAGGTGTAGATTATGGTGAGTTCAACGCTTTTTTCCCCTTTTGAGTAGAAGAATTTGGTCATTTAGGTTACATACTGTCTAGAATGACCCTGACTGCCAAAGTCAATTTTGGATAATAATGATAATAACCTTAATGAAGTTAATGTTGCCTGTCAAGATAGGAATGATGATGATAGAGTCTTCTTAATTTTCTTTTTCTGAGTCCGACAATGTGTAATGTTAGTATTGTTCTCTGTATATTTTTTTCTTGCATTTTATATCTGATACATAGATACTCAATAGCCTGTTCTTTCTATCTATACATCTATAATTGATGAATGCTCTATATAATGGTGTATTACATATACACCATACAGAAAAGAAGTCTGCAGAAAGACCTTAGCCCACTTCAGAAAAACTGCGATATGTTTGACAGAAGTACTGTCTTGGTAGTTCCTAATTTGGTATTTTATTTTCCATCCTAAACTTCAAACTGATGCCAAATTTTATATCAGGGGAAGAAACCCACTGTCTTACTGTGAGGCTAAAATATGTGGAGATTGCTGAAAGTCTTAAGTAGCAAATCAAGCACTTTCCTTGTTTGCTTCTGTACTAGTTTTGGCTGTTTGGGTTCACTGATAACTGGTTTGGTTACTGTTTATTCTGCAGAGATTGATAGATTCATTTTTTGTAGATATAGTCTATTAATGCACGTTGCAGATTCATACCTAGGGTTCATCATACAGTCAAAAAGAATTACTTGAAATGTCTGTCTTGAATCTTTTAGTGTAGTAATCTCTGTTGGGCGGGTGCCATCAAGTTCTAACTAATCTCTTCTGTTTCAAATTAATAAAATCTAGTTTAGTCTTTATGATTAAAGATATTACTCTAAAAAAAGTGGAAACCAAACAGATCCAAGCATAAATAGTGTTATAACCCCAAGCTGGCAGTTAAGTACCTCGCAGCCACATGCTGTCTTCCTCTGGTGGGATGGAAAAAGGTAAGTATTCTTTTCTCATGTGTTGAGAAAAGAACAGTGTAATAATGGAAATAAGATGATGATGGTGATGGTGATGGTGATGGTGATGATGATAATAATAATAATAATAATAATAATAATAGGGTAGAGAAGAAGGAAGAGGAGTAAAAAGTAAGAGGGAGGGAGAGGAATGAAACACAAGAGAAACAACTGATACTCAATACAATTTCTCACCATTGTGGACCTGTGCTGAGCCAGTCTCTTCCTAGCAATCAGCATCTCTTGACCAAATTCTTCAGTTTGCATACTGAGCCTGATGCCATATGGTATCCCTTTGGCAAGTTTGGGTCAGCTGTCCCAGCTATACTCTTCCCCAGTTTACTGTGCCCCTGCCCACTGCATAGGGCACATGCAGAGCATGTGAGCATCCCAGAGCATGGAACCGGAAAGTTCCTTGACTTAAGGTAAGCACTGCTGAACAACAACCAAAACATCGGTGTGTTACCAACATCCTTCCTAGAGTCAATTCAAAACAGAGCACTATACAGCTACTAGAAAGGAAATTAACTCTATCCCACACAAACATGGGACAGAAAAGTAGTTCTGTGTTTCACAGGGCATGACAAGGAGAGGAGTACAGCTTGAATGCACACTTTCTCCATAGCTATCACCAAAATGGAAGAAGGAAGGAAATTCTTCTAACCATTGCCAATGTCACCCTCAGTAAAATGCTACACAAGATAACAAGCTATCATTTGCTTTTCAGGTTTAGCCAAACCCTGTAAAACAAAGTAATATAGAGGAGCAAGCCAGTGCTGCTCAGGTCTAGAACTGAAAACTGAAATTGTTTCCATTCACTAAATAGATTGTTTAAGGAAAAAAAAAAAAAAAGAGCAATAATTAATTTAGTGAAATGCTAGCTATTGTGTGGGCCATTTTTCTCTTCATGATCTGTTGAGCTCCCCTGGAAGCTCTTGTTGTGTTCAGCTGGTACTTCTAATTAAAAAGGAGTACTCCTTCTCATGCCACATTCCACAGTAGCTAAATGTGTGTTATTTTATTTTCAATCCTACTGCATTCTTCTGTTATTGGGCAGATTGCCTCTTTCTAATACAATATGTGTTAAAAAAATATATATTTAAAAATATTGGATGTGGCACTCGGTGCCATGGTTTAGTTGAGATTTTAGGGCATGGGTTGGACTCGATGATCTTGAAGGTCTCTGCTCTGTTTTTGAGATCAGAATTGCCAGTTGTATTTTTAATGCTTATGACAAGGCCCATCAAGTCACAATACTCCTTGTGGAGAAGAATTCCTGCTGCATAACTAACAGGAATAATATACATTTAGAATTGCTAAATCTTGGAAGTTTTTTAATGCCTTAAGAATGCAAGTAATATGCACTTGATTTTAGTGGATATAGATACGATTGACATATTTCATTCCCATTCTTAGTGTTTTTAATTTTTAAATTACCTACTGAATGACATCTATGTGCAAAACTACCTGTTAATATTACAGTTTGTTTTAACTCCAAAGGACCATGTTCTGCAGTAAATATTGTGGTCTATGCTTTTGCTGTAATTCCAGTTCAGAGCACTGTTTGACACAAGCAAAGTATTAGTATAGTTTTAGTGGTGTGCTTAGGATTCAATAGCATCTAACAGAGGAGCTCTTTTATTTTGGAAGGATAATAAAGCACTTAATTTTCAGTGATCAGGATTTTGCACATTAGACGATCATTTCAAGTAGCTAATAGCTATGGCTGATTTGAGTTTATCAATTATTTACAACAAGAGTCAAGGCATATCTGCAGCTTTTTTCAAGCTACTGAAGAACAGACACACGGAGAAGCATATTCAAGGCAAGGCAGAGCCCACTGCAGCACAGAAAGCTGCATTATTCACTAAGTTTTTGGTCAGGTTTTGCAGCCTGCATCAAGTTCTCTGCTGCTATGGCTACGCATTTATTTGCAGTAGCATTATCCAAGCTAATGCTACCTGAATTGCATGAATACAAATTTGAGATGGAGCTTTGATTGTATATAAACATGTTCCTCAAATACAGCAGAAAGAGTTTATCTTCACAAGCAGATCTTATTAAAAATGCTGTGAGTAAAGAAAAGCTATAATAAAATGCAAGCAAAAAAATACAGATTGCTTTTTGAGACTGCAGAGGTTGAAAGAAATCTTTCTGTCACAATCAGTAATTGCATTGTGGACTACATTTCTAAAGGTGACAAAAAGGTCTTGTTTCTGTATTGAGATCAAACTTCCATGGTAAGAGATGGTTGTAATTGTTATAGCTGTTTGTTCAGTAAATCTACACACAATAGAATAATTTTCATGTCACATGTAGTCTGAAGCATTTTAAAGACTTCTTCTTAAATAAAATCCTTATATAGTAATGTAATTCTGTCCCAATTAAACATAAGGAAACTCTTTTTTCATGTTTGTTGGGTTCTTTTCATCTCATATTTGTAATAGAACTGTCATCTGATACTCATATTAATGTCTCTGCTACCTTATTTTTGACAAGTGAAGCTGACAGTGAGCTCAAGCCCATCTTAGTTCTTGAAAGAGTGTGACCACATAGAGGTCATTTTTATTTCATCATCATATGTGACAGCAAGCTATGATTGGCATTTCAACCTAATTTTTCCTTAAATTTATGTCGCTGTCTTTTCCTCAACTGTAGGTAGTGAACATTAGGAAGTACCTAACAGTGAAGAAGCTACCCATGAAGATAACTTTTTCCCCAGAACATGTTAGCAGTAAAGGCACCCTCTTGAGCATTAGCAGTCCTTCAGGGTGGATACTGCTTTCCAGGCACTGTGCATGTTTAGCCATGTGATCACAAAACATCAGTACCTCTGGTGGAGAAAATTTTTGTTAAGCTTTGTGTTTTACTCAATAGACAAGTTTCTCAGTAGAAGACATGGAATAACTGTAGGCACTGTTATGAAAGGAAAACATTTAATAGGATTTCTATTAAAAAATGGTTCACAGTTGTTGCCATTTTAAGACCAAATCTTCACTTCAATATTGACTTCATAGGTCAAGTAAAATTGCTGCTTATTCTAACAGAAATAATTCCCCTGGAACCATCTACACTGTTTATAATAGGTTTTTTTTTCTAGAACATACAGAGTTCAAAGAAACTGACCATAAAAGTCAATTTTGCACGTGTGGAAAGAAAAAATAATATCCAGACAAGGAAAGTGAATTCACACATTTTATTTCTTTCTTTAGAACTATATCTGCATTGCCACAGTTGCAAACACATACCAGCACAAAAATATCCCTGAAGAATTTTCATTCCAAAATATCTAGGAAAAAGATTAATTTTGATGCAGAGTTTTTAGCAGTCTCTTATGCTCATAATTTAATGTTAGACTTAAGAAAACTTCCAACTCAGAAGGGATGGCAACCAGCAAGAGTTTAGAATGAAAAATGAGAAAAAAATGTTGGGACCTTTTCTAACCAAATAGTCCTTAAAATAATGACTGGCATAGGGAGATATAAACCACTCATTTATTTAATAATTTATTTATGAAAATAAAAATAAATAAATGATTGGAGACTGACAAGAGAGGAAAAGGGTACTTCAAATTAATAGTAATTGTGTATTATTACTATGAAAATACTGATCTAGATGGAAAAAAATGCTATTTTGCCCTTAGTATAAGCTAAACACACGCTAGCAACCTGTTTTTAGAAAGGTGAGGAGGAACTGTTATCCTACAAAAAATGTCCCTGTCTATTTTATTAAAGTCTTGTGAGATTTCCCTTATCAACTCTCATGAGTGAGGCTGCATGCATAACCTTCACCCTATGTCTTAGAATACAGCATTTTAGCTGAGCATAATGTAGACAAAAAGGAGAACTCAAGCTTTTTCAGAGTAAAAATTTTAGGTACTACCCTGAGACAAGGTGGACCTTATAATGGGGCTTTTTCTCCAGAGGTTTGACAACTTCATTCCTAAAAAGTGACTCTTTGAAGATGTCAAATTAGACACTCAGAAGAGCTAATTGCTTTTGTAAATATTTTGCCAGTGTTCATTGGTATTAGTTGAATAAGATCATGGCTCTCAAGGGAGGCAAGGAGACTTTCTGCAAGATAAGAATGGTAGCAAAGAGGTGACATTTGAAAGCAGTGACACTGTATATTCCATAATTGCACATACAGTAAATGTCAGCTTCATAATCGCCTAGGTAGATAACCAGATTTCCAAAAGCTACAGCAGACAAGTTATATATTCAAAGCAGTCAGCTGAAAATTTATCAGTGGAAAATCTTAAATCTGCAAAGGGAGCTGTAAATTATCAGCAATATACCCATGTTTGTCTTTTCATTTTTTAGTCACACAGAACTTCCCAGTCGAAGACAATTACCAAGTTTATATGTATAGCAAAGAGATTCTGTCACTTCTCAGAGCACTTTTCAAGTCTCTTCTATATTTGTTAAACAAGATTTTAGGTATAAATTTACCAGTCTGTTTCACTTCTGTTTTCTGAATATTAAAAACAAGTAGTATCTAAACTCCTGCCTCATTCTTCATGGGCTTTTAGAAATTTGATCTGAATAGCAGATTCACTGAACAACAGCCATAAAGCTCTTTAAATTGTGGGGTTTTAAAAATAACTAGATAGATATACACACAAGTATATATTTTCTTAAAGGGGTTATCTTTCATAAAGAAACCACAAATAAACCACAAGTGAAATATTAGGTAGGAAATTTTTGTCAGCTAGACAGCAAAAATTAGTTTTCTCTGGTTAAAGACTTCACTGGGGACAAAATCTGAGGTACTAACAGAGTATGATCCCTGACCTGGATCTGTTTTGTGACTCCAGTGATGTCTGATTAATGCAACATTGTTTAGTCGGTCAGAATTCAAAAGATTTAGAGAAAGCACAAAACGTTCTTCATTAAATTCTTTAAGCAATTTTCTTAAGTATCCTTTTATGTCTGGTAAGTGAATGTGTTCCATTAATGTTCTGGGATTTTTTTCTCCCTTTGGGAGAATTTAGTTCATTTTTTGTTCTTAAGTGGTTACTGTAACAGAACAAAAATGTTGTGTAGAAGAAATACTGGAGTCATGTTTCTGCCTGACTTTTTTCATTATAGGCAATACTCTGCAAAGGTGCAAACATGCAGAGAAAAGAAGGGTATCTTCAACTACTCCTTTTGTTGGGCTGGAAGAACTTGGAAGGTTTACTTTCGAGTTTCTGAATACTCTAAAGGGAAATTGGCAGTTCAGTTGTATCAGGATTAGTCCTTGCTTGATGAATCTAATATCTTCTTTGTTTCATTCAAAAAATAGATGAGTCTTGTGTATTTCCACCATATATGCCTAGGGTAATATGTGTTAATCACCCAGCAAGATAATCTGAAGCCTCAGAAGACCTTTTGGTGGCTCAGACATGGATATCAAGAGCGATAAAGGAAGGAAATGCAGGGGTCAAATGCTGCTCTTGCCTGCATGGCAGGAGGAAAAATGATAGCCAGGCTTCTGCTGAATGATCTGGAATAGTGTGAGCAGGTTGGTCTGCAGATCTTCTTTTCTTGTGGTGAGGTAGGTTACAAATCCAAAATGGGAAGCTGCAGTTAACTAATTTCAGGAAAGAATATTTGGATTTTAAATCTATTCTCTTTCAGCATACACTGTGAAGTAGTTTGGCTCTTATCCTTGGCATGGTAATATTTTGCTTTAAAAAACAGGCAACAACTTTTTAAAGCAAATTGTTTCCACCAAACAGAAAAATTATGTTAAATCTGTGCAATTGCCTAGATGATTTTACATCATGGAGAATAACTAGTATATTCTTCTTTCACTGAGACACTATCACTGTCTAGTAAGTAACCAGTCTTTTTGTTGCAATAGTTTGTCATGATGTCTTCAAAAGAGGACTTTGTAATGGTGAAGTTTTTTATTTCCATGGGGAAAAGAGTTTTTTATCATGCTTTTTTTTGTCTCCTGACAATATTATCTAACTCCATATACCAGAGAAATAAAAGAAAAACTGTTACCTGACTCTATAAGCTTGACTGTATTTGCATTAGGTTTTAAAAAATCTAAAGGCTGGAATGTGGAAAACTTAGGGTGAATTTATTCTACACTCTTCAAACTTGCAGTTCTTGATTTTTTCCCTCCTTGTAGCACAGCAAAATGATAAAATAAGAAATTGAAAAGATAACATCGGGACTACTTAGTGTCATAAACAGGGAAATGGAATGAAATCTCAGCAGATTTTCAGCACAGGCAAATAATTATTCCAGAGGTTTTTCTTTTTATCTGTTTTCTTAGGCTTTAAGCCTATTTCCTTGTATTTGAAAAGAGATGAGTGTACACGGTGCATTATAATACAGTGCACATAAAAATACTTGAATTAGGTCTAGACAGTCTACTTTTTGTACTTGAGGCAGGATAGCTTTTAGGTCAGGAATGAATTTGTATATCACAGCCCAGTTTGGGGGTTTCAAAGATATTTGGGTATCTGTGTACTACACCTAATGGAGCTATGCAATTTCAGAAGCATGTCCAAGAACGTGGCAGGAATCGTTGCCATCCATCCCTCGTCCGTTAGGAGTACTTGAATCAGTAGACTCACTGACATTTGTTATTTATAGTGGCGCTCTGTGAGCAGAGGAGCTAATGAGCAGAAGGGAACTTTGCAGGGATACAGAAAACATGGTTTAAATCCTCTCCTTGATGGAACAGTAAATCTTGATGAACCAGGGTTAAACACAGCTGAGTGAGAGCTTTCATTACCCAGTTTAACTTTGGCACCTAAGTTTTACTGATCTTTTAGCTCGGTAACTAAATTTATTAACAACAGAAGAAATTCCTATCAGAGTTGTGTACCTTAGGTGAAAGGCAGCTGTTTGAGTTACTACGGATACATGTTAGCCAGAGAAATAAGTCGTAAAGGTGGTGATCTTCCCATTGTTTTCTCTAGGCTCTGGAGAGGGGATTAGAACATGAAACCTAGTAATACATAAAGGCTTCTGCTGCTTTTATAGCTTTGTATAAGGCTCGCATTTTCTGATTTTGGTTGTTTTTTACTTAAATCATAATTACATTTGGTGATTTTTTTTTATGCTGCCTTAGTTTCAAAAGCAGAGATTAATCCCCAGATACTCTGAGTTTCTTGCCAAAATTGTTTTCTTTTCAGTGCATAAGCACAGAAACATTTATCTGAGGACATATTCTTATTTTAGTGGGTGCATTTTATTGTTGTCATTACCAGAGAAGGGAGACTGGATATATTTTTTTCTTCCTATGCTCTAAAATGTAAATATCTCCTTTGATCCATCTTTTCCTGGAGAAAGTGAACTTTATGGTATCTAATCTTTCAGTCTGCCATCAGTAGCTCAAGAGCTGAATGAGTCAATCTAATGCTTCCAGATCTGCTGGATAACTCATATAAACACATTGCCAAATTAGGCTGAGGAAGGAGCTTGTGGAGGACACTGTTACAATCTGGTCAGTATTTATAAAGGGAGATAACATTAAATGACAGCTATGTCAAAATAAATGCTACAAGCTAATAGAGTTCCCCATCCTTTCTTCTGAACCTAAACCTTGCTGCTTTTTTTCTTTTTTTTTTCAGTGGTGCATGGGAAGTAGCTTTGGTTTGGGGTTGCTTGGGTTTTTATAGCATCATTATGTTGAAAAAGACCTCCAACATCATTGAGTTCAACCTTGGATCAAACATCACCATGTTAACTAAACAACAACACTAAGTGCCACATCCAGTCATTTCTTGGACACCACCAAATATGGAGGCCCTACCACCTCCCTGGGTAGCCCATGTCAAAGCCTTGTCACTCATTCAGTAAATGAGTGACATTTACTCACTAATTCAGTAAAGAATTCTTCCTGATATCCAACCTGAAGTTACCTTTTGTGCAACTTAAGCCTCTGTCCTCTTGTCCTATTGCTGATTGACTGGGAAAAGAGGCCAACCTCCACCTTGCTGCAACTTTCTTTCAAGTAGTTGTAGAGAGTGATAAGGTCTACCCTGAGCCTCCTTTTTCCCAGGATAAACAACTCCAGCTCCATCGCCCTTCTCTGGACACACTCCAGCACCCCAGTGTCTTTCTAGTAGTGAGTAGATGTTTCCTCCATAAACAATCAGAGGACTTGAGTGCTGAGTACAGTGGGACAATCACTGCCCTGGTCCTGCTGGCTGCACTATTGCTGACACAGTCCAGGTTGCCATTGGCCTTCTTGGCCACCTGGGCACATGTTGGATCATGTTCAGCTGCTGTCAACCAGCACCCCCAGCTTCTTTTCCACTGGGCAGCTTTCCAGCCACTCTGCCTTCAGCCTATGGTGCTACAAGGGGTTGTTGTGACCCAAGGGCAGGACCCACCAGCTGGCCTTGTTGAACCTCGTACAACTGGCCTCAGTCCATTGATCCAGCCTGTCCAGATCCTTCTGCAGAAACTTCCAGCTGATCTCCAGCAGATCAACACTCCTGCTCAGCTCAGTGTCATCTGCAAACTGAGGGTGCAGTTGATACTCTCATCCGGATTATCAGCAAGCATGTTAAACAGGACTGGATCCAATGCTGAGCCCTCGGTAACACCGCCAG
This sequence comes from Cisticola juncidis, assembly GCA_013400215.1. Lineage (NCBI taxonomy): Eukaryota > Metazoa > Chordata > Aves > Passeriformes > Cisticolidae > Cisticola > Cisticola juncidis. The sequence goes on from VXBR01008710.1 coordinate 516,723, forward strand.
GGTTTAGTTCCTTTCTCCACCACTCTGGGCCTGGCCATCCAGGCAGGGTTTCATCTAGCAAAGAGTGCACCCTTTCTAAGCCTTGCGCTGTCAGCTTCTCCAGGAGAATGGTGTAGGAGACAGTGTTGAGGGTTTTACTGTGGACTACATCCACAGCCTTTCATCAGTCACCTGGATCAGGAAAGGAGATCCAGCTGGTGAAGCAGGACCTGCCTATTCTTAAACCCGTGTTGGCTGGACCTGATGCCCTGGGTTGTCCTGCACATGCCATGTGATGGCACTCAAGATAATCTGTTCTATAACCTTCCCCAGTACTGAGGTCAGGCTGCCAGGCCTGTAGTTTACAGGATCCTCCTTCCCACCCTTCTGGTAGATGAGTGAAATTTGTCACAATTTGCTTTGTTTGGTTCTTAAACTGAGATCTCCAGGCTGTTTTTACAGACATGTACAGTTGCACTGAAAGGTAGAATCAAAGCACTAAACACCTGAAGAGCTTTAAAATGTTAATTAGTCTGGGAAATCAGGTATTAAGCATTTTTAACTAACCTCTAAAATTAATTTATGTGTTTAGTTTCTTGAAGAGATAAAATACCTCATAAATAGATGCACTGTTTAGGGTGTTTAGGTTCCTCGTAGCGGCTAGAGAGGCACATACCCATCCTACACAGGAGTTAGCCTATATAAATTATTAATTGTCAGTGAGTTCATGCCTCCAATTTGAAGTCCATGAGGCTGAGACATGATAAGCGTTGTTCATGTTTTAATTCTCTGTCTCTGTGTCTAAGAAAATTAATAAAACAGGACACAGCACATTCAATACTGCAGATGAAACAATAGCTTAAATAGCTGCTCTTTAAGTTCATATTCTGTCCTAAGCTGTGAACAATACAAGTGCTTCTGAGTTGCAAAAATACTGTAATTTTTGTAAGTAATTCTCTTACACGCAACATACAAAATTTACATTAAATTTGGATAGCTAACTTTGTTACATTTCCAAATTCTGGTATTTTGATACTCGTCTATTTTCCTTTATTATAGAGTATGCTTGTGTAATTTGTGTTACACTGATAGTGCAATAATAATAGTTTTTTATCTACTTGTGCTTTATTTAGCTAGCTGAATTAAAAGTAAATAGATCAGTAGTGTAGCTTTAAGTTATGCAGCCTTTCTGGAATGCAAGGTGAGTTCTTAATGTCAGCATAAACCAGGATTGATGTGTGAGTAGCTGCAAACTCCGTTTTGGCCATTCAGCACAGAAAAACAGTACTTTGCTATCAGGTAATCTCTAGTTTTATAATTGTACTGTAGATGGTAGTCTTCCCCTTTCTCTAAGAAATATAAAATCATTTTAATTCTGTGTGATCCATCATCAGGCAACTACTCAAAAAAGTAACATTCTTAAATGCTCTCAAATGTCCAGTAGCAAAAATAAATGAAGGGCAGAGTGCATTAAGGAATTTCCAGTTGTGTCTCAAAGGGCAGAGAAAACTGCTGTGAGAGAGCTCCTGGGATAGCTCCTACTCTTGCTGCCTTTAGCAATAGCTTCCTGACTAATCAGTCTCTGAGCTTACCCCAGTGCTTTAAGTCTGTTCTTTCCCTGTTGCCAGCTGCTGACTGAAAACAGGACACAGCCAATTACTCTCTGCTGAGCTTACCCACTCTCTGTTTATCCACCTAACAGCAGTTGCTCTGAGATCATTTTATTGAAAACTTGTTATGCAGTGAGATCTACTATTAGAAAATCTTGTATTTGTTTCAGTGGGGTCAAAAATACAGGAATCTTACAATCTAAGATTGGATTATATTATTTGGAATAGCTGCTTCCTATGGGACAGAAAACAAAGCATGCTGAAGTGGAATTAATTTCTTTCTTTTCCACATTCCAATGTCTGTCAAATAAAAAAAAGGTTATCTTTAATATTAAAAGTTTTAAAAATAAACTGTTAATGACTTTTTAATTGCAGATACTACTGGAGATATCCTAATTTCTTGGTGTGGGTTCTGATCTTCCTTTGCGGATGTTTTTTCTTCCTTTCTATTCACATCAGAAACCATATGAATGATACCTAATGGTAGTTTTTCTTGTCCCCAACCACATCTTATAGCATCTTTATTCTAACCCATCTTTCTTACTCATTTATCAGTCCTATAGCACATTAACATGTTCAACAGAACCACTTAACTCTAGTGTATAAAACATTTTACTCCTATTTCAGTCTGTAACTGGAGATTTAGCCTAATAAAAAGGGCATTTTTGACCTGTGCCAATAAACTATAAAATGTACTGTGGTCTGAAAATGAGAATATTGCTTATTATAGAAGTCTTTTACATTCACATTAGTAATAAAGCTTTGGTGAAATTGTGCATGTTGAAGGAACTAAGCAACCAGAAAGACTGCAAAGGATCTCTAGCTGATGTTTTGTGGGAAAGCTGTAGTAACACAAAATATATTTTTATTATTTTTCTAGTAACTGAAAGTCTAAAGAGATGCCTTTAAAAAATATTATGTCCTAACTACTTAAAGCTAAATGAAAGCCAGGTCAGCAATAACTTAATGTGCTGCCCAAAAGTCATAAAATATTTTTAAATTAAATGGCCATGCAGTTTGCATCCTTCTAAAGATCTGAGGAAAACATGGTGGGGTAGGATTCAAACATCGTATGCTTAGACCTCCCATCCAAAACTGGGTGTCACTCAGAATCTGGTTTTGCTCAAATATTGCTACAGGATGCACTTTAAGATCTGCTAGCTCTGGGGTTGCACCATACAGACAAACAAGATTTTCTTTATCTGTACTTCTACAATGCCAGTACATTGAGTAGCTGCAGGATATTTTTTCTTATACCTAGTACCTCTTTGCTTTAATTTAGCCCACTTGAAAAAAGTCACCAAAACAAATGGGCATTGCTTTTTATTTTCAGTTTAAAAATCTTTATAACCTTAGCCTGCATTGATATAGTGAAAGTTATTTCAATGTTTCCATTACAGTAATACATTTCTGCAAGTGATAAGAAAACTTACTTGGTCAAGAACACTTTTTTGCAAAAATACCAACTGTATTTCATATAGAAATAAAGTTTGACTAAAATTAATCTACCAGGGCCTGGCTTTTTCAAAGCTAAATTAAACAAGTTAGGGAGAACAATAGGAAAATATGAGAAATGGGAAAACTTTTCTTAAGCTGCCAGTGTGTATGCTGGTAAAGAGTGCACTCCAGTGCCTTATGTTCTTGGCTTTAGTTGCAGATTTCAGCTGTCTTTTTTTTTTTTTTTTTTTAGATATTAATGTAGAATTCTCTTTACATCAAATTGTTGACCTTAAAAAACTAAGTTGAGTGCAATAAAATTTTATTTATTTAGTTTTCTTGGAATATGGTGAGCAAGCTAGTGGAGAAGTCGGCTTCAGGGTGCTTTGTATTTTGAACAGTGCTGCAGCATTGCTGTCCTAAACAATATTTTCAGATTTTGGAGCTAATGATGCACTTTGGACACTTATATGAGGTACACTGATGAGAAAAATATATTGCCCCTGAACTGTTTTCTTCTGATGAAGCAAAATGCTTCTCTGCAGTATTAAGTTCTGCTGCATATGTTTAGGACAAAAAGAGCTTTGTAGTTTTCACACTGCTAAAAGTATCATAATTGGTATTTCAATATCTTTTAACACGTTCATATTTGGTGTATCATAGACATCAAATTTGAGCTTTGAGCTTGTGCCATTTTCAGTACATATTGAAATCCTTCCTCTGTTTGATGAAAGTAACATACTTAAACAAATGTTTCACCTGTTGTCTTTAAGGAGTTACTTAACTTTGAGGTATAAGAGCAGTGGTGGATTTGATGTTGAGTTCTTCAGCTTGCACAGAAGTGGGTATGTGGAAGTGAACAAATTCACCCAAAAAAGCTGAAATATCTTTCAATTTACTCAGTAAATCAGTCCAGGATTATTAAGTCAGCCTAAGAATAGAACTTCTATCAGCTAAACTTTCCACTGGGATTTATGATTGGAGTGCATATAATAGCTCATTACTGATCAATGCACGAGAGATGCTCTGTTGTAATATGTATTCATGGGAAGTATCTGTACTTGTTTTCCATTTTACATTTTTGTAAATAAAATCCCATTAATTATTAAAAAAAATGAGTCAACCTTGAAACTCCCTGGATCATGGTGCATCAATCAAACAGAAGCAGTGATTTTTTTCTGGGATATTTTTTCAAAATAGGTTTCCAGTTAATGTAACCTATTGTTACCCATTGTTGGCAAATTAGATTTTCAGCAGTTTTAGGAAACAAGAAATACTGCGCTCTAACTAATATTAGTTGTTGAACTAAATTAATCCTTAAAGCAAGTTAATAAGACTATCATCCAAAACAACAGCAAGATAATATAAAAATTACACAAGTGCCATTACAGATACTTCTGATAAAAAAAAAAATTCATATTTCTTCATCACAATTGGAGTTGACCTAGAAGTTTAATTTCTAATACAATAGAAATAATTGCAACTAGAACTTGGGGCAGAGGTCTATTAGTTAAAAGAAAAAGTGTTTGTAGGTTTTTCTTGTTATTTTTTAGAAATTGTTTCATTTGTGCTCAGTCCTTTGATACTTTTGAATATGAAGATAAATATGGAAATAAATCATTTCATGCAAACAGTGGTGCTAGAAATGAGATTGTGTTTTGTCTTCTGAGTCACTTTTTAAAACCTACTCTGATAATAGTCATTCTCCCTGTGTTAAAAAAGACAGAAAATAAAGCACTAACTTCGCAGGAAGAAATCAATGAAGTATCTGCATTTTTTTGCTTTTTCCCTGCATACAGGATACTGTCAAAAATGTGGCAGCTGACATCATAGTCAAACTGATCTTGGAGTCTTGAAGTATTCTAATTTCTTGGGATGAGTATTTGATTACTGGCCAGTTCAGTGGCCCAACTGGGTTAGCTTGAGTCACCTGAAGGACTGTTTATAGCCATTATTCTGGGTGGAGTTTGTATTTGATAAACTCATAACCATTACCAAAAAAAAAAGTGGCAAGTGTATGATGTTTTCAAAGGTTTAACAACTCACAGCAGCTTCCTGACTTAAATGTATGGCCCAACAGGAAAAAGCAGCTTGAAGTTCGCTGTTTTGTTTGGGATAAAAGTTTTGAAGAGTGCTTTTGAAACACTTTATTTACATGTTTTATTTTCTGATACAGTATTTTCAGTTAATTCAGATTCAGCTCAAATTAACAACTCTGTGTGCTTTGGGATAATTAAATTACTGTTTCCTCTTATCTTGGCTCACCATGCAGACTGTTGCCCACCCCTATAGCTGCTTTTACTCCATTGCTATAGCAGCTCCGTTATTTAGGGATAAATCTTTTCTTCTCCCCATCAGTTGTTGTGAAAGAAATGTAAGCCACCTGTGAAAAAATTAGCATATTTGGACTGACTTCTTGTGTTTGCTTGTCTGGCTGTATTCCAGGTATTTTTACGTCTGTGTAAGGGAAGGAGCAAATGCAGGTATTTCAGCTGTTCCTAGTTATTAAAATTGACCTGGATGTTCCACAGACTGGGAGGAAGGAGAATGGAAGGCTGAAAAAAAGGTTCTTGTGAATCAGTGAGAAATGAAGGGGGAGGGATGCGAGGGGCGGCTGAAGGGGTGCAGGAGCCCGCGCCTGTGTGTTGGGAGCATCAGCCGCCACATCGGCCGGGCAACCCAGGTTGCCATGGCGATGGCAGCAGCGACCAGGGATGAGCACAGCTCCCACTGCCCCGGACTGCAGATGCCAGATGAGTGTTAGAGATGCCCCAGACCTTGTTCTGGCAAAATGCCTTTGTTCCCAGCTGAAGGGAGGACCAGACCAAGCTACTGCTGGCTTTACAAAGTTGCACATTCAGCAAAACTTTACAGTCGTGGGTGTTTCTTTCTGACAGCTGGTGAAGAGAAGTAGAGCTTAGGAGGTGGATATGGAAAACAAACACTGGTTCTACTCCAGGGAAACTTGCCATGATGCAATTATTTTTTAAAATTTATTTATTTAGGAATACAGGTGGCTACTAATAGCACAGGCCCTCTAATTGCCTCCCAGGAAAACAACATAAAACTGATATTGCCCCTCTTATTTGTTATCAAGCGGTCATTGCGTAACAATGCACTTCAATAGGAGTAGCACACTTCCTTTTTTGTGCACAAGTGAGCATTACTTGTAGTTTTGAATGTGAGTTGTACTTACCTCTAAATGGGGATTTTAAGCTATGTGTCTTTACATACCAGAAAATAATCCTTAAAATAACCAATTACATTCAACCTTAAAAATTTCTTCAAAAAAAGACATCATGTATGTTTGTTTCTGGAAGGTTAAAATTTCTCACAGTTAAAACTGGTTACAGTATTTTTAGTTGACCAAGGTTTGTATTACCATTATACCATATCAATTAGCTTAAAAGACCAAATGTTTGGTTTTTTCCTTTTTTTTTTCCTGTCTGTGCACACACACCTATTAATAACATCCAATCCTATCACTTGATTACTCCCTCCAACTCCAGGAAAACATTTGAAACAGACTGTTAAATTAGGGCTTCGTTTGGCTTAGGTTTGGGATTTTGGGAGGCAGAGGGAGGCAGTATTTACTTGTTTGGTTGGGATTTTTTGGGTTTCTTTAATATGGTGGGGGCGAAGGGGGAATATTGTTGTTAAAGCTGTAATATGATAACCAGAAAGATTTAGTAGAAATCCTAGGCTGAAAATAAATGTGGTAACTCTTCCATAAGTGAGTCTGTCACTGAACAGCAGGCTGACTGCCATCAAGAAACACTTCTGACACAGTAGATGTATTTTGGGAAAGGGGGGAGTAATGGAATGGGTTATTTGATGGGGAGTCTGAGAATGTATTGCCTGAGAGAAATGTCTGGGGCAGAGCTGTGATACCTACTCTTTTTATTTTTTTTTCTGTTGCTAAGACAAAGAGAAATAATAAATTTTACCCCAAATGTACATTTTTCTGCATTGTATTGAAAACTGAAATTTCTTTCCTTTTGGCATGAAATATTTGCTTTTCTGAGAGAAAGAAAGAAAAGCAATTGAGAAAGAAGGAGATGGATGTTACTGCCTTTCCTCAACACCCAGATTACTTCATCATTTAGCCAGGAGATGAGAACACAGATTCAGTTTTGTTCCTTTGTGTGAGAATGTTTGTGAATTTTCTAGAAATAAACAAGTCACCTACTCACCAAGCTTAGCTGCTCTTTCCCAATTGCTGCATGCTCTGAATATCTATGAGTAGTGGAACAGTCCCAACGGATTCAGTCCAACTTAAGTCTCGGTGAGAAATGGGTTTGACAGAGTTAATCAAGACATCCAGACACTGCATTGGATCATCAGCTTACTTTTTAGGTGAAGTTGCAAGGTTTACGGCCTCAGTTACTACAGTGTAGATAACCCTTAGGTCAAGGTATAAAATCTGAGAAGATACAGATTGATCTATGCGCCTTTTGTGTGAGGTACAGGATTTTCTCTGTGGATGATATGCTGGTAGAATCAAAAGGAAACATGCCTGCAGCCTTTCTTTTCACATCTTTTATACAACCCTTCTTTTTGTAATAACCTGTGAAAACATGCCACAATAAGTGGCAAATTTTTTTATCTGCCTTTGGAGAAACAGAATCTCAAAGCACCTCCCCTGAATACCTTGGGAATAAAAGCTACGGTGTTTGGCATAGTTTTCAAGATCATAGGACCAATATTATTTCTTAATACTTTCCCCCCCCACCCTTTTTCTTTCTTTTCTTTTGGAGGTTCACATTTTGCAACAGGATTAAAATTACCACAGTGACTTCTGAAAAAAGTTGCTGTTCTAATTTCACTTCATATTTTTCCAGATCATCTCCCTCACTGCCCTTTTCTGGGGGCCTTCACGGGAGAAATTGTTTTAAAAGGATGATGAATCAATTTAGGCAGAAGCAAGATAAATTCTCCTACACTTTCAGGGAAATGTCTCTTGTATTTTTCTATCAAATGATCATCAATATGCATTAAGGTCTGGTGGGCAAGTACTAACCAGTCGTTTCCTAGATATTTAATCTATTTCTATTTTTTTCATATTTTTTCCGTTAGTTATGACTAAGATAGGCATTGAAGAGCACAGTATATATTGGTCATGTCCATACCATATTTTCCAGCACTAACAGAAGGATATAAAATATCATTTAGATTAGGGTTTCATCCCAAATGAACATGTCCTTCCTGATCTGTACATTTATAAGAACATTAATTCATTTTTTTCTTGGGTTTTACATTGCTGTGTTAGCATCTTCCATCACCTCAACAAGCCACCCATTTCTCTAAAAGCAATTTTGGTTTTGGTATATCTACCATTGTGATAAATTAAAAAGCCAAACAGCAACAACAACAAACCCAGCAACAAAAACCTCCTACTCTTTTGGATTTGCTGCATGTCAAAGACTGAAGTAATTGGTTGGTAAATTGGTAATTGGTAAAATAATGTAGGTATAAGTGTTCATTGCATAGCAGATGAAATGTTTCGACTTTAATGTAAGAGAGAAGCCTCTTGTTTAATTGACCTGCGGCTTTCTAGATTTAAATGTCATTTCTTCCTTTAAAACTTGGTCATCTTGTTGAATACAAAGTATCCAAGAAGGCTGTTGGTAGATATAATTTGCCCTAAGTATCCATGGAAGAAAAACCCAGAAAGACAAGTTCTGTAGAAACTGGTTTTAATCTCATAACCTTGCAATAAATACAAATGGAAGATCCCAAAAGATAACCAGTTAAAACAAACTTAAAAAAAAAAACCACCAAAAAAAACCCCAAAAACCAACAAAACAAAATAAACAAACAAACAACCCCCCCCCCAAAAAAAAAAAACCAAAACCAAAAAAAAGGTGGCAGAGCACTCAGAGGAACAACAGAAAAGGAATTTCAGCCAGCTGATTTGTGTGGCTTTGGTTTGTGTGGGTGTTGTTAGTTTGTTTTTTTAGTAGAACTGGGTGTCCCAAAAACTGCCAGGAATCAGTCTGAGGGGTTTTCCATGTTCTTTCATGAATCCTTTATCTTAGGGAATCCTGAGAATGTCTTGTGATACTGTGGGGGTTTTTTACAGAAGGAAAAGTGGAATTACAGGTTGATCAATTAATATTCCCCCCAAGAGAAGTACATACTTTAATGTTCTGTTCTGTAAGACTTAGGTGCTAATGGAACTATTTTCTCTGATTTAAGTACATAGTATTAATACTATGGATCAGAAATAAGTTTTCTAAGTGATTTAAAAAAGGATTTATTTTAATTAATGTTAAGTATTACCAATTCAAATAATAACACTGCTATAAAGTTCTGCTACAGAAGTATCATTGTTATCTGAAGTGGAAGTTTAACATGTTTTTTATCCCAAAACACAGATATAAACCATTAAAACAGCATTCCCCTGCAGAAACATCTGAACAGTGGTTTGCTGGAAAACTGAGTGTGACCGACCTTTTATTTCTTAAGCATACACTGTAACCTGATACGTACCGTGGTTTAAAGTTTCACACACACCACAGAGCTGAACCATTCACCAACTGCTTTAAGCAAAGGAAGATTGCAATTCATTTAGTGATTCAGTTCTTTTCAGATCAGCCCTGGAAATTTAGATGTGAAGCAGATCCATGTGTTAAGATATGTAGCATCTCTGTTGCCACTCATTGTGCCACTTAGTATACCAGTGAATTCTGTTATATAATACAAACTTATATTTGTAACTACAGATGATGTTTTAAAATGTAATAATTTTAAAATATTATAATTATTCTTTTTCATCTTTGTAGAACACTGAAGATTTTCTTCTTTTTTAGTATTAACATCCTAGCTGATCATGATAGGAAGAATACAGAGTTTATCTATCATCTCATGCTTGGAAAGTCTGAGTTTTATTTAAATGATTCTCTGTTCAACTTTCAGGTATAATTACTGTAAGGCTATAGTAATAGGTCAAAATAGCAATTTTTTTTGGATTAGATGATAATATTACCTAATAAAGAGAAAATTCCCAGCAAAGCTAGGTGTCAATAAATTGTTAAGATTACAGAGCATGGTTCTCTTGGTTCCTCCTCTCATCTTTAAAAATGATTGACATGTTACATTTTCTAAGTGTTGTTCTGGTGCCAGTGTATAGGAGATTCTAAACGAAACCACTTTTATACATTAACCTTCCTGAATAGTTTATGCGTTAAAAATTATAACAGTAAAGTGAAACCAGATGGACTGAGTAGAGTTGACAGCACCTTTCTGAGTGACGAAATTGCTATTGATTTATGACAAATGCCAGTAGAAGCAGGCAGGGACGGTTTTGTTGCTGTCAGATGAGAACTGAATGTAGGCAGGTTTTGTTATCAATCATTTGTTGTCGGTGTAAGACAGTGGCAGGCTGCTATAATTGATTTGATAGCTCTGTCTGACTTGAGCTCCAGTGGCTACCACAGATCGTGGCAATGCAGCAGTGCAGAGAATTGACATGAAAAAGAAGTGACATGACTCCTCAGAGGCCAAGTTGTATGATTTAAAGGTGTGTGTTTGTCAAAACATTTTATAAATCAGAATTTTCAGACTTAGAGGCAATTTATTGATAGCATGCAATTTTGAGGTTAGTCTGGAAATGGGCTTATTTTATACTGTGGTATTAAATTTAATAGAAGCCTTATGACCTAAAAGGATTTGCATGGGTAAAGAGACTTCTTTTTCTCTTCTCTTTTCCTTGAAGAACAGCTTACATGATTTCATTCAGTTTGGTCTTTTGATGAAACTTTTCCCCTGATATAGTATCTGTCCCAGTTATGCCTAGTGTGATTGTAGAGTATCACTATGACACTTTGATCCTCTGTAATAGGTTGGGTTTTGTGTTTTAAAGAAATAAAATAATGATGGCTACTAAAGGCCTAATAGGACTATGGAATAAAGCTTTGGGGACTCAATTCTGAGGTAACCCCAAATTAGTCTGTAATGTAATATCCAGAAAGCCTTACTTATTTCTCTGTGAATTTTTGATACCTGAACAGTTTCAAGTTTGGTTCCAGCTGAGTTAATTAACAAAAACAGATTCTCTTCTTTGCTATTTCCTGCAAGGGTAAGGATTATAGAATTAGAAAACACACTGCAGAGAATTATTGTACGAAATATGAAGTCATGGTTATATTCTGCCCTTTCTTATTTTAAGCATTAATTATACCAATCAGATACAAACTTTATTCCCAAACAAAACTCTCTAATACTTATTTTATGTAATGAGAGCTTGAGAGATAAGAAAGCACCATGTACTTTATATAAACAGAAGATTCATGAGCTAGGAAGGATTCGGACAGTTAAGTAAGTGTGAAGATCAGGCTTATTTTTGATTCCACTGCTGTGCATCTGTACATAAAGTCAGTAATTCTTTGTCTGGATCAAGGAAAGTATTTTTGCAAATAAAAAGTGAGATCCTGATGCCCTCCACCAGTGTTCAAAAATAATTAATTCAACTAGAGTTAATGCAGGACAGGGCTGCTAGGTTAATACAGACAAATAGACTATTAAAAATTAGTTGATTGAAACAGTATGGTTTGTTTAGTCTAATAAAAGGAAGGCAAGAAGAAAGTTTATGTGTGCATAGATGTGTGTGTGTGTGTGTGTGTGATACACACGGATATATATTTACATGCAATGTAAATATATATATAATAATATGTACAATACATTGTATATGTTTGGGAGGGTAATTGTTGGAGAAGAAATGTTAACAGGATAAACACAAGAACAAATGGAAATTAGTAACAAGTGCAGTTTTGAAAATAGTATTCTAGTAGAATGAGCAGTTAGTCCCATGTTTACATTGGGACATTTTAAAATTTCATCTATTTATCAGCAAGTGAAAGTAAATTAGCATCATCATTGAAAATCATTAAGGAACTGGAATCTCTTAAGTCTTATATCCTATATTTAAACTGTTACTTTCTTCACATTAATTTGCATTTTTCCCAGTCAATTCCTGTTTGCTTAAATGGCTTATCGTTTTAGATAAAATGGTCTCTCAAAAAAGGGTGTTCATCAGTTGTGTTTATATTACAGAAAAAAATGGTATTTACAAAAGATTTTTACACTCCAAATGTCAAATATAGCTAGATTTTTAATATATGTATATCTTTCCTATTTTTTCAATTTTGTTAACATCCCCAAAGTCAAAGAAAAGGTTGATTTCATTTATGCTGATGGATATTAATTTCAGAGTAATATAGATACGATGAAGAAAGCAAAGACAACTGATGGATATAAAGAGAGATCATATTTCATATTGTTTCTAAAAAGATTCCAGTTTAAAGAGAATATCAGGTGGATATTTAAAGAGAATATCAGGTGGATAAGACATGGAAAGCTACTTCAAAGCTATAAACTACATGGGTGTTTTGATAAAACACACACAAAAGGGGTATTGAATTCTGCAAGGAACATGAAGAGACTAAGAAAATTGAAACAACTAGGATTAAAGATGTAGGTAAAGGCAGAAATATGGGAATAATCTTGAAGCCCTTGAGTTTCTACAACTGGAAAAAGTTGTAGTGAGTTCACTGTTCCAACTCCTAAATGTTACTGTAGGAACAGATACCCAAAAACTCTGTGAGAAGAAATTTGCTGAAGAACTTTGGTCTAAATTCATTGCACTTCATACAGTATGTTTATCATAAATTTTACCTAAACACATTCACCCCAAGGTATCAGAACAAAGGTGTAATACAGTCCTGCAGGTTACTGAGCAAATGCATTCAATGTAGAAATACTGACTAAAAAACCTACACAACTATGACATAGAAAATTATGCATTTGATTGCTCTACTTTTATGCCATATTTATATTCAAGAGTAACACTGTAAATCCAGTCAATTTAAACTGTAAAATACCCTGAAAGATCTGTTCCACAACAGGTCTGAAAATTGCACAAGATGATCTGGGTTAATTAGCTGCAACCTTTAAGACACCATTCCAACATGCTGAAGTTCATGGGTTTTGACATAAGTGGAGTACTAAAATATCAAAACTGCTTCTGTCAAAGGTGATTGTGCTTAATGATGTGTCTCATCTAGTGGTGCCTCTGTATCCTTGTCTCACTATTTATCTGGCTCACTTCATCATTAATGCTGATCTCTACGCTTGTTTCCGCAATACAGTGCATTTCTGTATCCCGTGATTTGTGTAATACACTAAGTTCCCCAGTTGTGTCGACTACTTGCTCATTACAGAGCTGGCACTTCACTGAGGAGGCTAACTGAGACTCAGAGTTAAAAGTGGCTGCTCTGCACTCTTGGTATGCTCATTACACTATTGGTTTCTAACCTTTACCTCTTGCCTCCTCCTAAAAAGTATCTGAAAAAATCATTTCAGTTATTAAACTTGTATTTCTCTCCACCACTACTCTGCAATTTTTGTTTTCTATGTGCTGCTTTAGTCTCCTGTGTCCTCTTAACAAAATTTGAAACAATTCACTAGAATGTAACATCAGTACTCTAGCCTCTAACGTTAAGGGCAAAAATTCTGGACATTTCTTGTCTTTCCTTAGATAGTGTGAGCCCTTTCTTTTTTAAGTACTACTATTTGACATGAGCCACATAATAATAATAATAATAATAATAATAATAATAATAATAATAATAATAATAATAATAATAATCTTATCCAAAAGTTTTCCAAAACTGTATTAAATAGATACGAAAACATTACAAGGTAAAATTTACTTTTACAAATTCTGTAAACAATGTTTGAGCTTAGTTACAGATGGATAGAACAAGTACCTTGTTTCCATAAGTATAATTTCATTACTTGCGAAACTTGTTAAGAAGCTAATATATAGCTACTGTTTTGTCTGAAGTGAACCAGTTCAGAAACTCTCCTTGTGGTCACCTGCATTAGACCATTAACATTTCAGAGAGCATTTCATTAACATTTGCATAGTATCTCATCAGACTCTTCTTTGACTTGATATAGAATGAGACCAAATCACCCCTGAGACTTCCCAAGGTGCTTCTTGCCTCTGAAGCTTGTGTGTCAAAAGCCCCTAGGAACTTGCATGTTTTTCAGCTAGAATATAATGATGGGACTGCAATTCAGACAGAGCTTTGAAGGAAGTGTACCAAAAGACACAAAAGGCTCCCTATTTATCTTCCCATTGTAGAAGAATATAAAAAGAATAAAATAATTATGCATGTGGCTAAAAATCAAAACTGGTGGGTGAGCTGGATGACCTGAAAAACTTCAGAAACCATTTGTATCCTGCCCTTAGTGTCCTCTGAAAAAAAGTTCATCTACTTCATCTCCTTCTATTCTGCATTAATAAACTTGGCTGAAGTTGAGCATGATTACTTCCTTGAGCAAGAAGCAAATTGCCCTATCTCCAGAAACTTCAAATTCAGCTCCCCTGCATTCGTCAAGGGACAGTAAACAGCCAACCTTTCCCCCACTGCTGTGATCTTTTCACAAAATGGCTTTTACTGCACCTCTGCAGTGAACTGTGAACAAACAAACTTTACAGCTATTTTCTATATAATCCTGTTACCTAGGAATAAGTAAAGATAAATAGGATCACTTCAAGGTATCCAAATCTTAACTCATGCTTTGGTGGGGAGGGGAGCAAAGAAAGCTTTCAGTGTTTGCCTCTGTAATGTTGTTCATGAAGCTGTGTGTTAAATTTTCTTTGTTTTTTACAAAATATTTTTATTGTCAATGTTTCTTTATTTTCTTAATTTTACTTCCCCTTTTCCTGAATTGAAGTGTAAGGCCAGATTATACTGCAGTAGATTATATATTTATACCTTAATATTTTGTATTTGGAGTTTTCAGGGGATACATTTTAGCTTGAAATTTTAATTGCATGCACTTATACTTAATTATGTATGCCATTTCTACTTTTTGTGGCTTCATCATTATTATTTTCATGGTTTTCTGTCCATTATTGCTTTGCAAAAGTCCAATGCAAAAGAGAACATGGGTGTTAAGCGAGGTAAATAATGCAGAATGTTCCCTTATAGAGGAGAATTATTCCTTTATTTTATTTCTTTGAATTGCAGTTGGGCAAATGTGATTTTTAAGTTGGCTGTGTCCTTTTTTTAAAGCTCTTGAAAAGCTTTAATCAGATACTGATGGCTAGCTAAATCTTACTGAGATATGAAAAAATCTCCTTCATTCTTCATCTTCCAAAAATCTTCCAATTTTCTCTTCCACCATTTTTTTCTGTTTTCCTCAAAGAATAGGAGAATATAAATGATGACTCTCCATTCTTACACTGTTATTTAAGATTCTTTTCTGAAACTTTGCAAGCCAAAAAATGCTGACATAATGATCACCTATCACAGGAGTTTTACACTAAGACATTTCACCAGGCCAGTGGACTTTTCTTATCTGCCTGTGTGCATGTACATGCACTTTAAAACATACATTTTTGCCTTATAAATGTATCTATATCCTAAAGTCTGCCCTTGCCATGCCAAATTGTCTCTAATCTGAGATACCAGTGAGTTAATACTTCATGTCTTTGATTGTAAAATTCATTATTTGCCTCCACATCAGTTTCAGTACATTAATATAAAGCATGTCTGTGTGAAGATATATTCCAAATGAAAAGAAACAGCTTTAGGAAAGTATTGTAGCTTGTAGTACCAAACACTGCTATGAAATAGTATACTGTGTATTTGTGTGTTGCTAGAAAAGAGTCTGAATGTACTATATGGCTAGTAAAAAAGGAGGGAAGGGCTGTTTCTTAGTGATCTAGAGCTCAGGAACCTGATCTATGGAGACTTTACAGTTAGGAGTCTTAATTCAGGGGGGAAAGCTGAGGGGAAAATTACCAGAAAGGAGTAATAATTATTCCCAACAATCCTGTTGGAAATTCTGAGGAGTTAAGAAAATAATTTGTAATTTTTGATTGAGACTGGTAATTTTAATTTAGTGGCTAATCCTAAACAATGGATCAGTCATAGACATGTACAAAACAACTGTTTGAGAAACTATACATTAAAGTATTGTAGCTGGGAATGGAAGTAAATACGTGGTCTGCTCTGTAGATTTAACTGCCTCAGTGTTTAATTAATGAAACAAATGGTTAAATATAGTACTTAGAAGGAAAGTCAGGAACCAGGAAGAAAATTGCAGGGATAAAAGGGACAGGTGTTATCACTTATAATAGGCATAACTGGCACAGTAGTACATTTTGTACTTTGTTTTTGCATGTAAATACATTTTAACCTTGTTGTGATAGAAATTTTCGTAGTTTTAATTAGTCTCCTCGTTTTTTTTAAATTCATTCAGACTTCTAATGTGAATATAGCAACCATTTCCAAATGAAATCCGTTTAGGTTTTTTAATGTGTGACTCAAGTTGTAGTACTTTTAAAGACTTAGAATAACACTGTCTGTCTGTTCTACAATTGAAAATGTAGACTGCATTGACTGTAAGGCTTAAGGCAAGCTTTCACTGGGACACTGCTGTCCAAATCTGTTCTTATGCCATTGTTTTATATCTGTTCAACTTCCCAGAAAATGAGTTTTAACTAAGAATTATTTGACCATTTTAGAGATATAAGTAAATTTAGAGTTGTATCTCTTATCTCTGTGTTTTACTGTGGAATTTCTGTTAATGAATGTCAGAAATATGTTTACTGTGTAAATCTGGTTCACAGATGTAATTTAACTGTTAGCACATGATCTAGCACATCTCATTGATACTACAACAAGAATTACATGAAGTTTCATGTTTTGTGTGACAGATGAGCTGCAGGGGGATTTTTCAGCAAATCCATATATACCTTATTAGTGCTCTTGCTGTATTCCTTGTTTTTGTTACCTTCATTTTGAGTAAAATAGCATATGGTTATATTACTCAGGAGAAATAATAAAATCACTTTTTCACATGGCAGATAGCTCTCCTTCCTTTCACTACATTTAAGAATCATAAAACTTAATGGATAGTTAAGAGTTTATTTTATCTATTTCCCTTTCAAGGATAGGGAATTCAAGGATACAAATGCCGTTCTTGATGGAGCTTTCTGCAAAAAATTAGACAAACACATCCACACTGGACAAAAAGAGCAGCATCTTTTTTTCTTTTTTGCATATTTGTTTCATTTGTGCCTCTTTATATATATTCAGGAAAAAAGGTTACTGAATGGAATGTCTTACTGCAGAGGAAGACAGACAGCACTGATCAAGGCAATAAGAGGGTTATGTGACTTCTGAAGTACCTTAATCAGCCCATGTTTTCCTTGGTATTTTGTTGTCTGCAGACGTAACAGCATGATACCTTTTTTCTGACTGTTCTTATAGATTAGGATTTTCAGATACCTAAAAGGAAAAAGTTCACTTATTTCTTGTAGTTCAGTGTAAACTGGACTAAAAGTTCAGTAAAACTTGACAAAAACCTGAAGCTGATGAACAGGAAATCTAAGGCATAGACCATGTTTTTTAAAAAATGGTGTTCCTGTTCATACGTTCTAGAAACAGCCTGATATTTTGATTTGTGTTGAGCAATTCTGTGACATTTCTCTCTTTTGTTATTAATAGAATAATACACATTCCTTCAGTTTTCTTAAATCTCTTTTAAAAAATTTATCAAGTGTAGCTGCAATTTGCTTTGAGGCTACTTTAACTAATGCCCTGGGTTTGATTTTATCTGAATTGAGGTTTGGGGGGGAGTTTCTTATAAAAAATCAGAGTCAGCTGTGCATTAGTGCTCTGTCACATGCATTAATTGTATTCAAAATGCAAATTTAGTTTAGAATACGGAAGTAAAAGAAGTCATTCAACATTTTGGCTTTGGTGGTCTCACCCACTCAGAGCTTTTCTTCCCTTTTGAGTAATGAACCAAGTCTTTTTTTGGTCTCCTCCTTATCAGTATATTTAGAGAGTGACTTTTTTTTTCTTTCTTTGCCAGTTGTATCTCGTTCTGAGTACTGATGTTACTATTTTTTCCTTAAGCAATTGTCTGTATTCATCCTTACTAAATCTCCCCCAAAGACTGTGCTTCTCTTTTCTGAATTTCAAGTCATAGAAGTCTTTGTGAATTAATCAAGTTGATTTCTTGCTACTTTTTCTGTACTTTCTCTGCACTGAGATAATGGGATTTTATTACTTTTATACTGCATTGTTAAAACATGCCAATATTTTTGAGTCTACTCTTTCCTAGTATTTCTTGCTGTAGGAACTTTCTTCTATGCAAAAATAATGTGGTCAGTGTTTACAATAAAGCTAATAAAACCTGTTATTTATTTCTCCTGTTTTAAAGCATTTCTTCTGAGGATATAAACTATTTCTAGCATTAATCTAAATTGGAATGTTGATGTTCCAACCTCTTCATATTCATAAGCAGCAGTAAACAATAATTTCCCTCTTGAAAACTGAGCAAAGTACTCTATCCAATGACTTGAAAATCTCTTTTTTCAAAAGAAAAATGTCTTCTTCTGGAGAAAACCAGTTTTTATTTAATTTCTTAGTTGCAAACAAAAAAATAGAATAGGTTGTCTGACATCAGTTCAGATTTTTGGGGTATTTCAAAATCCATTTTCTGGTAAGATTTCTGCTTGATAAATTTTCTCATTTCCTATGTCAAGTGGCTAAGGTAGTTAGCTGTTCATACCAATCAGTTTGGCCTTCAGCTAGACCAGAACTGAAGGCAGATAGTACACTTAAAACTTTTTTTTAATACATCTAATGGGAAAAGTGGCAAAAATTGTGGTTTTGGTGGCACTTGGGAAATGCAGAACATTTCAGATGATTAGAGTCTGAGGCCATTTTAGTTAATGATTAATGTGAACAACAAAAATACTAAGCTCTCCTTGATTTTGACATATTATAATCTTTTTCTTATAAAATATAACTTCTTTCTTGAATATAGTGAAGACTTTCCCTATGTTTTTTCTACCTTTCTATACTTATTGTCCTGTGTATTCTCAAATATGTTCAGTCCATTGACAGAAGGAGGTTGTTTGCCAGGGTTTTTTTCCCTGAGCTGTGTGTAATCATCTAATGCTAGAGAATAAATATAGTGGTCTCAAATGCCGTTACGCAATAACTACACAATATTTTCATTAGAGATTAAGATGTAATATTCTTCATTGAAGAATACTTCAAAAAGAATATATTAAAGTACCTATGAGGGCTTGATAAATGAGCAGTTAGCCATCTTCACCCTAATTCTAACCCTAATGCTGACCAGCACTGACACTGGTTTTCATCTTCACTGGGTGGAAGATGATACTGGCATTCAGAAGACAGTCTATAGATTGTATCTTTAAGTTTGTCAGATAAATAGTTCAGATATTTAAAAGAATATAAAAGCAGTTCTGAGAACAACTTCTGCCATGGAATTAAGTGGCTAGGTTGCCAAAGAGATTATTACATAGATGAATTGTAGGTGCCACATTTGTGTTGTATGGTTCATAATCTGTTATGAGGTGAAAAAATCCTCTTCAACGATTGTGATGCCAACATATAGTTGGGAAGAAAAGCAGCCAGATGACAAACTAAATAGACCTAATATCACATCCATCAAATTAGAATTGCTTTCTACTTGCCGAAAACTAATAGCTGGGAAGACCCTGTAAAAAGTTTTTCAGCAGCAGCCTAGGTCAGGAGATACTGAATACAACCTGAATATAAACTTAATAGACAGTAATATGTTAAATACAATAAAACTTGTTTGTTCATTGACAAGATTTTTATATTTGAACAAAAGAAGTTTGCTTTCTTATTTTAGGAAGGTTAAAAATGAATTTTCAAAGAACTCTTATCTTTTATTTTCCTTTTTGTTGACTCAGCATCATTTATAGACATTTTTCCTGTCTTTGTACTTTTTCCCATTATAATATGTAAACACTATTTTTGAATCCTTGTAATGCACTTGATAAATCTTTTTTTCTTAGAATAAATTAGTTAAAAGGTAACTGCCTTTTTGAAACTGTGTTTAGACTGACAGCTGGGATTTGGCAAAGTAATTGTTTCAAAGTATTAGTGTAGATTATTAGCAGAACTTTAATTGGCATTAATAGTTTTACTAAAGCCTGTTGAGTCAAGAAATCTGGATGCTGTGTATATTCATGTATAATATCTGCATGTGTATAAAATGTCTATAGACGTAATTTTTATATGTATTTATTAATAATATATTCGTTAGAATCAAGCATTAAGTTTTTAGTATCTAAAATTAGGACTTGCAAGAGTGTTAGTAATGTAAAATATTCCCTGTAATAGTTGTTCAATGTAGTTATGGGTTCTGTTGCTTGTATTTTTTCAACTTAAGGGAAACAGTTTTGTTTCTAAAACTAGTGCATTTAAAAACTGTAATATTTTTCATTTTTCTAGATAAATCACTAAAAACATAGGAGGTCAGTTATGTCTGAAATTGATTGACTTTAAATTGACCTAGGTAAAATAATATGTTTTATAAAAAACTGCTTTACAAAGAATTTCTACCATCAAACAGTATTTCAGATAACAGGTTTTGTCCTCTTTTTTTTTCCATGGTGAAGTGTTAAAGAAGAAAATGAAGCTTTTAAATGAAATGTTACTATCTAGAAAGTAGTTGTGTACTATGAAAACAATCCTATTACTGATTAATATTTACTATCATTCATATTTGTGATTCAGATTTTTCTTTAACTCATTTTTATGCATATTTACAGTTCTGGTTCATTTTCAAGCAATAATCATATTTTAAGCTTTGAATATCAGTTTCCTCTTGTTATAGTTCTACCAGAAGAGAAGGCCAGTTTGCAAAGTCTAATTACAGTGAAATTCCAATTCCCTTAGCCTTGTTACTGGCAAGAATTTTGGCCACAGTAGAATTATTCTGGTGGTAAAACTGTATCAAAAAGTCTACAAACCCCAAAACTTTCAGATTTCAGTTTCGGGTTTTTTAAGGTAAAATCATATATTAGGCATTGCCAGATAATTTTTTAGCCAGTGAAGAAACTGTCTGAATTATTACAGTGTGAAGTTCTAGCTATTTACTCTAAGAATGTAAATAACATGGCACAAAGCTGTATTTATAATGCCTAATGAAAGCTGCTACACTGCAATCAGAGTGATGCAGAGCAACAGGGCAATTCATTAGGAGAAAAGCAGTTAACAAATAGCTAAAGCATGCCAGTTTGGACTTTTTCCTTTCAACTTCAAAACAAATACTCTGCTCTTGGTTTGGTATGCTAAATAATTATTTCTAATGTAAAGTAGATAAGGAAAATTAAGGTTATCCCTGCCTGCTGATTCTTGCTAACTCACAAAAATGCAAAGAGAAGGTGTCACTTTTGGCTTTGTTATGAACAGATAAATATGCTTGCCGTGTTACGCTTGTTAAACATACTGTACTTGTGATTTGTTGCAATGGGATGTTGATTCAGCACAGCATATAAGCACAAACATAAGTCCCTCCTGACTTCAAGCACCTCTATTTAAATTCAGTGTTCAACTAAACTAGATCAGGGACTCAGTAAAGTAAATCAGGCAATCTGGACTTAAATTGTATGCTTCTAAATTATAGCTTCTGTAATACTAACAATGTATATCTCAAAAGACACTGCTGACATTTGTGATTGATTTTTCTTTCCATTTTCTGTCTTTAAGATGAGAAATAGAAATTATAAAAGCTGCATTTAAGTTCAATTTCTCTTTTATATAAGCAAGATATATAGGGGAAAAGGGCAATTGTCACAGGTGTTAAATAGCAAACGTCAGTTTTTAAGACAAGCTTCATCTGATATTTTATTTTTTATATAGTATGAACCCCAAATTTAGACAGATGTGAGTATTTAAAAATCACCTTGCTATATTTATTTTAGAAACAACATTTTATACAAAGTACTTTTACCAAATGCTATTGACAAATGTGTCCTTATCTTTAAACATTACCAATATCACATGCTGAAATCTTACTGTGGTTTTAATTGTATTTGCCTATAAATCACCATTTCCTGTATGTCATTATTGAATAGCATTTCAGGAAAATAATTTATTAAAAGGTGAAACATTGAGGCACTAAAGCTATAGTTTGCTGGTACAGGAGAAAGATTTTTAAAATTTAAAAAAAGCATCAAATGGCCTGACTGCCATATTTCCATCTCTTCTTCTCCAGACAAAGCAGGATCTTACATGATGCAGTTCAAGAAAACGCCCCTTTCATGTTGACTGGTTAGCTGAAAGTTCAAAACTCATTTGCAACTGTAGTTATTTGCAATCTTGTTCTATTTCTGTGATATACAAGTAGGTATATTTATGAAATGGGTCAAACTTCTCTCTAATTATCAAGGCTGTTTTTATTCAATATGCTCAAATTCTGTTCCAGATGGATTTTATGTAAAGCACAAAGGATACAAAAGTATATATACATACACACATATGTATAACATAAAGTTACTGAAAGTGACTTGCAAGTGCCCTAGGTTTGTTACAGTTAAGACACTTTACCAGTAAAAGATTCCCTGCTAGTGTATGGTAAGGTAGAGTTTCTGTAACTCTGGTTCTACAGATTTATGGTCTGTCACATGCATGTCAGCCTGCTAAGAGCAGAGGTGCTTATGCTTTCACAGAAGCAACAATTTCTGTTAAGTTTTCTCACATTTGTACTTAAATAAGAAGTCCAGACTTGCAGAATCATGCTGAAAGACTTCCAGAGTCATGCTGAAAGTTGTGAAGCATTAAATGAACAGCTAACCGTAGGATGGTTTGAGTTTGAAGGGACCTTCAAGATCATCAAGTCTCAATGCCTCTGCCAGGGGCATGGATGCCACTCAGTAGGATGAGGTTGGTCAGGGCCCCATAGAACCTGGCCTTGAACATTCCAGGGATGTACATGCACAGTCTCTCTGGACAACCTCTTCATTCTACACCATCCTCTGAGTAAAGAATTTCTTCCTAACATCTAATCTAAATCTGTTGTCTTTTAGTTTAAAGCCATTGCCCTTTGTCCTGTCACTATCTGCTTGCATAAAAGTCCCTCCCCTCATCTGTATAAGCCTCCTTTAGGTACTGGAATGTTTAAGTACTGGTACTTAAGGTCTTCCCTAAGCTTTCTCTTCTCCAGACTGAACAATTCCAGCTCTCTCAGCTTGTCCTTACAGGAGAGACATTCCAGCCCTCTCTTTGCGTTTGATTTATTTACTGATTTTCTGTAAATTTCCAAAATATAAAACCAGCTTGTATAATTAGTTATGGAGTTTTTGTTCTAGTATAGTTTTAATGTACAGTTTTAGATGTTTGAAAATTTGAAATCAACATTACACAAAGCAGTGTTGCAAAGCAGAACTGAAATTGTTGACTTGAACATGAGTAACTTCTGCAAAGAGTGACAGTATTTCAAGTAAGATGGGGTGCTAAATTAGGTTGCTTCTTTGGTTGTGTTTCAGAAATAACTACAAGCTGGGATGAAATGATTCTTAGCAGCATTTGAAAGATGACTCCTAATTATTTGAAGAAACATTTTTGTTCCTAAGGGGTTACATTAGCTATTAAGAAAATAATCTCAGAAAAATGGCAGGTATGCAGCAGATTTTCCTTTTTCTTAGCTCTGGTCAAGCAAAATGGTAAATTTTCTGTAGAAACTCTTTGTATAATATTTTCTTAAATTTGGTAAGGGAGTAAAAAACATTTGGCCCTACAACCAACATGGTTCTTCCAAACAATCAGTGATAGATTGCTTATAAGTGATGACCATACCAAGCACATTTTCAAGCAACTCCAGAAGTTACTTCTTATGACTCTGTAATCTTTTCAAATCATCATCTCTACATCCCAAGCTTTTATATATGTTGCAGCATCTATTCAATATATTCAGTAGCACCTAAATTTAATAGGTGTTCTTGAAATTAATCAGTAAGAATTCTTAAGTAAGCATTTATTTCCTAAGCCTTTTTTTTTTTCTTTTGAAAATGGCAATAGAAAAACTGCACATTCAAAAAAAAGAAATAGGTCATATAGGGAAAAAACTCTGCAAGATATTGCTCTGTGAACTTTATTGTTCATGAAGCTTGGTTACTATACATTTGTGTTCATCAACTGATAGGCTGTTTAGGTGAACTTTACTTACTGGTCTGCATAGACTACTCATGCTGTCCTACATGGAATGGGTGGACTTTTTTGGTGTTATCTTTGACTTCTTAATTCAACTGATGTGATTAAACGTCACCAAGGTTAAATTATGAAGTTTGAATCTTTAACAGTCTATCCTTTGAAAAGTTTTATGATCCAACTTAGCAACTGTATCTCACTTTGAAGCTGAATTTGAACCAGATGACCTCTATAGAGGTCTTTGCCAACTTAAGCTTTTTTATTATCTGAGAGAGCTATATCTCTTTATTAAATTTGGTGAATTAAACACGTAAGTAAATTTTGAAGTTACTACATATGCAAATGTCTTGAATATAAAGGACTTATTTCCATCAGGAGCCATGTAGAAGTTCTGACCATTAATTTTTAGTAATATTTTCACATCCATATAAAAATTATAAGTTCCTTGATGAACATAAAAAGGCATTTGCCCTGCATTGCTCAGATTCAGGTTTTAGTGAGGCACCAGACATTTCAGAAGAGTGTCAGGAATTTTTAGGGCAACTATCCTACAGCACCTAAGTTTTCTGTACTGGTACTTCATGTCAGTAACAGTCTTGGTATTTTTGCACCCTCTTTATCAGAAAAATCGAAGGCTTAAAAGGCATTATTATTGTATTATTTATTTTATTATTGTTAATATATTTTATTATTATTTATTTTAATATTATTATCTGGTTTCATTTTTAGGTTGATAAACTGAAGTATACATTGTTTGGACTTCTTTATAACTGTGATTTCATTGCTCATGTAACTAAACAACTATCTTTGCATGTCTCCCTAAAATCCCACTGGAAAGTTACTTATTAGGAAATCACCTAATCCTAAATTTTATTTTGTGATGTTTAAGGAGAATCTGTTTACCTTCATGGCAAGCTGAGCAATTCTGGAAGCAGAACTATTACTATGTTTTACCTCCTGAGGATTCACTTGCACAGCTTCAACAGATCACAAATTTGATGGCAAAATTTAGTGACTCTTCCTCATGCTTTGACCACTAGGAGATTTTCCCTAAAGTACATATTGCAGTAGTTACAGGTTTTATCTTTATATTTTTTTCTTCATAGCAATAATAGGCATCTCAATAAAGATGGGAAAATGCTTTGCATTGATGGAATTAAGCTTACTGTAAATGCAGTAGCCTACCTTGTCACATTCAAATGGGAAAAACGAAAAAAACCACTGTCAAAAATTCAATTTAGCATTACAGAGATTACTGCAGTATAACAGCCTTTATCTGTAGTAGTGTATAAAAGCACTTCTAACAGTGCATCAATTTTCACAGCCATTTAGTAGATTAGAAAGCAATTGTAAACAGAGTAAAACCCACATTAACTCCTGTCAGCAGCCTGCCTTTTTCTCAGTTATGGATTTGTTTGAAATAACAGTGAAGTCTAAAGTGATTGCATCAACATCACAGATTGTATCATAAATATGAATGAACCCATTGTAATGGACTGCATAGTAATAGATGGCAAGAATTTGTACCCCCCCCTCAAAGTAACAGCTTTTGTAAAGGAATAATAGCTGTGGGATAAGGAAACATGTCACTCCACAAGAAATTGCTGCTCCTGTTGTGAAACAGTAACTGCACCAAATGATGGATTTTTAAACTGCTCTATTTTAATATTTTAGCAATGCACCATTAATAAGTGTCTGGTATTTCTTTTAACTGAAATCAGCTGAAAGTTGTATATATTAAGAAACCCTAAATCAAGTATTTTTAAATGAACAGTTATTTAAGCAACATTATTGGGGGTGTTTTTTTGGGTGTGGAGAAAGAAAGTAGCCATTCATGGGTTTGTTTATTTTGGAAAATTGCCTTTCTTTTAACTGCTTAAAAGCAATAAATGCAGCCAAAATTAGAAGGATACTATTTTTTCCCTCATCATCAGGTAGCACAGTGGTAGTTACAATAAACTGATTCATGGCCGATGTTGTGAAAGCTGATCTTGAAAGATTTGAAGATTCTTGATGCACAACATCATGCAGAGTGGGGTGTGTTTTGCATTTTTTTCATTTTACCAGAAGATGTCTAATGTCTCTGACAAACACTGGTCACTAGATATTTCCTAACACCTGATTCTCAAAGGTATTCTACTGCATATCTTGTTAATTTCTGCTGTTCATTTAGCTATTCCTTATAGACTTAAATAAGGTGTACTATTCAATTGCTTTTGTTAGAAAATTCCAGCTTCTGTTAGAAAAACTTCTGTCAGAGAACACTGGAAAGCCAGTGCATTGTCATAAATGTACCACAGTCATAATGCTAGGCACTATGCTATAAAATAGCACTTCCCTGAAGTTAAAGGGACGATACTGTATGTTTGAGTTCCATTTTATCACACACAGGATATTAAACATTGAGGGCTAAATCTGCAAATGAAGACAAATGTAATGTTTTGTATTTGTGGGAGTAAAACCTGTTAGTAAAATAGTTACAAAGATATAAAAACAATTTCCTCCAAATTGTAGGAATGAAACGTGACAATATTTATCTTCTCTCAGCTGTTGCATTTCATTGTTATTTTGTGAAATATTATGGCAATTACTCAATGAAACATTTTGTGCAAAGACTTCATTTAAAAAGTCTTTAAATTTTGGCTGAGAAAGCGAGTGGTTTTCTCCATGGAGACTGTATATTTCTTTGATAACCCATGTATAATTGTAGCTTTTAACCTTCAGCTTTTTACATTTCAGCAAAAGCAGTTTCAGGAATGGTGATTTCACATTTGTGAATTTTCTGCTTTACTGTGTTATAGCTTTTTGTATATTTTATTTATATTTTTGAA
Source organism: Cisticola juncidis (assembly GCA_013400215.1). NCBI lineage: Eukaryota > Metazoa > Chordata > Aves > Passeriformes > Cisticolidae > Cisticola > Cisticola juncidis. The sequence goes on from VXBR01008710.1 coordinate 543,606, forward strand.
AATACAGCAAGAAAATGTAATTAATGGTTCTGAGAGTAAAATGCTTAACCAATGCTATATCTAAATTTATATTATTTCATCCAATAAAAAAATCTCAGGCTTTGGTAATTACAAAAGGCATGTAATGAAACTTAAAGAGAAATAATCATCAGTTAAAAATACAAAACATCAAAGAGTCTATTTTATAGTTGTGTGATTTCTTAATTTATATTTTTCAAAAAAAAAATCAAACATTTTTCAACAACTTTTTTCTTTTTTTTTTTTTTCTGGAAGGTGAATGAGTGATTGCTTAAATTGGATCCAGCTTTCTAATGTACCTTCCTGTTGTTAAATGCTCCTATTGAGTGGATTTCATTATTCCAAGTCAAATAAGGGCACAGAATTCAAGTGCTGTTGTGTGCCCTAGACTTACACAATCATAAAATTGATTATCTTGTCTTTCCCTATCCTTCATTTACCTACATACTCTATCTTGGGTGCAGCTGAAAATGTTTTTCCAAAACTCTCTCATCTATATAAGTGCTCAATTCTTTCTAAAAGGCTTTCTTATCTAATGCAGATTCACGTGCAGTCAATGTTTTATATAAATAGATAAAATCACCTGTATCTTGCAGTAATTTTATTACCATTAGCTTACTAATCTGTCTTCTTAAAGAAGACTCAAATGCCATTTAAAAGCAAGCGAAACTACAAAAGAAAGCAGTTGAAGAAACTAGAACTGGTGAAGGTCCCAGGGCTAGAGAGCAAGCTATTCTCATTAGGGCCTGCTTTAGAATACAATCCTCAAGAAAGAATTGAAGCTACTGCATTGTTACCAAACTCAGACAAGAAGCACAGTCACCTCCTACTGATGGTCACCCCTAGAGCACTCAAGAGTCTCTGTTCTCTGAACAAGCAAGTGAACTTCCCAAGGCAAGTGAGGACTCCCAGTCCAAGATTCACCAGTCTCTCTGGCCGAGAAGTCAAGTCAGTACCCTCTGCAGCCAGCCAGCTGCCCGCAGTGCTGCTCTTACTGCAGCTCATATCCTGTCTCTCATATTCTCTATTTAGCTACTTTGGTCCACTTCTCTTTACAAGTTACACCACTTCTGTCTAAAAAAGTGGTGTTTTAAAAATTGTTGGTGAGAAATTGCTGTTCAAAGCTGGCAGTTCTCAGACAGGTATAGACTGACACATGTAAAACAGGTAAATAAACTTTATGTTGAAGTGTAGATATATTCCACTTAATTACATGGGATCTCTTTTGCTTGCCTTCACTATCTATTTAAAACTAATCTAAGCTAGACTCTGTCTCTAATCGAAAGAAGCCAATAGATACCTAAAGTATGTGCTTTTAATTGTGCTCTGAAGATTGCCTTTTTCCCTTGACTAGTCCCTTGACAGTGCAATCTCTTTGCCATTATTGTTCTGCAGAGTCAGGCATAATGATTCTGCACCAGGACTACCATGCTCTACAATGATTCCATTATAGTGAAATACAGCACTAGTGGGTATGTAGGATCCATAGATAACATTCCACACTTTGTATTGCTCTCAGAAATTCTGTATTTTGTTTAATTAGTATGGTACAAAACAACCTCAGCCACCCACAAATAGATTTTCCTATAAATGAGTTGTCTTCTAAATTTGAAATACCTTTAAGCTGAATCTTCATGTATCACAGGCCTTCCTATATGCACCAGTGACTATGGAGCTGTGCATAATCTGATGAGGAAAATGGCATTTCTGTTTTCATTCCGATGGGCATAGGTCATTTGTATTAGTTTTTGAATGACTGATGGAATTAATATTAAGGTCTATCAAACAATGAAAAGATCAATGAGAATAGTCTTTTCAAATGATTGAGTCTGAACTAACAGCATGTTTTTGTTTCATACCAAAAATAGCTTTGGCATTTTATTATTATACTAATAAAGTAACTTTTTTTTTTTACTATGTTGAAATAATAACAGTTTTCTTTAGTAGTTCTCTAGCTTTATGATTTATGGAATAGTTCAAATGTAACATAATATTTAATATGTTGTACAACTGAGAGACAAATACTCTGTAATATATGCATAAAATATGATGATAAGGCCCAATGAAAATATTTTGTTTACTGCTTATTTTGGATGGCAATAAAACTATATGAATTAACTAGGTGCTGTTATAGTTCTTGTCACTGTGTACTATTTTTATCTCCTTTTTTAATTTGGTGCATACTCTGCAAAAGCAGTGTTATGGGGTTTTTGGGTTTTCTTGGTTTTTTTAGAGAGAGAGTTTATAGAATATTTTCATGGAACTCAAATCACTGTTACTTTAATTCTTTCACCTACTAATCTATCTTACTTAACAAAAATGCGTACACCCAGAACTCATTTCTAATAATCACAAGATTGCCTTCCCATTCGAAGTATCATCTTCAAAGACTAGACTTAGACACTTAGTCCTCTGTGGATGTGAAATTCCAAAGTTTAGATGTACCTAACTAGAGTTGTTGGGTTTTGCATGCCCAGGACTAAATCTAAGCCGATTTCAATTGAAAGTAGTGATGATTTTCACCTGAAGGGTAGGATTCCATGTACCAATGCAGAAGTAGAAATCATTTATTTTATAGGCTGATTTTTAAATCCAGAATATGTTTCAAGCTTGTCAGAAACCTGCAAAGCTGTACAAAAGTTTGAGCATCACAAATCTGTCAGAGAGAAAAGCCTAAACAACTGTAAGAACTATGTCTACTGGAGGTAAAGGTTAGTGGACATGAAGGATATTTAAAAAGGAAAAAATGGTGATAGGTAAGGGCTGAGCAGTGTACCTAGTAATGGTATCTTTCACATCTGCAGTTTTTGTCAGCATATTGCATACTAAATAGAGTTGCCCTGCCCAAACTGTTCACTGTAACAAACATATTTTGTTTTAATTATATTCTTCATTTAGCCAGAAAAAGCTTTGTGACTTTTTGCAGCTTCTGTTAGATAAGTGGTGAGATGTATACTTAATAGTCCATCAGGCCTTAAAAGCACCAAATCTGCACCCTGTCCTCCCTCACAGAGGAGGTGTCATCTCAATCCCTTTCCTCTGTCCAGACTAGGAAATCCACCTTTTATGCAGACTTTGCTACAGTCAAAAGTCAAAAGCTTCCAGATACAGAAGTTACTTTTAGATATCTGCAGTGTGTGCTCTCTTAACCTGTTTAAAGTATCTACATTAGGGTGAAATGGAGCAGTTTAAAAGGGCTCGTTTCTCCTCACTGAATATGAAGGGAGCCTGAGGCAACCAGCACAAATTCATTCGGTCCACTTAATCTCACAATGGGATCAAGGGCCTTTGGTCAGGCACAAGGACGCACAGGACTTTGCATGCTCCTTACAAACAATTTTATATAGCACTGAAGAGAGGAGGCTTGTTTCTGTACCTGCAATACATATGTATCCAGAGTCAATGAGTTATATCTATGTCATAGTTGTAGTTATAATAAGGCAAATTAAATTTATAGTTTTTTGTTTTAAATGTAACTGAGAATATTTCAAAGTATTCATTACCACAAAAAAAAAAAAGGAAATCCATCTACACAAATGTAAATGAACTTTTTGCTCCAAGCTGTATTCTGTTAGATAACCAAAGAGTTATACATTTATACATCTGCTTCAGCTTATTGAAACTGTCCTGATTTTAAGCTTAATTTCTGGAAAAAATATGTTTGGCTAGTAAGCTCAGAAGAAGCAGAGGTTTTTAAAAGACGTAAGATAAATTACCGAGTGCCGTAACTGAATTCTTAGACATAGAGGATATTCTCCCTTCACACTCCCTTCCCCGAAGTTTTCCTCATTTATGTTTCTGAATAAAAATGCGTAAATATCTAGCCTACTCTTTTTGCTGCAAGTTTTTTACAAATCTCCTTGGAGTCAGCTGAATTGTTATTCTTAACATTGCTGGCTAACATTGAGAATACAGATAATAATACCAATTGTATGTGGTATTATTTTATTACACAAAACTGTAAATTATATTTCTTCTATAGGATATTGCTTTGAAATTAATAGAAACATGCATCACATTTGCATTTTAATAAATTTTCCTTAGATCACAGTGAACTGCTGAACATTGTGAGATTTTTCAATAGCATTTGTTTTTTTCCTTAGCATTTAAAGCTACTCAAGTCTACGTAGCATTTCTCTGGAAAGGAGCACTAAGGAAGGTGCTAGAAAAGATTTGAGAATATATCCCTAACGTGTTTAGTATGAGTGACTAACTTAATTGATGAGCTAGCAATGAGTTTAAACAACATAACTGTTGTAAAAAGAATTGTAATTTTAATAGTTATTATGTATATTGTGGTTCCTTTAAGGTGTTTTTATCATCTCATTACAAGAGAGAAAAAGAATTTTCTTTATGAGAACTACTTGGCAATTGTGCCAGTGTATGACTGAGAGTAACCTATAGACTTTCTAGCCCAAATGAATTTACACACATGTAAAACTGTGTGTGTACCTTGTGTCCTAAAAAAATCTTTCCAAGTTTTTTGAGTGGTCTTAAATTTTTGAAGGGTATCCACAGAACTTCTCCAGGCTGTCATCTACTTTCTTCAGTTACATGTGGAATAATGGAGGGGAAAATTGAGATGATTTCTGAGCAGTCAAGTGATTCCTGTCACAAGAGTAACATAGATCTGGAAATAAGTTTTTTTATGGGTTGGGGTTATTTTCATCTACACAAATTTGGCATCTATAGTCAGTACAGTTGCAAAGTAGTAAACACCAGTGATTTCACACAATTGGCAAAGCTCACCCCAAAAGAAGACTGGCAATGGCTGGTTTACAGGCAATGAAGCATCTGCACATCCACATTTGAGAAGGAATTGTCATTGCTTACATGTGATCACATACGGGCTTGGAACTAAGTCTGAACTCGTAGTGGGATGCATGCCAACATAAACTGATACGGTAAACAACTGAACAAAAGCTAAACAGGAAGAGATGGAATTGTATAAAAATTTGCCTTCAAAGTCTGAAGCTGTCATGTGAACAGCTTCCATCAAATTCATATCTGCAATGGGCTGGAGTTGTTACACCATCTCCAGTTTTACTGGGGGTACCAAGGTTGGCCTTTATATTCTCCATGGCAGCCCTTAAGCTGCTGTGCTTTCTCTCCGGGACTGGTGATGCCACCAGACCGCACTTTTGGCTGTTACTGGGCTGTGCTTGCACAGTGTCATGGCTTTCTGTCTGTCCACCCACAAAACACACGGAGCCAGGAGGCTCAGGATGGGAGGGGATAACTGGCAAACCTGACCCAGCCTGATGCTCTACCAAATGATGTCATGCTCAGCAATAAAATCTCAGGGAAAGGAGGAAAAGTTCTTTTTGAGCATGTTCCCTTACAACTGTAAGCATATTTTAAAAGGATTACGTTTTTTTTCCCAACGTCCTTCAGAAAACCTCTTCACAGATTTTATGGTTTAATATGTCATAGTATGAATACTTTTTAGTTGAATGGCCAGAGTAGTTGGAGAAAGAAAAGCATTCATGCTAATTCAGATAAACTTCAGTGGTCTTTGCTGTCATGTGTTGTTCTCTGAATTCTTGTACTGTTCAGGCATTTACATTTAACATGAGAATGTATTTGACCATGCATGCTACAGAGAAATAAGTTAAGCATATGTTTTTTTCTTTGTGAGTGACTGAACTTGTATATTATTATTTTAATTACCCCTCAGGCAACCTTCTGATGTGTGATCAAGTGCAGGTCAATGTTCTGAGAGTCCTTCAACATGACAGTTCACAGAATAATTATCCTGTCATCACACCTTGATTCATTGCTACATTGTTTCTTGGACTTTTTCCTCTTTCTCACATTTGCTTAGCAACCAGATCACAAGTCTCATACTTATTATTCAAGTAATCACCCTCTGCAGCACATAGATGCATCAATTAAAGCTTTACAATGAAGTATATTGTTCTGTGTGGAATCCTCAGGTGTCAGGAATTAAAAATTGATTTTAAATGTTGCAGGCTGCGTTCAAATGGCTCATCTGTGTTTATGTTAAACAAACAAGCATGCTAACAATTCCAAACAAAAGAGACAGGTCAAAAACATTAGGAAATGAACGATAAAATTATATTCTATTCTCAAAGCACTTAGTCTTTTAGAGATTTACCAATTAAATGCAGCTCTGAAATATCTGAGTGCCAAACGTGTTTTAGCTCTGTTTTTTCAGATGCAAATCAATTTGATGTCTGCTTTATATGTTCTTACCTATGGTCTTTGTAAATATTTTCTGGCTAATTTTCCAATTTCTGTAAATTTCACAGCAATTTATTATTAGAATGAAATTCAAGTACCCAGAAGCTGTCAAGATGGTTCAGTGATTTAATGTTGGCATCCTGCAGCTTTGACTGTAATCAGCAGATGCTCTGGCATTACCATAAATGTTTTCTTAACCATCTCCATCAAAAAAAAAAAAAAGAGAGAGAGAGAGACAATTTTTCCTGTTTGGAGTCTCCTGTTTCTGATTAAATTCGGTTTGGGTTCTTTTGCATAATTAATATGCCATGATGATCTCTAACCATTTGTTTTTAATATCACCTTTTGAGCTAAACATGTTTGCAAGACTGCTTCATAAGTCAAAACAGGCAAGGGAAAAACAAGTCTATGTTTAAGAATCTTCTGTTTCTGTGGCTTGGGAGGTCTTGCAGCCTTCTGCCTTGTTTTCTCAGTGGGTATAAAGGGTTCAGGTTTTCATTTGCTCAGTTTTTCATATTCTATGTAATATTTTAAGTGCCTTCATGAAAGAACAGGTTTTTTTCTGTACAGGCAAAGGTGTGTTGCATTTTAGATTTTTTGAAATTTAAAAAAAATCCCTCCTACACAATAAGATTAACTTTTGTTAGCTGGTGATTACTAAATAGCATTTGAGAGCAATTGATTAGGAATAGAAGGAGGAAGTGCTGCAGTTAGCTTCTGTTGTTTTTAACATACCAGAGTAGCTGGTAAGAGTTTAACTGGTGGAATATAGGGCAGTAAATATGTTCATTGCATGAAAAGTGCATACCATTAGTGATGTTAAATGCAGCATTTTGAATTCACAATCACTCAATTAATTACCCATGATAATGTAGCTTGAATTTCTCTTGTGATAATTCAGTGGTATTTGGAGGAGTCAGTAAAACCTATTTTTAAATAATAATTCCTCTTTCAAAGACTGTTGAAATCAGTATCCCTTTTCAGAGCTGTTTGTCACACTTGCAGAGTACAGTTGTTGGTGTCAAATTCACATATGGCTGGATCATGTGCAGAGTAGAAACATTTTTTACATCCCATCTCTCCACACATGAACAAGGCCAAATTACAGTCCACCTCAAAGAGAGGGAATAATTAAATGAAAGCACATAGCATTAATTAGCAAATCATATAAAGAGAGAGAGAAGAATTGTCAAAGGAATATATTTATGCAATCTTGTAGAGTGAGGGAGGGATGAATCACTTATCCTCTCCCGTTATTTCTCAATATTTGCTTTTGCACGAGAATCTTCTTGAATATGTACTATTCCTGCTCCACGGTTTCAGTCTGCTCGTTAGCATGCTATCAATTATTTTCTTCAGAGCATTGTCAGAGGAAGGTAAGGACCATAATAATAATATGAAAGTTACATGAACTAAGATGATTCAGCTTCATTCCGTTTCCATCCAGTGTATTCATGAAGGCAATCTTGGATGTTAGTTTACACAAATTAAACTTCAGTCAGGTCTACTTCTGTCCTCTAAAAAGCACCCATGCTATAAAGAGGCACAGATGAGAATTCAGAGTTCTCATAAATACTTGTCCAGGTTAGTAAATCACTGCACTCTTCCCTGTCATAGCATTAACAGCATGTAGTGCTCACTGTTGCTCTTCTTCCAGAGACCTCTTTTAAAGATGCTTAAAACTAGAGGAGCCCAAGAGCCATACACTATTCTTACAATCTCTTGAATACTGGTGAAAGACAGCCCACTGTGACTGTGACCTGTGACTGTGACCTGTGACTGTGACCTGTGACTGTGTGTGGGCAAAAGCTGCCCCAGGATATTGGTCCTGTTCCTCCTACAGCAATGTGAGGAGATTGTGTTTCTAATCAACTGTTAAAACTAATACCCACCTGATTTACTTTCAGCTCTAGCCTCTCCTCTTTATGCTGTTCCCAGAAGTATTTCCAGGACTCTGTAGATCTCCCTTTAGCTTAGAAGTAGTTTGATTCCTTAGTAGAGAACAGCGACAGATGATGTGAGATAGTTTTTCTCATTGGTTTGATCTGATATTACAAAGTATTTGTATTCAAACTTAAATTCAACCTACCACTACTCTGATTGCTGATATAAAACTGGCAATGGAAATTTGGGATAAAAATAAGTAATAAAAATTGTATGGATTTGTAGCAGCAACTGGAATAACTAGGAAATATCTTGTAAACATTTGATACCAAAAGTAGTGGATAAGAAATAATAATACTGTTAAACTTTTAAGGCAATTACGAGACATAGATACATGTCCTGGTTTAGGGCAAACTTGGGAGGAAACCTATGAAGGGTTCCCTCTAGAAAGCAAATTCAAGTGGCCCCTACCACTTTGGGAGACATAAATCTCCTGTGAGAAAAGTGGACAAAACTGTTTATTTAACAAGTAAACTACTCACAAACATGGAAAAAATGAATACTATTAAATAATAAAACCTCTCACTGTTCTGAAGAGATGACAAATTCAGGGAGTCCTTATCGCAGGATGTAGCTCGGCTCATTCAGTCTCTTATCAGCCCCTCCGGTGCTGCAATGTGGAGTCTTGGGCTTCAGTGGGCCACAGGTGTGAGCTCCCGGTGTTTCCCGGGGTTTTCAGTCCAGAGCAGGTTTGAACAGTTCCAAGAAAAAGAAAAGCTGCAGTCTGAGGAACTTCTGTGCCTCAGCTAGCAAAAACTGAACTAACAGCGAAGGAGATCTCTGTCCTGCTGTCTGTCTGTGCTGCAGACAGGACAGTCCATCAGAAGGAATGCAGGGGAGTGAGTGCACTTTCTAAAACAAACGGCAATCTTCTACTAAGCCCTCTTTGCAACAGGCAGCTTCTACAGGTTAAAAAGATCTTAAAAGTCCAAAGACATTTTAAAGTTAATGCAGAGTTGTTTATTACATAAATGCATAGGTCTGAAGGCAAAAGAGTCCTGAATAAGTGGTCTTACAACAGTTATGAGCATAAAATCCCAGAAAGATGAAACACCAGGGTAAACAGCAATTTAGCACAGAATCCCAGCCTCAGAGCAAAGCAACCTCCCGCTCTGGCTCCTGTCCCCAGGCAGCGCTCCCAGCAGCAGGGCCACGGTGGCAGGAAGGGGTCCCGAGCCCCGAGCAGAGTTCCCACGGCAAGCGCTGCAGAGGCAGAGGGAGACCCCAGGGTGCTGATCCCAAGCAGCAAGGACTGCCATAGACAGCACCTTATAAATCCCATCTCAGCTCCTTGGTAGGGCTCTTCCCTCAGGCTGTGGATGGCGGAGGTTGGATCGATAGATCGGAAACCTATCGATTGATGCCTCCACTCCCAACCTGGAGGCTTTTTATCCATAAATCATAAATACATATTCATGTCTTTATCTGTAAGCTACTCAATTTAAGTCCAATTCCTAAAGTTTGTAAAACTACAAAAAACTATGAAAAACATTATCAAATACCTATGCATATAGCATATCATATAGCATACCTGTTAATGTAAAAAGCTCTATCTTACTAATGTAAAAACTCTATCTTATTGTGTGTAAAAAACTTTATTTTACTAGCATAGAGATTGTATCTAAAGTTATGAGCAGTACTCTACTATATTTTTGTTATGTCTAAAATATATCACTTAAGCCCGAAGCTCTGAACTCTATGCTAGCAGTTAGGCACTTGGAGTGTATTTTTTTAAAGCTTAAACCTTTACTTTATGTATATGTGGCTTATATATTCTAATTTCTCTAAAGGCTCTAATTGAACCACTGTACTTTTCTCTCTCTGTGGAGAATCCATGGAAACATGGGCTCCAACCTCCTTTACTCTCACAACCAGTCTTAAAGGTGCAGAAGTTAATATCCAACATGAACAGAACAGACAATTGGGGATACAAGCATCATAAAGTCACCCAAAGACAATACATAAAATCATATAATGGTTTGAGTCAGAACTGGCCTTAAAGGTCATCTAATTCCAACACCCACACCATAGGTGTGGACACCATCTACTAGATCAGGTTGCTCAGAGCCCCATCCAGCCTGGTCTTGAACCTCTTCAGGGATGGGCATGATTTTTGTGGGATTTTGTGAGTTTTGCTTGTTTGTCTGGGTTGGTTTTTTTTTTTTTTCCCCAGTGTGTATGATAAATAGTAAATACTGAACAGAAGCCACATCAACATTTAGAACTGCAGTAAGTAGTGTCTCATAAAGATAAGGTCAGTCTTTAAGATTTACTTGTTTGGATTTGCTGTGGGTTTTATTTTCCAGAGGTAGGAGGCTTCCTACTGTGTTTGTCCTCAATGGTTGGTTGTGTGTTTCTTTTCCATTTCAGTTATTTTCATCAGCATGTTGCTTATCATTCCCCATTGCATATGCTAGTGGCTTTCCTTTGATGGCAGCAGTCTTTATGCATATTCCTGAAGTTTTTATCAAAGTGCACCTTGAAAGCAATATTCATTTATAGGTAGCTGGTTTGCAGACAGGTTGGAGACTCGATGTGGCTACTGCTTGGAGGCAGTTTAGTATGTGTGATCTACATTAATTATCATCAGCTGAAGAGGGTAGCTTTAGACTATGGACCTCTGTGTATCTTGTCACAGGTCACTGACTTAGTCATTGTTTTTGACTGTTAACTCTAAAGACGATTTGGAATGCAAGCTGCAATATACTTGTGAACAAAATAAGACAAGTAATAAATCACATTCCAGGAATTTAAAATACTCTAAAATATGTTCACTTCCAGTTTTATTATTGTAATTTCCTAGTTATTTCTTGATTTTAAAAAGAGAAAAAGTTGATGTTTGTCCTATTTGTACCTTGAGAGAAATTCTATAAAAACCCAGGCAGTGAATTGTTTCTGCCCACTGGGGCCTGAAGACCCCACGCCACTGGTATTCATGTAGATCAGTATTTATCTTTTAACTGTCTTTGCCTGACAAAAATAAGATTGATCTATTAGTTATTAATACTAAAGTTATGACTTATGATTTATCCATTTTGAAATTAAGAGACTTAGAATTTAGTTTTTCAAGAATATTTTAGACCATGTGCTCTAAAAATCATTAATGACCACAAAGCAGATTTCTGGTTTGGAAATTTCCATTTTGCAATTTTCCTAGAAACTGCCAAATGTGCCTTTTTTGGGGAAAAATGCATGAAAAGGCACAGGAAATAAACTGTAATTCAAGGTGAAATAGGAAGGATGCCAAACTCCTAAGTCTGAAATAGTCATCTTAGAAGACATCTGCAGAGGTTTCTTCTCTCACTGACCTTGGGTGAGTTTTGTCAGCAGCTTGATCCACACTCTTGTTCTCTTATCATCTTGACAGGTACTCAAGACTTTTATTAAAATCCCTGTAACTGAAAGTTGCCTTTCTTGTAAAAAAAAGTCATTGTCTTATCACAGGTGAGAATATATTAGTTTAAACAGAGAAATTGGTTCCAACTCATTGCAATTGCAAAGTGTCTTTGGAAAAGATAGGTAAAAGTTTGAATGGAGTGATCAGCAGGAACTTAAAGTAGTCTTTGAGAAGATATAGGTAGGAAAGAGATTAAAAGAATTTTTAAAGGCTTTACTTTAGGGCCAAATAAACCAGAGCTGATCCAGCATAGTTCCTCTTGTCAAAAATTAGTTTGCTCACAGTTTGTATTTGACTGTCTTTGAAATGTTGTTTATATAAGTTCTCTGTATTAGTCACAGTGTGTGCTGATAATACTTCTTACCTTTGAAATACACATAAACCCCCTATATTCACTATTTCTGTAGACTGTCTCATCTAAATTGAGCTTACTGATAGTGTTTCTTCCTTGTGTTTCACACCCTTTTAATGCAACACTCAAGAACAGCAGCAACTATTAAATGAAATGTGCATAGTTTAAAAATGAAATGTTCTAAATATCAGTAATACTTCTTTAATGTCTCATGAGTTATTGTCTGCTTCAGATTAGTAGAGTTGTGAGCATTTAGTATAAAATACAAAGGTGTAAGAAATTACTTATCAAGCAAAGACCTTTTGAGTATAGGTCACACTCCTTTATGTGTTAGGGCTGGAGCTGCAGGTTTGAACTGAAATAAGTCGTAAAAAGGTACAGTGCTCCTTTTACCAGGGACATTCTTCAAGCCAACCCTTGTCAGTCAGAGATATTACTGAAAAAACATGAAATCAATAAAAAGTATTTAAAATATTTTCGTTAAACCATCCAGAAGGAGTTCTCCCATTTTTTATGTAATACCAGATGGACCTTCTAGCTATAGCAGTCTTTCATTTTATTTCTGGTTCTGAGGGATAAGGCAGGCTTTGAGAAGGATAATGAAGTCTTGTTATGTTCTCACACCAGGGCTGAGGTCTGGGGATGGATTTCAGAAGGCCAACTTTGGGTTGTAAAAATTAATGGAAATTGGTGCCTGAAAAATCTTGGGGCTCACAACTGTCCAGTGTCTGGGGCTCTGATAGAGGTTGGTACAGGAAACAAGACTGTCATTTCAAAATTGAGAGGAAAACATTGATTAATTATTTTCTTCTTGGCAGTTCTGATAGTAAAAAGCCAAGAGTTTGGAATCTATTGATTTAGATGGAACATACGAGGACACATCCCAATATCCTCATGCTGTTCATGATATGTGACCATTGTCTAAGTACAACTTCACTTGTTAAGGTTGCACTGGGACATGTATAATGATGTGGTCAGTGAAATTTGTGAGAAATGGACAGGACTTCCAGACAGAGACTAGGTTGCCTCAAGCATTTCAGCTTGTGGGAATGCTAAACAACTGCATCCACAATTAGTGCATGGCACTGCTGTCAAAAATACATGTTATTTTCCCCTGATGTTTTGCTGGGAAACTACATGAGTACAGCATCAGCATGGTGTAGCTTTTTGAGAATTTCAGTTCCATGCATCAGGGATGAGGAATGAGAGACAAACTATGGCACCAAACTGGGGAGCCAGTGGTAAGAGTTGTGGCTAGGGCTATTACTTTTTCCAAGCAAAAGCCCTTTGGCTTGGGGACATTCCTTCACAGTATTGTCTAGGACATGTCTTAAATGACAAGAAGTGATGACTTCAAAATGGAAAAATAATTTGCATTGCCAGTAATCTCAGTATGAGTGGACTTTAGAAAATATTGGCATAGACATAGCTTCAGGAATATGATGTAGCAGGTGGAGCACAAATCAGCGAGATCAGAAATATTCCACTGGGTTTTTGAGCATTTTTCCCTGTTAACTTGGTAAGAGATGTAATGAGGTTGTAACTGCAATTGTTCTTTTTATGTTACAGTTTTGTCATGCCCTACAGTGAGATGTATGACTATAATACAAGCATATAATGCCACACAATGCAGTTCTCCTTATTGTATTTGCAACTTTATTTTTCAATCAGTCTACAAGTATTTACATAAAACCAAAATATGTCCTTCGTATCAAGACTTTTACTGAGAAACTATGATGAAATAAAGCTTTTTAACATCCTTTTAAATATTAAATATTTATTAGTTGTTTTTAAAAAATCTGTCTTGACTTTAGCGAGTTTCTTGAAATCATTTTTCTTCTCTATTAAAGGTAATATATAACTATTGTGTAGGATTTTAAAATCTCCAATTGATCATATTTTGCTTCCCCAAGTTCACAACAGGCAGGTCTCATACTTCTGATCTTTTTTTGGTTCAGATGCTAGTGCACAATTTCCTTTTTCTGAATATGATGTATCCTTTAATAGGTTCTAAGCATACCGTTATAAGTTGTTTTGTGTTAGGACATAATTTAAACTGTGGATAGCTATAAATATTAAATTTTCTGTCAACTGAATTTCCTGAGGATTGCTGTTAAAAGTCTTGTATCTAGATGATAGTAACTTTTTGGCTCTTGGTTTTGCGAATATGGCTTTGGAATAGTTTTGATTAACAGCAATGCTCAGGCAATTAATATCTCCAAAAACTGCATTTGAATAGTTCTGGAGTACCCACAAAAGTTCAATATTGAACAAGGAAAAGAAAAGATTTAAATATAGAATCTGGACACTGAGACTTTTGTCGTGTACAATGTAATCTCTGCCTAACCCAAGCCCAGAAGCATTCACTAGCAGTAAAGTCAAAACTATTATCGGTTATCACCTGAGCCTTTAGAAAACTTAATAAGGAAAATTCAAAATAATTGCCATTTTTTTCTTTTTTTTCCCTCTTTTTTTTTTTTTAAATCTGCATAGTGATTGTTATGATATGGGTGAATGACAAATTTCAGTTATGAAAAGTGACCAAATAGTAGAAACTTGTCTCAACTACTTCCAGTATATACAGGAAATTAATAAGTTCTGTCTTTATCCAGTGGTTTTTAATGTCTGATTTCTTTTTGTCTTGCTACTGCCGGAAGGTGCGCCTTGTTACAGTAGGTGGACAAATAGTGCATCTCCAGAAATGTAAGCTTTCTTCTTAACAAGAATTCATGAAGTGCCTTTCCATGAGTTGTTTTTGTTTAACCTTCTGTGTGTTTAATTATATTCAGCTCCTTAGAAATGTATTTGAACCAATGCATGTGTGTAAATACATAATTTGTTTCAAATACAGTTTATTGTCAAAAGCACAAAGCAAATTTATGTATGTCTATGATGTAAGGGTTCAAAGCATGTTAGGAAAACTCTATTAATACCTGTATGGCTTGTGGATTTTCTGTGTGTTCCCTTTTTCTGGAAACATAGGTGGCCAATGTCCCTAAGGCATGTCCTGGCTGTTTGGACAGCCGTGTCAAGTACTGTCTTCAGATCAAATTCCTGCTTATGACTGGTTATGGTTTCTTGCTCTCACATGTATATATGTGGATTCCAGAACTTCATTACTCTGATGGTTCAAGGTTTTAATGTCTAATAGCAGTAATTAATGGCTGTTTGTTCTTGTACTTACTTTGTCAATTAACTTTGACTCCCGGCTTTGGTTGCAAGTAAATAACTGTGTTTTCTAGCCTTTATCATAGGGAACTAAGGAAGTCCACTTTTTCCACAGTTGTGGTCAAAGCTGCATGCTAACCTGGAACAGTTTGCAGCCATGTAGTTCTGAATACACAAGCAAGATGTGCTTGTTTTTTTAAACCACTCACCTCAACACTGGGAGGTTGAAAATTAACTTCTTTGGTTTCACCACAATAGCACAGGATTTGAGGGAGGTGAGGTAACAATCTAAAGTCAAGTCAGTGGGTTGGATGTGGTACCAAATCACCAATGCATGCGAGTTTTGAATCATTGTGAGAAGCAGTATATGCTTAAGAGTTTTGATTTAAGACACATTAATTTCTGTTGTCTTAAAATAAAAAATTGAGGAATGAGTGAGACTTTTTACCTTGATAGTGCCTAACTACTTTGATTTAAAGAGAAGTTGTCTTTCACTCCGATAAGAATGCCACGAGCAGCATATATACCTCAAGTAATACACCAGTTAATTCTTTACATGCACATTTACTAAAGTGAAATCTAGGGCTGTTAAGTAAATTTGTCTGCTTTCTGAGCAAGGCCTAGCAAAGTTGAGTGTTCTGAATGAAATTCACAACAGTCAATTTGCTTAGCAGGGAACTATCTACCTCCACATCTGCTAATACTGGACTTGCACTTAGCCATAGCAATGCTCTGTGGAGAAACTCCTTGACTGAAGAGCATAAGCAGTAAAGATGCCACCTGATTTAGAAAGCAGCTGAAATAAAAGATTTGAGATGATAATACTGGATTCAGATAAAATGTGTCCAAGTACTATTTTTTTAATTTACTCTAGCTGCTCAATATTATTTGTAACATGGCTGTGTTCTCATAATTAAGGAATGCTGCTAATCACTATCGTGAGACTTTGTTATTTTTCTAGCGAATATTGACATTATCATTGCAAAGGAGATGAAACAAGAACTACTCACATAAACAGCATTTAAGACACTTTCCTAATGTCATTTTTCATTGTTGCAGGAACCTTCAGAGTGAAGGGAGAGAATGACCATTCAAGTTAAATATTGCACTTACTAGTCTATGCCTAGAAATTCACAATTTCTGTTGTTTAAGGGGTAAAAAAAGGCACGGCTTTCTTGAGCTTAAACTCTGTCCTATCTCTACACAGCAATTTATGGGACACACTGAAGTGAAAGCTTCAATTAGTTACTGAGTTTCAAAGTGATTGAGGAGTTTGGATAGATCCCATGAGCTACTACTTATTAATAGCTACCTTGCATCAGTTCCCTGCTAAGGCTGCAGTTGTGAATCTCACTATAAGGCACCTGTACTCTGTTCTGTGTACACTATGAGAGACTGGGGGATTTTACTGCTGGATTTTACTTTTAGGCCTCAGTTCGTAAGAGTTCCCCATATCTGTTACATAGTCTAGTTCACCACACCTAATTCATCCTCACATTTTGGGGTGAAGACTGCCGAAATGAAAAGTAGTTAAAATTTGTTGGTACATTTGGGAAGCTTATTTTCAGTGCCTCATTTCTTTTGAACGTTTTTAAAATCCAACAGCTGTGCTTAATCTCTGATGATATGACAATGTGTTTTCTTATACTTAAAAGTGTTGATATTTAAACACCAACTATTTTTCTTGCTGCCCCTAAATTGAATGTAAACAGAAAGGTCTGGGGTGCAGCTGGTAGTTTGTATATTGACACAGGCAGCATGCTTTTATCAGCTTGCAAATATGTGTCCAGAATCAATAAGCATAAACATTTAAGTAGAATGAGATATTTAAGAGTGCACATATAAGGGATATTTTAATTATATATGACGGGTTTATTACATGTAATTATAAAGATATGTTCATAACCACTCATTGGCCTCCTGTGATTCAGGAACACTGTGCTGCTGCATATTCAAGGTCAAATTATTTTCTGTAGTGTGAAAAAAAATTATGTTTTTCAGCTGTCAAATTTGTCTTAAGAAATTTTAATTAAGAATTGTTTATCTGATTTAGAAGATGATGGAAGGGTGGTATTTATTTTCCTCCACTTCCCAAAAGGTGATCGTACTTACAAAATTTGCTGAGATTGTCCAAGAAAGTGTGTAAAATCCTCATCCATCACCGAGAGCCCCTGGTCAGGGAATGACAGTGCAGTAAATATCTTCAGCAGCTGACTTTTAATGTTCAAGCTGTTTTCGCTAGGAATTTTCAGCACTCACATAAAACACACTGTCATGAGTGACTGCCTGTGCTCCAGAGTCATTACTATTGGGATGATGGAACATCTTTCAGCGAATAACCAAAAAACTTTAAATGTCATGTCAAGTGTGTTGAAGGCATTTTCAAGCCTTGCTCAAGGTTACATGAATATTGAGTAGGCCTGTTTTTAAAAAGTTTGAGATCTATGAGAGAAACCACTCATATGCTGGTTTGGAAAACAGTAATTTGATCTGGAGGGGGGGTAGGGAATGAAACCTGTCTATTAATACATGCCAAACCTGCAAAACTCCTGCCTGGATATTAACTGAGTGCAACTTTGTGTGACAGGAAATGCCAGTGATGTTTAGCAAAAAATAGTGAATTATGCAATTTCTTGAATTCACTTAGCTGCCTAAAAGTTCACAAAGGAAACGAAAGGTATTACAATGGATAATTTAATTAAAATAGATTCTTTAATACATTTTAAAATCTAAACAATTAAAAATATATATGAAATGTAATTAACAAGGTAAAACCTTGGAAGAGGTGCTGGTACCTTGTTGACTCCAGTAGGAAAGGAGAATCCTGTCAGTCTGTATCTGTGATTTTGTAAGAAATATGGATGTTAATGAAGACATGTAAAGTCTGTATGACTTCCAAGGGACCGAGTCCACTGCTTTTGAAGTGATAATATATTTTGTCTTGCCTCCTTGGCAATCATTACTCCTTGTACATCATCTGCATGTAAAATGTCTGATCAAGAGGTCTTTTTATATTACAGAATATCGAAACTGAGTGTTTTAATAGTGAAACAAGGTTTGCTTGATTTCTCTTTTGCAGAGAACCAGAAAGGACAGCCAGAGAAGCCGTGTTCACACCACAGCATCAGTTTAAACTCGACAAGAAGCCCAGTCACCAAAGAAGTTACATATGATGTGGAAACAAGTTCCAAGATGCTGAATAAGGCTGTTGGGAGAAAGGAAGCCTGTCATGGAGAAGGTGGCAAAGAAAGGAAAATAGATCGTATTGGGTCCCCTTCTAAGGGAGAAGCCATTCCAGAAGTAGAAGCTCTCTTGGCAAGACTGCGAGCACTATAGAATAATCATTTAACAGATTAAATAAAAGTTAAAAACAATAGCCCACACTACTTCTTTAAAGAAAAAGAAAGAAAAATTTCTATTTTTGATGTTACATGTTTCTAAGTTCCTAACTTCTCTGTGGATGAATGATGTGCTTCTAAACTTTGCTTGCAAGACTATACAGAACAATACTATAGTTTTGCATAACTGCAAGATGGTTTTTTATTATATGTTTTTACTTAATAAGCATATGAAAAGTATCAGAAGAAAATAAATACTAAATTTTTCCAAAGCACAGTTCTTTTAGTGGACAGGCTGCTAACCATCTGTTTTGATTGCTTCTGAAAATAGGAATATCTTTTAAGTTCTGTTAAATCATCATGCCTGGGAATAGGGTCAATAATTACTGAAAAGGTATTCTTATATTTTCTACTGTAATTTCTATATTTAGGAGACAAAAGCACCCAAAATATATCATTATAGTGTCTTTTACAATGACAATGATATAGTATCAGCCATATTCCAGTTTGAGCTCATCAAAGAGCACCAAAGCTTGCTGAATTATAGATGTATTTACCAAATGGTAGTCCATGGACAATAAACAAAAAATCTATGCAAATATTGTACTTAATATGTAATTAATGTATCACTGCTTTTAAGGTTATTATGATTATTATATTAAAATAATATATACAGTTGCTTTGATTGCAAGATTTTGCAATTGTGTCTTTAGTGGGGGAAAATGTCTTCACAGTTATTTACCAGTGTAATATTTAATCTTTTCACATGCGAATTAATATGTTTCTATAAAAGGAACATGTAATGGGGAAGATTTTTTTCAATTGGTTTTTCACAAACTCATTTTCCAGTAGCCCATAAAGTCTTACTTGCTGGCACAACAGGAGTCTTGCAAGTGATTGCATCTCTTTTATCCCACTGTCACTGTACAGTGTTGTTTGTTCACTATCATATTTATTAATTGCACATCAGAAAGAGTTGCTACCGATGTTACCAAGTAGGGAGCTATTGTTAGTCTCTTTGCTCCATTATTTAAAGCTTCCTTATAATAAGAGTGTATTAAGAATTTAATACCGTTCTTCTAAATTACTTTATTTTTCTTTACAAAATGCTGGAAAATATGTCTTTCAATAAGAGTCAGTTACATGAAACCAGTGTTTCAATGCTCCAGTGCTTTTTATATCCTTGTTTAAGTTGCCTTTGTACTTCCTGCACTAAACATTAATAAAGTTAATTAGAACTTGAAAACTGGGCCTGATTATACATACAGCATAGTGGGGTTTTCAGCCATCATGGGAATCAATCTCCTGTTTCTGGGACTGTTGTAGCTGTCATTATACACTAATTACATTTCCCGCCTTTGCTGCAAAAAGAGAGGTATAAACACAATTCAGGGGAGGATTCAGAGCAGGCCTGTCAGACAGACATTTCTTCATCTCCCCTTGCAAACAATGGGCACAGCTGTCATACAGGGACACCTTTAGTAACTTGAAATACATCTTGAATGTATATTTCAAAATACAGTGACTGATAGTTGTTGCATTAAGGTCTTCTGCCCCTCCAGTATTGACTTACTACCCCTGTTTACAGGGTGCAATAAAAATTACTATCAAAAAAGTCCAATGTGAGTGACTACATAAAATGACATTTCAAACACAAAGGAAATGCCTGCTCAAGGGAAATAAAAATTAGCAGTTCACTGGATCTCTTCAGGTGCTGGGAATGTGCTAAAATGAAAGGGCTAAAAGTAGACAGCCATCTCTTAAATATTAGGAGGATGACCTAGCAAGTGTAGGTGGAAGTACAAATTATTTTCATGAGTGTTGTGGTTTGTTTGCTTTTGTTCTGGCTTGTTAAGATTCTTCCTTTCTGTGATGTAACCATTAAGAGTTTGTACCCTCCCCTTTATATGTCAGTCTTCATACCTCACTCCCTGATCCCTTGTGCTTGGTATACCCTTCCCTTTTTCTAGAAGGCTCTAAGAAGGGTGAGCGATAGGCTGGAAAGCAGGGTTCCCTCCCCAGCCTTCCCCCAGTGCTGGTGAGCGGTTCCCCCCTCCTACCCTCCCTGTGAAAGGGGCTGTGGGCTCCAAGCCTGTGGTCAGAGCATCTCTGCACAGTCTGTACCCCCTGGGTCTGGGGTCTCTCCAGAGTCACCAATCGAGAGCTGGACTGACCCCACCGTGCAGAGCCTCTTTCAGCCTTTGCTCTCTCCTGACACAGCCTTCCCGTGCCCGGGGTACCCCCCGCAGCCGCCCCTCGGTACCCCGGGCACTGAGGAGTGTCCCCAGCGGGCTGCTGTGCCTGGAGCTAGCCAGGGTCCTGGTCAGGGTGATCAGGAGGCACAGTGTCACATGAGCACTGTAAACTTGTTCATTGGAACTAGTGGGTGACACTGCCTCAGAAAACTCACCGCTCAGGACACTGCTGCGTAGCTGATCATGCAAAGAAAAGTTACAAAATTATCTACTAAATTTTGCAATGGACAAATGCTTCTAGAAGCCTAGCATCTCCTGATTTTAAAATAAATATTTATCTTCAAATTGCAGAATTTAAGGTCCTCTTTTTTCAGTTTGGGAAGCTTTTAGAAATCGAGAGCTTTTAGTCCTTCTCAGCTATTGTGTTTCTGAATTAATCCTTTCAAGCAGCCATCAAGTTAATTTGCAGAAGTTTTTTTTCTGTAACAAGGCAAATAAAAAGCTGTGCAACTTCTTAGAATCCATGTAAATACAGTATCCAGTGTTTTCCCTCTTATGTGCTTCTTTGTGCCATCATAACTTAATCTACATGGTCCACTTGAAGTACACAGTAAGTTTTCTTTCTACATTTTATCTTTCTTTAATTTCTATTAGACACAAACTTATACACAGGATGTTTTTGATATGAAAAATGCTAGTATTGCCTAATGAGTTAAGGGAAAAAAATAACTTTGGAAGTATTACATCTGTATTTATTTCTATGATTTTGTGTTTTGATTGAATTATAAAAATCAGATTGTAAATTATATAGAGTAAATTTCTTTAGCTAAATTTAAAAATTAATTCATTTATTCAGTTTAAAATTTAAAGTTGATTTGATCTCAGAATACTTAGGGCAGACCTTTTTTGGTATGTGCTAGTCATTTTTAGTAGGTATCAAGTCTACTCCTACAACTGAGGTACTGATCCATGAACCACTTCTGTTATATATGGACAAACATTTCACATACTGTGACACACCTTCTCTATAATTCACACCTGAAAATTAAGTTCTTATTAAAAGAGCTTCCTGATTTAGTCAAATACAACTCTTCAGATAAAAGCATTTGAAGTAATCTTGCAAGGCTCCTTCCCTACCTGAGCAGCAGACAGAAGGCACAAACATCTACGACTTTTCTTGCCAGTACCACTGTAAAGGTCTAACACATCTTTTTGATTCTTCACATGCAATTTGGATGAGTTTTCACTTCATTCAGTAAAAGAATTTTGATTACTACATCAATTTTTACTTCTGTAGACACCATATTGTTTGTGATGGTGGTCTAAATTCGTATGAAATATTCTCATGTTTTGACATTAGCAAGGCAGGGATGTTTGGAGCAGGCTCTTCAAGCTGCACACAGCCAAGCTTGACACCTGACTCACAGGCTGCAGGTAATACCCCAACATGTGTAAGCCCAGAAGGAAAAGTGGAGGAAGAGCCTTTGTTAGAAAAAAGTCCAACAGTACCAGCACCTGGTGGCTGCCATGAGATGTGATACTGCTCTGGGTCGGGCACTTTGTTAAAGAAGCACAGACCAGCAACCTGAAAATACTTAAAGTTCCCAATTATTATGGCAACACTTCTGCTTACGAGACTGAAAGGACCACATGCAGGAAAAAAATGGCTCAGATGCAGTTGTTACAAGCAGTTTTTGTCCAACACAGTTTTCCTTGTTTTCCCTCATACAACCATTCCTCAGCCTGGCCCATCCAAAGTCACACTCTCAAGAACTGCATGGGTTAATGCTGACCAGCTGGAAGTGTTGCAGCCCTTCAGGCTTTCATAATAAAAGCTGAGAAAAACGACATTTACTGCTAACACTCTTTCCACATCATTTCTAATAAGCAAATTATAATTTTTACACTAATCTTTCCATGCTTTACAATATTCAGTAACTATAAAACAAATGGGCAACAAACAGAGGTCAATAAACCCCAAGCTATGGCACCTAAAACAATATAATAAGCAAGCAGGGTCAAGTAAAAGAGCTCAGCAAAAAAGCAATTACATGACAACATTGCTTTGTCCAGAACAAAATAAAGCATTACTATACCATTTTCTAATTTTTTTTTTTTATGTAATGTATGGGTTTTACACAACTGAACTGCAGCAGAAAAATAACTTCTCTTGAGTCTGACAAACTGTTTGTCTAGTTTATGAAATATAAAGAATTAGACAAATTGCCCTTTATCAATTTTTCAATCTATTTTTGCCAAGATTCCTATGTCTAAGGAATTCTAAAATTACCATCTGCTATTAAATTAACTATGGCACCAACTAATGAACTTATTTTACGTTTTTTTAACACATGAAGCAAGCACATTTTCTTCTTTTCCCAATACGCTTTCTCCATTGCACTATTGTGTGTTTTATCTGAAGTATAGTATTTAGAACAAGGCTCTACAGCTCACTGTAAAATGTTTGCTAAAGCATTCTGGTCACTGACAGCAGTGAAAAATAAACAAGAGGTGTTCAGACTATTTTTCTCTCCCTCCCAGTTGCAGAGATAGCCATTAAGTTTCATGGATTAGCTGAGTACATTTAAACTCCTTTATGCTTCTTCTTCCATAATGCAGCTTTTTCTTTTTGTGATCCATGCAATGCATACACTGAAGAATTGTTAAGGGAAATATTTTCTAGCAGCATACCAAAAGGACTAAGCAGATGACTTGCATGCAACATCAGCCCTATATGCCGTAGGAGGCGTAACACTTGGAGTGTAACCCAAACAGGCAGATAAGGTATTTCATTCCACAGAAAGAAAATGGTTCCTTTCATCTAAATGAGCTTATTCCACTGCTGATGCCAGAACTGTACGTATTTTGGGAGGATAATGTACCCCTATTTTTAAATCAGTGTTACATTAGCCAGAAAAAATAAACTATGGAAAGACAGAAGTGCAGAGACTGGGAAGCAGAGTTGATTAATGTGCTGCCTTGATTTCACTTTTGGGACCTGAAATTGCATCCAGTGCAGAATGAAGGAACGAGGGGGGAAAAAACCCAGTCTCATCTGACATCTGTAAAGGTCATGAAGGAAATGATGGGGTGTGATCCAGATTTGGTATGGCCACAGGTGTCTTGTCTTTTCAAAGACATATATCAGAATGCCCTCAGAATAAGCAATGCCATTGGGCTGCTAGTTTTTGAAGCCCTCACATGAATCAAAGGAAGGAAAAGTCTGGCAGAGATAAATATGAGCTACCATAAAACCTGAGAATATTTTCATCTTAAATCCAAGCATCAGCCCCACTCCTCTTCACTTTGGTAGCTAAGAGAAGAACATGAGAAGAGAGAGGAGTCCACATGGTGGCCATACCTTCTCTATGGCTGTGCCAGATAACGCTGCTCTTGGCAGCTGCCCTGGCTGGCACAGTGAAGGCAGTGCAGATGCCACTCTGCCCTCCCAGTGTTTCAGATTGTGGAAAGACACAGGAACCATGGCCAGCAAATCATGGGATCACTGTAAAAAGACCCCTTGGTTCTAGAGCCACACATTAAGGGCAATAAAATACATTCTTCTAAATTATTCAGGTGTCTAAACAGCACCAGAATGTGCACATATTCCTTATGCCTCCTAAACACAGCTATTACATCCACTCTCCAAGTCTGATGACTCCATGCAAGCTGCACAGAAGGAGCTTCAATTCTCAATTATTTTGGCTTCTTATATATAGTTCTGCCCTTAATTGAAATTTTCAGTCCAAAGCAAGCCATTTTAAACTTCACAGTCTATAACTGTTAGTTAAAAAGGAGGCTTTTGTAAAAGCTCTGTTTAATTTGTTGCATTTTAATGCGAGGGTTGTTGCACATAGTTGAAAACATGGAGTTCAACACGACTCTTTCCATTAGCTAAGACAGAAATGGCAATTATGCAGTCTGTTGATCGAATTCCTTACTAACAAAGGGTACTTTCTGCTAATGGATAGAAAAGCAGAGCAGTCCAGTCAAACAAGTCACCTTGATAGTGGAATGCAAGACCCATCAATTTTACTCATGACTTCTTCAGTAACGAATTTCGAAGCCCAACCCATCAGCACTGCTCCTGAAAGACAACCACTGAGGTAGAGGAATGACAGAAAGTGGTTTGAAATGAAAAATGGGGTGAGAGATTTCTACCCCTTTAGAAGGGCAATTGGTTACGAGAAATTTCTCTCCAAGGTGCCTGGGCACTGCATTAAAAATACTTGCACAGAAAAACCCACAATCCTGCCATGTAGTTGGTGGCACCTTGCCTTTTTGTGTTTCAGCATCACAACAAGATAACCAGATCCCTGTCTTCATCTCTATCCTGGAATTCCCTGACATTGTGGAGAATCAGAAGGAACAGTAACCATAAAAGTATGAGAATTTTTTTTCACTTGGGATGTAGTGAATTACAGCCTGCAACTCCACACCACACGTTAATTGTTCAAGCCTCTAGATGATGATGGGGAAGAACCAGCTTTCTCCCTGTCCCCTGAGCAGGGGACAAGGGGCACACTCGTTCAGAAGGAACAGAATAAGCTCTCATTAATTTTGGTTCCAGAATACAAATTTCTATTCTTTGATTATCCAATCCCCGAGGAGAGATTAGATGTTTTTATTTTTCTCAGAAGGACTGCACTACAGTAAATCTTTTCATTATCTAATAAACAGTTAAAATTCAATAGCACCTAGGTAGAGCATCAAAATTAGCAGGCAAGAACAAATTAAGCCCTTCCTGAAAGAGGCTATGCAGGATCATTTCTTCCATTTCCACTGTCAATATCTTTAATACTAAATACACAAACCTATATTAAAGTTAGAATTGCTATTAATTTGATAAAACCAAGAAGACTCGGTGTTCATCTTACACCTTTTGCACCGGTGCTTTGATTAGCACAGTTTCAGCACCTTGTCTCAAATTATTCACCTGCCCCATTTTCAACTCATAAATCCCATGTATGAACACAGATGCCCAAAACCTAATCCTGTGTGGTCCCTAGCGTGTCCTCGTAAGTACTTGTCGTCCTCAGACTGCATGGAATTACTCTGATCAAAGGGTGGCTGTAGCTTTTCAGGATCACGCCCTAATGAATAAAATATACAAAGGTGACTTGAGTGAAATCCTCTCCAATGTGCTGACAAAGGTAAAATAAAATATTCCCCTTAGGACATTTTCCTGGCAGAACAACTTGACCCCTGTGTGACTGGCCTTCAGAAAGAAATGGATAATGTTCTAACTAACTAATTCATTCCCTGAACTTTTGGGCAAATTTTTGCCAAATGATTGGCATGTTCCACCATATATACAGCAGATACACCTAAAAGCACCATAGAGTTTTAGATTAGTATATGATACATTTTTAACTTCAAGCTCTTTGCACGCAAACTGCACTGTTAATTGCTGTGGTTTTTATTTCCAAATGCTGCCTGTTTTCCAACCATGGATTTCATTTTTTGCAAACATCTCCCATGCTGCACACCAAGCATTACCCCAGAAATTCAGCTTTGTCCTTGCTTGCTGATGAAATTTTACTATTATGTAGTAATTGCAGTGCCCTGAACTCTCATCCTCCTGCAAATTTTATGATCCTCCAAGGAGAATATTTCTTCTTAAAGTGATATTATTTCATCAGTACAATGTGGCTCACTAAGCTTGCCTTTTGCCCCCTTGTTCTTAGACTTTAAAAGGAGACTGTAACAGTCTGATCCAGCACCTACTGAGAAGAAATCAAAGGCTCCTGTTGACTTCAGTGAGTGCTGGAGACAGCTCCTAAATAGGATGACTCAAAGTGCAGCTCTAGCCTGGAGGCAGCTATACAGCTGATACTGTGGGGCTTTATTGTCTCATTGCTTCCAGCTCCAATCTGTGCAGTTTTTTAGTATAATTATAATTTTCTTGTTGCCAACCCAATAAATATCATGCTGGATAGGAGAGTTGAATTACTGCCTGAAATTTTAACCAGCAAATATGATTCTGTAATCAGATTTCTTATGTCACGCAGGACTCAGGATTGTGCACAATTCTAATTTTCCTTAAATGAGCCACAATCATAAAGACCACTCAACAGAAAACACATGGTCTACAGGGCAGCATTCCAGTCAGTGACTGAGCCAAATGGGGAACAACGTAATGGGCAAGCAATTCTGAAGGCCATGTCCCAGGACACGCGGTCTCTGTGTTGCCTGTTGTGTCACCCCACAAACTGTGTGTGGGTTTATTGGCATAGGTCACACTCGTTTCAGGGACAGATTAACAATTATGTAATGTGGGGGACAGTGGGCAAATGCCTCAGCCCATGCTATGACTCCTTGTGGAGTACTGTCATACTCAGAGACTTGGTGAGCTTGAAATCCACAATCTAGTATTCTTATAAAAACAAAGCATGTTAACACACTTCTCCTGTCCATTCACAACTAACTCAGGCATGTGTTACTGACCAGGAACAGAAAACTTCCCCGCATCACTGAGATCAGTCACACTGGACAGAAACAACTCTTACCTGCAAGGTAGGTCAGGCTGTTAGTGCTCGGCACAGTGCACCTCACTGACAGCCCTGCCAGGTTGGTGTGCAAGCAACAGCCACCACCAGGAGCTTCTGCCCTTGGGCACCACTAACAAGTGCAAGAGAGTTAATCGTGGTAAAGTTAAATTAACATGAAATGCCTGACTTGTCTCATTCACATTCTTTTGACAGTAGCATATGTTCCTGCTTTACACATGAAAGCTTAATTACAGCTTTTTAGGTGGCAAACCAGTTAATTATATAAAAATGGGGCCCAGAAGTCTCTGATATAACACCTTTCCATGTTTCCCTGGGAGATGTCATGGACAAAAGAAGATGTTTATTGTTAGCAGCATCAGGCTGAGGGCTGCAGGGGAGCATTGCCACTGAAGCCTGGGGTCTCTGTGCACAATCTGGCTGTAGCGAAGAGCAAAATGCATTTTATACAAATTGCTCTTGCTAATAACAAAAGTGAAAGGAAAGCTCTTTTTTTTTTTTTTTTTTTTTTTTTTGCCTGGAACAATACACAATCTCTTGTGCAGGCTTCATATCGCCTCACTTCAGATGTTGCTGATGTAAAAATCCCCAGCAGAGATTATCATTCATCTCGGCTTTTCTTTATCACTCATCACGGCTTTCCTCCTACACAGAACAGGCCAATTTGAACTCTTTCAACTGCATATGTCCGGAAAGGAGAAGTCAGTCTGCAGCCTGCCTCCTCCCTCCTTTGACTAGAGAGCCTGAGGGGACCGGCTCGGGTGAGGGCAGATGAAACTGAACATTTGCAAATGATTAGAGAAACCAGTGTGCTACCTAAATCTAGACTAAAGGGAAGATGGAGCCCCTGCTCAGCATCATGTCATGAACTCCATGTGCTTTGTGTTTTCTTGCCAGGCTTGAAACAGCAGATGTCTCTCGTGCTCACAAAAGAAGGTGAATGGAGTCCTCTTGGTGGAAAATTCTCTCCTTGAATGGTATTAGCACAACTTTTTTCCTTTCAGAACAACACAAGTACCTGGACCATTCTTTTCCCTGGGGGCTTTCTGTCTGCCTTTCAGTGATGGTATGCTGGAGGCTACCATACCGAACTGTACGTTTTAGCCTGGACCTTAGCCCTGTGGTGTTGCCTGTTGTCCCATGGATTTTCTGCTCAGTTTGGACCTTGAAATTAAATTCCCACTTTTGACCCATCCACCGACAGTCACTCACTAAGCCAATGGCAAAACAATTATTCACTTAAAACCAACCCATCATCAAAGCAGCAGGCATTGCCGGTCAAAAACAGCAGCAGCATAAATTCATAGCAATCTCCTGATAAGAAGGTATCTTGTTTTGTTTTTCCTCCTGTGTGTTTTTGTGCTTTGTATCAGACTTTACAACACCGGCTGGTAAAACAGCTATTCGTAGCCTATGGTATATCTGGCATAATCAACAGCCACAAATGCCCTGGCATTACACTTGCATGCAGTCATCTGTTTTCCATCTCATATTCTGCAGCTATGAAAATTCTCTCTTAAAAAATAATAAATATAAAATGTACAATGGAAGGTTTTATTTTCACCTCGGGCTCTTGAGGACAAAGAACAACTCCTTGAACTTTGTCTGGCAGGTTTATAATATGACTCTGGGGTTTTTATAAAAGCAAAAAGAAGGTAAAACTTAAGTGTTACATAGCAGAGGACTTGCTATCTGCGTTTTTAGAGATTTTATCTCAGAAAGCCCTGTGAACATAATAGGATAAATTACTGAAGCTTGCAAAAACAAGGGCATTTCAGAATGCTGACCTCCCAGTTTCACCTTTATCTCACCTAATTATATCAACATGCAGAACTGGATAATGCCCTGCTACAGCGTTCAAGATGCTTTGTAGATCATAGGTGCAGCAGCACACTGAAAGCCTCTGGCTTTGTGGCAGATTTACACTGTTTTAGGGAAGGCAGAGGGGGATTGTCTAGTGTCATGTTCCAAAAGGGTGAAGAGTGCTACTTTTGCACAGAGGGCTTTTGAAAGGCACAGCTGCTGTCAGATGGAAAAATATCTGGTGTTGATATATTTGCCTTTTTTTTTTTTTTTTTTTTTTAAGTAATGGGAAAGGTAAAATGCACAATCCTCCAAGAGTGCTGCAGATGTGGTGTCACGACAAAAAGCAATGAGATTTTATTCCTAAGCAAAGATTGCTGTGTTACTGAAGGCAGTATAAAGTACCTTTATGCCAGCATCTCACAAAAGAAACCGTGAGATTTTTCTAAAGGTAATTGAATAGTGGTAAAGAAACACAGCAACAAAAACAAACCATCTCTGATCCCTGAAGGGGAATGCAGGGACTTACCTGTGTCTAGCAGTTGGAAGCTATGTGCTATGGAAACGAGTCAGTCCTGTAAACATGTCTAGGACCCAGCTGATCTCTCTTTCTGCTGTTTTTCCAGTCATGTAAACATCTCTAGTACACAGCGTCCTTTGGCAAGGAACTCAACTCTCTTACTCCCCCCTCAGCATCTCCTTTTGTTTATTTTGAACCTGACTCCCACTGACACCATGTGCTGGTGCTAATCCTCATGCCGCAGGTACAACGCCAGTCTCACTGGCAGTTTAGGAAAAGCCGCGCGCTCCGAAGGTTCGGCAATTCATCATAATTTCCAGGAAGAAGCAAAAGAGCCGTGCTGGTGATTTCTGCCTCTTTCCTAAAGGCAACAGAGGAATGCATCTGTCAACCAGACATGGCATCCAGTGGAAGCTAACATCAAGCACTCCTGTGCTGCTCATCCCTCATCCCTATGGCATTAATAATACTGACAGGAATGACCATGGCAGAACAAAAGTGACTACAAGGAGTTGGAGCGTGGGTGGAAACCCATGTATGTGCCAATTCCTCCTAACAAGACTCATGCTTTGGGTAACAGCAGAACTGGGCTTCTGGGGGTGGTACTGGAGAGCTGGCTTCTCATCCAGGGGCTGTTGCTTAATGAGCAGCTGGGTAAGACTAAGGCAACTTAATGAGTGTGTTTGTATTTACTAGAGGACAGCAAAAAGAGGGCAATCCATCCTGGAGGATGGCATCCAACCCTGGGATCCTTGGTACAGTGACCTGCTGGAGTGGGCCCAGAGTAGGGCCATGAAGTCAAGCACAGGGTGGGAACACCTCTCCCAAGAGAATAGGCTGAGAGTTGGGTCTGTTCAGCCTGGAGAAGAGAAGGCTGTGGGGAGGCCTTACTGCAGCTTTTTATCACTTAATGGTGACTTATAAGATGGAGAGAAACATTTTAGCAGGGCCTATTGCACCAGGACAAAAGGTAATAATTTAATTTAAATTTAAAGGTAATTTAAAGGTAATCATTTAATTTAAACTGAAACAGGGTAGATTCCGACTAGATACAAAGATTTTTTTTTTTTTATGCAGAGGATGATGAAACACTGGATCTGATTTCCCAGAGATGCGGTAGATGACCTATCCCAGGAAGCATTCAAGATGAGGTGGGTTGGGGCTCTGAGTAGCCTGATGTAGTGGAAGGTGTCCCTGCTCATTGCAGAGGTGTTGGAACTGGATGAAATTTAGAGGTCCCTTCCAACCCAAACCATTCTGTGATTCTATAAACAGACTGCCCTAAAAATGAGGAGAAATCAGGATATGCCATAGGGTTCATAGCAGAGGATGCTAAACTGGTCAGAGCAGTTCAGTGCCTGTATTCTACTGCAAGTACCTGAACAGGAGATGATGGAAAGGTAGATACATGATCAAATCTGTAACTGAATCAGTGTAACACATTGGACAGCAGATACAAATATGAGTAAATTGGATTTGAAAGTCAGAGAGGTTTCACAATGGGACAAACATAACTCAGGTCTCAAATGACAAAAAAAAAAATATTCAAAGACACAGAAAAAAAAAAGAAAAGCAGTGATGTAACATGATATTCAATTAATAGAGAACATGGAAGATAGCAAAAAATTGGTTTGTAAGTATACTGACCTTACCAGCAAGATTAAGAGAAGTTATTGTTCTGATGCTCAATGGAGAAGGAAAGCAATCAAGAGACAGCTTCAGGAAAGCTCTTTAATTTTCCTGCATCCCTTTGCGGAAAAGGGAAACCAATCATGCAGCTGCCATTTCATATGTGTGAGTAAGGGACAATGCCACATTTTTAAGCAGGGAAATACAAGCTAGGAAGCATTTAGGGCATAAAGAAGTTAAAACCTTTCACATCAATTTGGTCTCAGGAGATTTATTCCAGTTCATACAATGACCATCCTTCAGAACTCATATGGGTTCAGGAGGGATCAGAGATCAGGACAGGAAGAAGTAATCATGATGCCTAACAGAAAAGAGGGTTACAGCATCACTTTAAAATGTCATATACTGTGGATTCCATGTGGCATTTCACACCATGCTCTGGAGTTTTCTTGCAGGAAAACATGACTGTGCAAAACCAGTTCCAAATAGTTACAAAGGTGGTTCGAAAAAGGTATTTTGCTGAAGGAAGAAGTAATCTGTTGTGCAAACATAGGAAAAAAGAAACCACTCTAGGTAGCTACATGAAGTCACCATGGTAGTCACCATGAAAAACATGGTGAGGGTTTTGTAGAACCAAAGCAAGCACAAGTGAACTTGAATCATCACATTGCCTCAGAAAAAAAGGAATCGCCCTATTGGGGCTTATAAATCCTTCTACAGCATGGCACACCTTGAAAGTAACTGACTCATTTTGTCCAGTCCTGTCAAAATATCCTGGGAAAGGTGTATCCAGTTTTGCAGCACTGCATTTCAGTAATAAATTGAGGCACAAATCTTAAGAGCAAGGACAACAAACAGAGATCTAGCAAAGCCTACCTAGAATAAAATTTGAAAGATTTTGGGGTTGTTTACCCAAATAAAAATGAGGAAGGATGCAAAATAATGTAGGGAAAATGATCACAAAGAGACTATTCTGTTCTTCAGATCTTTAATGGTTAGGACAAAAGTCACAGACAAACTGAAGTGACAGTGCTTCAGACAGACAATAAAAGAGAACTCCTAGCCATATGGAGAAGGGCAGTGATTTCACCATACATCCTGCTACCATCACACCCACCCCTCACTGCAGAGGATGTGCAGTCCCCACATTGGATGTCTTTTTACTGCTTAGTCAATCATCTGTCAGGATTTCCATAATTAGAGTTGAACTTGACATATGGCAGAGTGATGGATTAAGTAAACAATCTCTCTTGCCCTCTTGTGTTTTTTTGTCCATCTGAGAAAACTGGGCTTTCATCCTCCTGCTCCTCCTTCATGATGTGGTAGTCAGAATAATCCTCTGACACCCAAGCTGATCTGCTGGTGCACATCGTCCCCAGATGTGTGTCCCACATTACTGTTCTTTCTCTGGAACCAAACCACAATATTTGACTGCCCTGTTTACAGCAGATGTGATGCTAATGCAGAGCCCTGTTCCTGGCATGTGGGAGGGAAATGGGAACAGAGGTCTGTTTCTGTCACAAGAGGTAGCATGTGGAGATGCAGCCCAAATATGGCAAGGGCTTTAACTGAATTCAGTTCAAGTAGGTGAAGCTGAGGTTGGAGATATCAATTTCCATGCCTAAGTTTTGTCTGCTAGAATTCCTTTCCTTTTCTGTCCAAAGCCCAGTATGAGCAGGAGGCTGCATGAAAAAGGTTTGTGTGAAACAAAAGAGACAAAGGATAAGACAACAATAGTGCTCTGAAAATCACCTAATCCTCCTCAAACAAATCTGTTATTTTGGCTATTTAAAGAAAGAAGCCTATCTACTTGACAAACCAGAGTGGTTCCAAAGAAACGATTACAACCTGTCGCATCAGGTCATACTGAAAAGAGTTTCTATACAGCCCACGATTCTATAAATTACATTTACTGTCACTTCACTTCCCCGCCTGAAGCAGTGCAGATCAGGGCAAAATGAACAGTGACAAAGTTGTGCAGGTTTTATACAGTGGGATTGTTAAGAAAAATATGGAGATAGAAATGAACTTGATCGAATCGCAATAAAAGATTAATTGTGTGACGTGTGAGTAATTGGTTAATGGGACTGGGTCAGCACCTGGTGTCTGATGGTTTGAAAGGAGGATAAGAATGCAGTTTCAGCTATTTGAAAAAGGTTTTGCAGGCCAAAATGTTCCCAGCTCTGTAACTTGCAGAGTCTGGGAAATTAAATAAATCTAAATGTAAATTACAGAGTTGTCTGAGGCAGAAAAATCTGCCGTGAGACTGATATTCATATTGTCAGGGTCTGAGGTATGAAGAGGCCAGAATGG
This sequence comes from Cisticola juncidis, assembly GCA_013400215.1. Lineage (NCBI taxonomy): Eukaryota > Metazoa > Chordata > Aves > Passeriformes > Cisticolidae > Cisticola > Cisticola juncidis. The sequence goes on from VXBR01008710.1 coordinate 576,996, forward strand.
GCATCCAGAAGGAAAAAAACATGGCCTGGGCAAATGAACCCGAATGAAACGTGATGCATTAACCTGGAAGTAATTATAAAGGAAGGGCAGGGGGTAGCCTTGTTAGAGACTCCTCAGTGTGTAACAGAGAGCCATTATAGTAATATGAGACTGTAAAAAATGAGGCCTTGTCTGCTCTGCAAGGATATTAAAGAATGAGTGACACTTCTCTCATGAAAAGAAGGATTGCCCCATTGTCCTTCACCAACATTTTCTCTGTCTTGTCAACAGCCTGCCTGGCTATTGCCCTTCCCTGCAGGTTGGTTACATATCAGCTGTGTTTTACTTGGGTATTTTGGAAAGGTAAACTCACAGCAGCTCTAAGAAAACTATAATGTAAGGATTATTTCAGTTGGTATTTAAATAGCCAACTTTTCAAACTTTTCAAGATTATTCATAGAAGTTTTTTTTTTTCCACTCTACTAAAATAGGTTCACATTTTACTTGTAGGAAATGAAAAAAAAAACCCAGATGATCCAAACCAGTTTTCTTTAAGCATTAAAGACCACACTCATTGTGATGTTCAGAGAAAATGTCAGTGCTGAAGATTCAATTTCAACATCTCACAGAGATGGGATTTTAGATCTGGACTTGCATGTTTGCCTGCAGAAATAAGTAACACTCTAGTTCTACAAGTACAGGCCAGAACCTACCACTTTATTTGATTATACCAGTATTCAGGAAGGAGAAAGGTGTGCAGGGATAAAATCAGAAAAAGTCATTTTACAAGGAGCAAAGGACATAAAAGGAAACTAGAAAAATATATAGAAATAAAATAGAAGTGTGAAAAAGACAACAGAATACACAGGCTGATTATTCAAATCAGAGGACAGCAGTAATTAATGGTACAAAGTTGCATGAAAATTCTCTTGCATCAGTCTTCATAAAAAACTATTCTGTGTTATCAGCTGCCTAGAGCAATGGTTTTAGAAGGAGACAGAAACATAAACTAGGAGAAGAATAAAATAAAGAAATTACACTTAAATAGTCTGGATGAGTTCTTGTCAGTATTCCTCAAAGAAATGCCTCCTAAGGTACTGAAGAACTGAGAGAAAACAGACCCTAATCCTCCTGGTCCTCAAGAACTTGTGGATTCAAGGCTGGTGGAAGTGATCAAGAGGAAGGTAAATATATCCCGTGTCTGATTAAACAAAAAGAGACCAGACAACCAAGGATAATTAGTTAAAGTTTCATCCATGCTGACACACAGGGACAAGTGACAACATAGCAACTGACAAGCACTGGAATAGCATTCCTGACCCCTCTTATCTCCTTAGACTTCACAGAGCACAGAAGGCAGGTCTGAGGTGAGACCTGGCACACTGGATGCTGAGAAGAGGACAACAAAAAATGTGCCCCCTTAAGGACCAGATGACAATCATGGACCAAATCCATCCCACTTAAGTGGTGTCCTGGACCATGAGCAGTTTGACAGACACTGGCCTAAAGGTTGAGGTTGGGGTGGACAACCAACAGAGAGCTGTGAAGGATAAACTGTGATAGACCTATTGCCATGTGGTACCTTCATGGCTGCTGAAGGCCTCACACATGAGTTTCTCCAAGTAGTACACTGATAAAATGAGGAGAACATTTTTCAGGAGAACCAGATCCTGAGAGATTGACCATGGATCCACTTCTATGCCAAGTTTACTTTGAATTGGTTGCATTGCAGGAGTGGTTACATTTGGAAAATGTACAGATGGTACCTGACCATGAGGTCTTGCAAGCATTTGGAATAATAGGATTAAAGTCTTAAATTATTCAGTAAACTGGGGTCATAGTATGAAATAAGCACAATGCTATTCAGTGCGAAACAAAGAGTAATACTTTAAAGGATTAATATAACAATAAAAATGTGGAAAGCTTGATTTATCCAGTAGTGTACTGTTAAGAATACTATTTTGAGACAACAAATTACCAATGTAATTTGCATTTTTTAAAATTTTGGGATGTATCTATAAATATATTCACTCAGACACATACTTATTGTGTATGTAAATACTTTATGATTTTCTTATGCCTACACTCATGCACATACATGAAGGGGCTAAAGCCAGTCATTGTCCAAACTTACTAAAAGAGAAGATGGGGTCAGATTCACTCAGGTCACAACACTGCAAAAGTGGATTTGAGTATCACCAAATTACTAGGTACAACAGAAGTGCTGTATTCTCACTGTGCCCCCAAACCAGAGTAGCTGAGGGAACAGCCTGACCTTAGAGACAACCCATGAGAGAACATCTGCTCCTGTGGTACCTTTTTAATAATAAAAAAAATGAGAATATGCTGCAGGCACTGAGAGAATTGAACATATGTACAACCAACACTTCTTCAATGCACCATGCAAGGAGTGCTGTAAATCTGAGCTTTTAAAGACAGGTATGACTCTTCTGTAGAGAGAAGCAGCTAATCCCGAAGCCTGGAGGTCTTCTGTTAAAAAGAGGGGAAACAGAAGCTAGTCTGCATCTCAGGCCAGTAGTGAAACAAGGGATGTATTCGATTGTTTAGATGAATTTTACTTCACTTATAATCTTGTTTCTTTCAGCCTGTGTATCTATTCCTTTGACATATGACAACTGGATAATTACACTTGTAATTTGTTTCATTACAAAGACAGCCTAGTTTCATGGGATGAGCCAAATGTCATGGGATGAACCAGGGTGGAGATGATAAACTGGGAAGCACTGCCTCTGTGGAAATGATCATTCTAAGGCAGAGTGCAGAGATCTGAGCCCTCAAGAGGTTCAGTGCCTGGTGAATGCACTTTGCAGGGAGCCAGTGCAGGAGGATTGTACTGCAATCTGTCATCCTTGGAGGTGAAAAAATCAGAAATATACATCAGAAAATGTATAGTCAACAGCTCCCCCTTCAACCCCAGGCATGACACCCATCATCAGTGGTTTCCAAGGAAAAGGTTAGACAAATACCAGCACAAGGTACTCTCGGGAGGGTGGGCTCTTCCTCAGAGCAGGAGGATGAATGCACTTCTTAACTCACATTTATCTCACTAATTTACCATGTTACCGTGCATAGGACAGACAAAAACACCTCCAGGGGATTTGTACCAGCCCAATCCTTGCAACAGTCCCCCAGCTCCCACTGTGGTCCTGCCTGGCCAATTTATTACATTTTGTAGCTTGAGAGGATCCTTGTTAAATGAAGGAACTTGCAGCCGATTAACAATAACATGTTTTTATTCCTAAGTGCCATCCACTCAGCCACACTAGGGAAGTGATATCCTGTTTCCCAGCGAGTCTAAATTGGTCTTTAGGTCATTTTTACTCTGAGGGAAAAATAATTGGCCTTGTGGTTAGATCTCCTTCTGGATGTACGCTCTACATTTTACACCCAGTGAGATCCATAACTCTGCTTGAACAAGTGATTGATCTGGCACTGACTTTTCACACTGCGAGTGCAAACAGGACGCCAGTTCAATTCTCATTCTAGCAACCAATCTCTGCCTTGTAATATGCTTTTATTTTGCCTTTTTTATTACACAGGGGAGAGCATGTATCGCCAGATTTTCTAACATATATGCAAAGAGTTTTCAGTTCTGCTGTGCACTGTTACAGTGCATCTTCACAGATCATATCAGCTCACATCTGCTGTGGAGGTCGTTCAGCTCCACTGGCACACTGTAATGCCTCACTTCCATCCTTTCTGAGCAATGCAACATGTGCACTTCATTTTCCTCAGAGCCATCTGATTTATCCCTCTTCCACCCTCACTCCAGAAACTCACACGGGCTTTTTGCCTTTTTTTTTTTTCCTTATGTACTCCTCTCCTGCCCCCAAAGTGTCCAATTTTTAGTAATTTTGATCATTAATTTTGTTTTCGAAATCTACTATTGGCGATCTCTTCAGAAGCCTGAATTTTGTCAGACAGTCTTCCTGTTCTATTTGCATCTGTTTGACACGCTGTCAACAGACAACGTAAAACTTAAATCTTCCGGTCCTGTCTCTGTTCTGGTGTTGCTACCAAAGCAGACCTGCTCGGATCACACTGCCTTGCAGCAGCTACTGTGCAAGAATGCTCTTATTTCTGGATAACCTAAGTGAGTCTATTTTACAGTATTTCCTTTATGCCAGCGATTTTCATACAGCTTTTCCCTGTCGATCACCATGTCACTGGCGAGGTCTGCTCAGCACAGCACAATTCACCTCCAAGTGAAGCTTGGTGCATTTGCAGCAAGAACTTAGATGCTGTAGGAAGATCCTGCATATCATTTTACAAAAGAAAATATCTCAATGACATTCTCTGAGCGCTGCAGCCAAGCATAATACAGAAGCTGTCACAATCTAGGCTATCACCATTTCTGTATTTCCCAAGTCTTGCTGGAGGTTTCCCTGCTGCCAGTGGTAGTGGAGCCCCACCTTGCCTTCTCTTTAGTCATAGAACCCTGGATAATTCAGGTCACAAAAGGTCTGTAAGGTCATTGAGTCCAATTGTTACCCTTACACTGCTGAAGTCCTCTAAAAAAGCCTCCAGCCCAGCAGCTCTGCTGCCTGCTGTGGTGTGTCAGCCACAGTCCAGAAAGTAAAGGACAGGGACAGGAAAAGAGAGAGACAGAGTCCTGTCACCCACTGTTCAGCCCACAACAGCTACAGGAGAAGATAGCAGGATGGGAGAGGGAAGAGACGATGGCGAGAAACTGGCTGTCAGTCCAGCACAGACTGAGTGTTCCTCCCTTCTTTGGTCAGGATTTGGTGTCAGAGGCTCTCTCTGCAGGAAAGGAAAGAGAGCAGGGAGGACAGCATTGTGACAGGAGTACAAAGGTACTGCACAATGTTCTCACTTCAGGAAGACGAGGAGAACCTCAGACTCAACAGAAAGAAATGTAACTTCCCCCAGAGACTTAGTCACTGGGGCATGTCTCCTAGCTGGCATTCTGTGCAGCCAGGGTAGCAGAAGGCACTAGATCTGCTCATGGATGTGAAAAGGCAGTCCAGAGTGAACTCAGGGCATTACACAATTGGGAGATTTAGGGGTCTGCTCCTCATTTCATGGTATGACATAAGTGTCATACATAAACCCCTATGCTGGTTTTTATCACTTTGGCTAGGTGACCTAGTCACAAAGCTAAAGAAGGCTTTCCTTTTTAAAAAATCTGCATGGGTTTTTTTAACCTTTTTTTTTTCTTCCCTCCTTTTCTGGTGTTGTTGTTGTGGTTATTGCTGTTGTAGTTTTTGGACTTTGCTGCTTCTGCTGGCTAGTGGGTTTTTTGCCAGCTATGCAGAGAGCTCTCCTTCATGCCTGCCTATACATNGCTTTCCTTTTTTAAAAATCTGCTTGGGTTTTTTTTAACTTTTTTTTTTTCTTCCCTCCTTTTCTGGTGTTGTTGTTGTGGTTATTGCTGTTGTAGTTTTTGGACTTTGCTGCTTCTGCTGGCTAGTGGGTTTTTTGCCAGCTATGCAGAGAGCTCTCCTTCATGCCTGCCTATACATTTAACAGGGAGCTTTGAAGTCTTTTTATACCAAATGCTCCAATGAACTAAGAGCATTCTCATAGTTTATCAGAGATTGGTGTTAAACCTATTTTAGGCTGAATTAAGGTTAGAATGAGGTTTACCTATTTCTTGTGTATGTTCTAGTCATTGATTTCTGAAAGCATAAACTGTGAACCACCTCTTCAGATGAAGTTAGCTGCAGTATCAGCCATGCCTAGATTTTGGAGTTGTTTTTACTTTTCGGGAGGATTAGTTTAGGTGTTTATCCATTTTCCCCTGAACTTATGACAATAAATGAGAACTGCATACTTATATTTCCAGGAAAGTTAATGCTGAGAATTTACATCACATAGGGTGACATTTTATTGCTCTTCTCTGTACAGGGCAACAGTCCTGAAACACTTACAGTGATTTTTCATTACTTGAGACTAAACTTCAGTAGAGAGTAGGTTCACAGTTGCTGTGTATGAAGGCAAGTTTGAGTCATGTCCTAAACACTCCAAAAGGTGTAAAGAAACAGAAATACACCAAAACATAATTTAATTTGTAAAGAAGTTTTAAAATAAATTTTTATTTTGTGTATTATTTTTATGAATACAGCCACTATAGTGCTACTTCAGTACTGTAGCTATGCTAACACTTTTGCAAATCAGATTAATTCAAACACAGTGTGAATCCCTCCTTCACCTTCTTCACTCACACTGCTTATCTGGCTAGTGAACTACACCTGCCTTGTAGTGGAACATCTGGTCTCCACAATATTTGCTGGCTATTTCATGATTCCTATTCTTGAGCCTAAATACTTTATTTTTTTAATATATGTGTGTGTGTGTGTGTGTGCACTAAACAATCTCCAGTGCAGCAGCATTTACTCCTTCAGGTGTTGCCCACCTCCAAACTGTGGCTGTGATCCACCTACCTTAGAGCAGCTGCTCACACACATGCTGCAAGGCATCTGATGACAGAGTTTCTATCAATCAACACTTAACAACCTTTCAAACCAGAGAAGATCCATTAATACCTATTCCCTGGAGCTCCTGTGGTACTTGGAAGCAGGCAGGAGTCTTGCAAGTAATACCAAACCTACCAATTGAAGCAGGTCAATGAAGCCTTGGGCAAATGCAAATGCAGCCTGGTACCAGGCCTCTGTAAACAACTGCAGCGTTATCATTACCATGAATTCTTAAATGAGAAGGAAGATACCCGATTTTCCATAGTAGAAAACACCCAGCAGCTTGCAGAACTCCTAGTGAAATTCCACCCTTGCTCTCCAAATCTACATCTGGTAGTTTTCACAGGTACAGTTTGATGTACAACAGGTTTTTTTTTCTTCTATTTAAACTCTTGTCCGCTGTTATGAAGCCAAACTTGGGAGATTTTTAGAAAGCAGATTCTATTCAAAACCATTGCAGTTTGGAAAGTTCAGATAAGAACTGGAGGAGTTCCACTTTACATTACGGAAATGCCAAACTTTAAAAGAGTCCTACATACAGAAATGAACTCTACAATATAACTAATATGATATGGTAGAATCGACCATTTTTCAGTACTGCTTTAGCCACAGTACACACAAGTACAAATATTTTCCCCTGTGTGAGTCTCATTAGATGCTCAAATTGAAAATTACTATTTGCCTCAAAATGATTCAAGGTAATATTTCAGTAAGGTTTCAACAAGTTTGTCATTTAAGATGAATGAATCCCCACCTTCCTTGCAAACAAGAAATGTAAGCTCAGTAAAGTACCTTGCCACCACTATGAAGCAGAATATTCTTGCTACCATCATCTGCAGGGATGTGCTCAAATATGTATTCTTAAAATTTCTCAAAGAGTGTGGGCTACTACGATCAAACTGCTGGCACAGAAAGCACTGGAGAGAACAAGCACATGGGAGGTAATTGTTGACAATTGTGGAAAGAAAACGCGGGAAGCAATGACTTCTAGCTGTGCTGGGGAAGCAAAATAGCTGTCTGGACTGAGAGAAAATTTGAGATTTCATCCTCCAAGAGGACCCAGCACACAATGCCATGCTCTGTACAGGGAAGCACACAGACTGCAGATCCAAATTTGGCAGTAAAGACTAGGCTACAAATGATCTAATTTATCTCAATTCGTATCAGCTTAGCAAATTTGAGAGAGTTTATATGAAAATAGGTAACAAGGGAGTCACAAAAGCACGGATTTAAAGGTCTTTAAGCAATAATGACTTTTCATAATGCCTGATCTTTTTAATTGATGTCCCTCTGGTAAACAACAAGGAAATAATGAAGAACAGAATGGAATTTTTGCTTAGGAAAGGTAACAAATACCAAAAGAGCAAGCAAACAGGTTTTGTAATGCTTTAACAAAGGAAAATAGCCTACAATTTCACTGTCAAGGTGAAATCCAAAGCATACCTCTGTGCATGTTTACACAGAAAATAGTAATCAGTCAATCATCAGACATAACTGATTATATACTTTGATATACAACCATTAAGCATAAAGCTAAAATGCCATAAAATTACTCTGCTGACATCATTTGCAAAAACAAAGCCCTTATGACAACAAGAATGATTAATACATAGAAAAAAATCTCAAAAAAGAAAACAGTATTTTTAACGCAAAAGCATTTAAAACACAAGGAGGCAGGAAATAATAAGGAATGTAAATAATGAATCGTGAAGAGGAAGATAATTGCTTTCTTCATTCTTTTCTCTATAAGACTGAAAAGACATCCAGATACACTGAAAGACAACAACTCCAAATTTGAATAAAGAACAGTTTGATTGAGTAGACAAACCAGAGAAGTGTAACCATCCTGTTAAACGGACTGTCACAGGGCACTCTTGAGATTAATAAACCAGCAAAATTAAAGGAAGTCTACACATAATCCTATTAATAAAATTGCCCAGCTATAATGTCAAGCAGCAATGCCAAACAAAAAAAGAAAAAAATAAAGAGGTGGAATTTAGAGTTTCAGGACTGATCTGTGAGGAGAAAACATGTTAGCAACCATATGATACCCTATGATGATATCCTACCATCATTTGGTATCTTACGAGCAATTGGTAATAGCTGCTATGTGGTGCAGATTATTCTTTAATTATACACACAGCCCCAAATCAATGAGTGTCAATACCCTCAGTATGGCAATTCCTAAATTCATATGCTGTGCCTACATTCCATTGCAGTTTATGAGTTATTGTTCCTGATAGTAGCACACAATGTAATGTTTCTTAAAGACCTATCAAAAAAAAGGGTAGGGTGTTTGTTTGTTTGTTTGCTTGTTTGTCTGGGGAGGGGTGTGTGTGTGTGTGTGTGTCATGTGTGTTTTGGTTGTTTTTGATTTTGGTTTTTTTTTCAGTTAGAAGGAAGCCTTTTGTGGCAACAAGAGCATTGGCAGGAAACGGAGTGAGACGATCCTTCCCCTCTGCCCAGTCCCAATGAGACTTATCTGGAATGCTGGGTCCAGTTCTGGGCTCCCCGGGGCAATACTGACACAGACATGCTGGAGTCAGTCCAATGAAATGCCGTGGATATGATAACACACTAGACAGACCTGAAGATGGTTTGCTTGGAGAAGACTAATGGCAAAATTTAGGCAAAAGAAATGTCACAAAAACTGTTGGTATAGACTGTTGAAATATGAGGAAGTCTTTTTATAAACTAGTGTTGGTAAGGATATACAACTGCCATAAGAAAACTTAACAAATACAATTAGTTACAAACCTCTGTCTGAGACACTGAAAATATTATTATTATTTCAACAGTCTATATCAATAATTTGGGTGGGGGTAGTTTTTTTTTGGTGCCCATTCATTTTGTAATTGAGACAAAAACCTTGTATGGACTTTAATTAATCTGCTGGAAAAACAGAGTTTAGAAATGACAAACTGCACACAGACAGCTGCCTGATCAAACCATGTGTTTGAGTTATTCCCAAATCAAAACGTCTCAGGGACCTCATTCGTTAAATGTTTTCTCTCATTCCACCAATGTTTCTACTGCAGCCTCACTATTTCCACAGTATAAACCTTTGAGAAGAACCTGAAGTTATTTCAAAATTAGTATCTTGTCCAGAACACAGGAAAAAAAGGTTATGCTATTATTTATGCACTCAAAATTCACTGAGTCTGCAGCAAAATGGGGCTGAATAAGGAAAGACACAGGCCCATAGGACTAACTACCTTAAGCCCAAAACAAAGATCAGAGGGTTGCTTAGGGTCTTATTTTTCTGTGGGTTGTTGGTTATTTTTTGGCACATATGATGAAATGCAGTATGTGGCCTTGGACTGCCACTCACTGCATTCTATTATCTTCAGATTTATTGCTTGTTTTGCACTTAGGCACTTCTCTCATTTTTCTGTCTGAGTATGTTTGTAACATGGCTAAAGTTGTATGAAGAAATTCTCATTTAGTCCTTATTTTTCTGAACACCTTCCCTCTAAATAGCAACTCATATCCTGCCTTTCACCATTCATTACTGTTACATCGTAGATAACTGGCCCATGTGAACTGACTCACTGATCTCAGCCCCAGCCTCGCAAGGTGCAGAAATGCTGTCACAACTGCTGCTGGTTGGCACCTTATTTATAGACTCAATAGCATATTAATCAGTGTCTCATGGAAAACTGCACCACAACTTTCCCTTTAAAAAATGTCACTAGTTTTTCCAGTAATGCGGCGGCATCGCATAATATGTTGTCAAAGAGTCATCTGATATTGCTTCAGTGGTTTTATGTTGTACTCCATAAAATATAAAGGGACCTCCCAGGTTATTGCCCTGCTCATGGATAAGAATAAGATTTTAATTACTTCCAATATAATAAGATCTCTTACTTTGAGCTTTTCTGTAAATGAATGCCAATTTATGAAATGCAAGCAAAAAATCAGGAGTATTATATGCCTTCAGACAAAGAAAATTCTTCATTTCTTGACAAAGCTAAATTGTGTCTCCATTGATCACAAGGTCATTTGACCGTATCTTTCCCGAATCTATGGCAAAGCACCCACCAACACATACTGGAACTTAGGCACACGTGCAGCAGTTTGCAATACATGGCCAGACCTGGTGCACACTGTCAGCAGTGTGGGTATCACAGGGCTGTACACCAGGCTGGCTGGGTGGGCTGACAAGGTGCCAACCCCTTTTGTCACCTGTAGCTGTTCCCTCAGACCTCAAGGCTGCTGTCTGTTTCCCTCTTTGTAACGCTGAGCATGTGTGAGTGGCCATGCTGGCAGGGAGGTCAGGAGAAAGACCAGCTGCAATTTAGAAAGTTCCCAATCCATGCTGGGTGGTTTCTTTTCAGCTTGATGGTTTTGATACTTTAGGTTACAGTGCAGCCCCAGTAAAACTAATGTTTGCAAAACTGATGGGCTGGTGATATGTAGAAAAAGTGCCTGGGGACAGAGGTCCCTTCAGCTGTCTTTGATACCAGCTAAAAATTGTCAGTGGACAACACTGAATGTTATTGTCTTTGGGAGATCTTCCCTTTGGACTGTTTCCATCTTTCTTCCATGTACTCAGTGACCAGGCCACTGTCTCAAAAGATGAAATCTGAAATGGATCACTGGCCAGACATTCCCATTTCTCCAGCTCTGGTAGCATGACAAGTGCATCTGGCATCAGTGAGCCTTTCTTCCTTCAGGGATTTGTGACTGCTGAGCTGACTGCAATTTTTTCAGAATGTTTTTTTCAGAACAAAGCACTCTCTTTTTCAAAGGTACACACATGCAGAGCAGAGAGCTAAAAATAAAATAACCTTTTCTGGATGTTTCCGTCCTCCCTCAAAGAAAATTTTTGCTGAAGCTTTGATACATTCCAGTCAGCTCAATAGACTTCCTTCAGCTTATGCACTCCTTCCTATGTCAGAGATTCTTACCCACCTGTTGGTAACTACATTTCATTCATTTTCATTCCCATCAAACCCTGCCATCATTAGAGCTTCATTATCTCCCCAAAATTTAGGTATAGTAAGGCAGACTAAAATTTCTTAGCCTAGTTAAACTCCTCTCAAAAACTAACTTGCCCAGAAAAAAAACCCTTATAGTATAGTACTGATTATTTTTTCCATCTCCCATAACTTTCCCTGTTCTCCTAGTTCTACTTCTCAAAATCATTAACTCTGTCTGGGCAGGCAGGGTGATATCTGCCTGTAAATGGGGGTACACAGAGGACTGAATACCAATCACATTGGTCTTGTTTCATCCTCTGCCAAGTGACATTGATATAAAATGCTTTTCAGATACATTTCTGAAGTAAGTGGGAAGAGAGCTCCAATTTACTAACAGGACCACAGTTATTACAAATTAAGCACCTGTGATATGTGAAGAATGCAATTTCCTATGTTCTCAGGAGAACTAGGTTACAGTAAATATGAGTATATATCCCTTTCTGCTCATACCTCAGTGGGGAGTGCACTTACTGAGATCATGGTTAGTCTCTGGTTAAATTCCTTCTGTTTCTTGAAAGGGTTTGAAGACAGTGCTGGTACCTACACACACACACACACACACAAAAAAAAAAAAAATTCAAGTGAGGAAAAGCACAAGATTATGATAATAGTATGCTAACAGAGAGTAGGACATCTCAGCATGTGAATCCTTGCATCTGAGCCTTGGTTCTTGTTCATACTCAGTTAAAAAAAATGCAAAATGGACCTGTTTGGGAAATAGGAGTTTGAGTCCGTCCAAGCCAAGGAAGACATTGAGCCAGGCTTTCTGCCTTTTGAGAATGTGTTTTTAACTCCTACTTTACTGTAGAAAAGGCTGCTGGTTACTTTCAACCTTATGAATATCAGCTTCTGGAAAATCCTTTACCAGTACAATCCTAATTGTAATACAGGGATCATGTTGAGCCACAGTGCTGAAATGTGGATTTTATTTTGCCAAAGTTCTTCATGCATGAAGAAGGTAATTTCCTTATAAGAGAAATACAAAGTTCAGTTTTCATTTGATAATAATGGATGTAGTCTTATTCCAGGACTTTGGGATTTGGTTTTTACATGATGATGGGTTTTGTCTTGAAATGCTGATAGTAAATCTGCTGTTGATGGACATTTACCGATTTCATGTGAATCTTTTTTTTTAAATTCTTCTAATCTAAAACTAAATGAGAATATTTACCAATCTCACTGATAAATTTTCATTCAGAATCTTCATGTGAATCACATTACGTAAACAATGGCCTTTTGTAGGTAATATATTAATATATGGGAATTACATTTAGCAAGTGCATATCTTTTAACATGATCAAACACAGAGCTTAGCCACATTAATATAAATGAAAACCTGATTGTATTACTGTTTGCAGACGCACAGTGCACTGCACTGATAACAGACGTGCCAGTGCACGCACTACAGGTTATGCAGGACAAAGAAGGATTTGCTTTGAGAGTCTTTGTTGCTGAATATGTTATGAAGAACAGAGATTTTGGTCGCTAATACCTTTTTCTCAGTAGAAAGTCTGAAAAAATTTTGGAAACTGTTGGCAAGTATACAGACAAGATGAAGAGACATAACTCTTCCCTGTATTTATACAAAACCTTTGAGTTAAGAGAAATGAATCAAAACAATCCTTTTTTGCCTCCTTTAAAAAAGTCTTCTTTGTAAAAGGTGAATAATTGTTATTTCCATAGGCCCTGGGTGTGCATGATTTTGATAGCTATAGTAAAAACATAGATACAACAGAAAAAGGGACAAACTACTTGCTGATAAATATTTTCAGTATCAGAGGACTTTTCCTTACAGCATTTAAGGGTCTTAACCATTGGATATGATTTAATTGATTAACACTCACTTTATGTTCTTGTTCAAGAAATGAAAGCATTAACACAGACTGCTGTAAGAAAAACTAAAACGCCTGTTGATATTTACCATGTATATTTGTCAAAACATACATATTGTAGTCTTTATAATCTGTTCTTTCTCAAAAAATGTCTTGTATTCTGCCTAGTTTAGACTTCCGAAAAGTAGCAGATTTTGAAGCTAAAGCTCATTTTCAGAAGGGGGAGATATTTTGAATCATAAGTCTCCTTGACAGTTAATGTCATTTTGCTCCTAAATTACTTCTGGAAACAGGATTTAGAAGTGCAAATCAACCAGATATTTTTAAGGATTTTTTTTTCCTGTGGCCTGCAGGAGGAATCCGAAAATCTTGAAAAGAAATATAAATACTAAATAACCTATTCTGGTTGCTTGCAAAAATCTACGGATTTTAGCAGTTAGCATGCCTGGTTCAAGACTTCTCACCTTTGCAGGCAAAGCTGAATTTTGCCACCTTTGTGTTATTAAAAAAAAAAATTAAAAAGTATTTCATGGAAAGGTCACTAAGATGCTATGGTCTGTACCTTTCTTTTCTTCTTCTCAAGAGCACACACAAAAGTTCCAGCTAGTGGAGTGAAATAAAAATAGAGGAATAAAAAAAGGTCCAAGGAGCAAGGCACATCAGGGGGCTCCTCATCATTCTACTCTTGGTTCATGCTATACTTCTACCTTTCACTTCATCTATGTCTCACCAAGGCAGCCCTGTGATGGAAGGGACTAGGGACCCCACGAGTACAATTAACCTCAGAGTCAGCACTGGGCCCTACACTGAGAGAGAGAGAGAGAGCAGGAGAGTGAGAGCCAGTTTCTGCACATCCCCACTTGCTTTGTCACACTGCCTCAGTTGCACTTCACACTTTGGGGCTGGCAGGCTGCTGTGGGGCAGACTTGCTACAAGAAACATCATGTGGCCCAGCCATGGTGAAGTCATGCTGATGGGAGAGGGATGTAGTGACTCCCAGGTCCATTAAGGTAGTCCACACAATGTCTGGAGAACCACTGTTTAAGCCAAAACATCTGGCCTAATAACTCAGCAAGTGGAGCTCACAAATTTGGGTGGAGCCTGAACATTCTACCTGTCACACTAAGCTGGTGGGCAGTGTTTGAACACAGAAGCTCAGTCCTCAAGCAGAAAATTAAATATTTTTACCTGAAAAATATCCAAACACTGTGTTTGATAATGTACATTGATATTTACTCGTGTGCTGGAATGCAGCAAGCTTTGCCAGGCACTGACAGCAAAAAAAGGAGCATCTTCCTTTAATTAGTATGTCCAGATTAATCCGAAGTTGCAGCCTTCAGTCAAGCAATGCTCTAAAGAGTCAAACAACACTCTAAGCATGACAGAACCTGTCAAACTTCAATTCATCATAACAAACACAAGTCCTTGGATATCAATCTCCATTTTTATTTCTAGATTTTTTAATCTTAGGGTTACCTAAATCAGGGGATATTAGTACTTGAAAAATGGAAGTTACAGGGAAGCTTGAAAAAATTTTTTTTCTCTCCTCTCTTAAAGCAGTTAAACTGACTGTTGCCCAGGGAAGTAGTGGAATTGCCATCCCTGGAAGCACTCAACAGTGGGATGTGGCACTTAGGAACGTGATTTAGTAAATATGTTGGTGCTGGGTTAACAGTTGGACTCAATGATCTTAGAGGTTTTCTCCAACTTAATGGTTCTATGATTCTACAGCAGGCAATTTAACTTGCCAAGGCAGTACCAGAATGAAATAGTGTTCAATATAGAAAAAATAAAAACTACCAAATGATGTGGGTATTACAGTAAATCAAATCTGCTGTTAAAAAATGGACTTGGCTAAGAAAAAGAAACCAAAATACGTATCTTGATGGATTCTCATACTGATGAGAATATATTGTTAGCTATGCTGCTGCTCAGCATTTGTCAATATGTGAGAAGTTATGAGTGCCCCCACCATTCTCCCTAAGGACTGGACTTGGATGCTTAACCAACACAGAAATCTTTCCTGACTTTACTTGTAGAAAGACTGAAATTTGGTGCACCATGTGTCTTATATATGTACTGGGATCTGTCTGGGAGAAATGTGTAACAAAAAAAGACACTATTAGAGAACAATATACATTATGAGGCTTATTTTGTGTCTATTAGCCAGAAATTAAATTTTAAATTACCTTTGGCAAGGCAGGATGCTTGATATGACTTTGAGAATATTTGATGCTGTTTGGTACCTGTCACTGAGAGATTTTGTTCTGCCCATCGTTATTTTGGACTGGCAGAAGTAGTCTTGTTCTCAGCTTATCACAGGGACATACTGGACTGTGAATAGCTTTATTGAATTCAATATCCTGTAAGGATATACTCATATCATGTGGAGTTGTCAGGCAAAAAGTTGAAATAGTATTCAGCTGAAGCTTTATAAATGCAAACAGTTTCTTGTTAGATCACTTCCCAGTTCAGAAGCACATGGTACTTTTACTAGTGAGTATCAGAGCAAAATCAAAATGTCCCTTGCAAACTGAGTTAAATTTCACTTGAATTCCAGCATCCTTGTAATCCCATGTGGATATACTGGAGGGAAATACGGTCATGTAAGAGCTTGATAATATTAAAAATCAGGTAGAATTCTTTCTTAACACTGTCAGAGGCTGGTAAGGAACCACTGGAAGACTGTGTCTATTGCCTGAAGATAGAAGTCCTCAAGGAAATCCTTATAACTAAACAGTATAACGAAACATAAAATCCTGTAAATCCCAGGAACCCTGAAAAACACTACTGAAATAAGTATCTGACTCAAAAAATCCATCTACTCACTAGGGTTGCAAGAATAGTTGGGATGATTTTAAAGCAGGACATTAAAAACCCTATGAAAATTGTATGAGAATCATCAGTGAGTTAAGTCTAGTATCCGTAATCGAGTAATTTACACGGTGTGTAATTCTCTGCTGCTCTGCTGGACTGAAACTCCTGTGTGGAGTAAGATGAAGGGACTGGGATGTGTTGACACCATGCCAGAGTCCACAGGCTGGTTCTGCCACCCTGACAGGCGCCAGGGGGATGTGACTCCCAGGTGAATGATGGAAGCTGTGGCTTGGACCTATTGCTCTATGGGACCAGAAAATTTAGCAGGCACAGGCTGGAAACAAGAACAAGGAGGGGGTTCTCCCGTTTGTATAATCCAAGGAGTTAATTCATGCGAAGGGACTGGGACAGAAAGAACTCTGGATACACTCTGTAACTTGCTGAGAGTGGGAGGATCATAAGGTTTGGCTTATAAAACAATAACCAATGAGATGATATAAGGGGAGGGTACAGCCTGGACAGACCAATGGGGCATCGAGTAATGTAGAACTTTCTAGAACTAAAGGCAGAGACAGACAAGGGTTGACGTTCAGGTAGGTGGGGTACTCGGTGAGGTTTGGTCCAAGGGAAGATTGGCATGAAATATTCAGGAAAGGTGGGCAGGGTCAGGCTAAACTGACATCTGAAGGGCAGGCATAGCTTTTGGGACAAGCCATTAACTTAGGAGAGATAAAGGGGTACAGAACTTGCAACAGTCCATCAAGATGATAAACTTGAACAAACCACCACAATGTGTGAATGAGAGAGCAGAGATCAACCTGCAGCCTGTGGAGGATCCCATGGAGCAGGCAGATGCCTGAAGGAGAATGTGACACGTGACCTCTGAGATGCCTGTGATGGAGCAGGTTTACTGGCAGGAGTAGTGACCTCCCAGGAGATTCATGCTGGAGCAGTTTGTGAGGAGCTGCAGCCTGTGGGAAGGGTCCATGTTGGAGGAGTTCAAGGAGGAGTGTCTCCTGTGTGTAGGACTCCACAGTGGAGCAAGGGAAGAAAAGATTCCCTTGCTGCCTGCAATGCAAACCATGGTGAAGCAGGCTGTGCTCCTGCAGCCCATGAAGGACTGTGGTATGGACTGTACTAATGCTTGACTACAGCAGGAATCCCTTCTTAACCAGGCTGGGAGCAAGGGGAAGAGTTTGTTGCGATGTCAAACCACATAACTGGGCCCAAAACAGCCAGGGATGGAGATTGTAATGGGTGTGCCTTTCAGCTGTTGTGAACCATGATTTGAGTGTGTTACACTGGAACCTCTGGAACCATGGGAAGCAGTGAATTAATTCCTTGTTTTGCTCTGTTTGTGTGTGCTGCTTTTGCTTTCCCTATTAAACTGTCTTTATCTCAAGCCAAGAGTTTTCTGCCTTTTACCCTTCTGATTCTCTCCCTAATCCTACTGGTGGGGGAGTGAGTGAGGGGCTCCTTGGGGCTTGGTTGCTGGCTGGGGTTAAACCACAACACATGGAAAGAAGAAATATGTTTTAGTAATCCTGAGACAGCTGAAGATACTTTTAAAACTAGACTGAAGATTACTAATTTTTAATGTATAATTTTTATTTGCTATACTTTATCAGAAATGACAGGTTTGTGTTTTGTTTTTTTTTCTTCTTTTTGATAACACCAAAGATAAATACTGATGTGATTTACAGACAAATGAAAAATGATGGGAACCCTGCTCTAAAAAAGTTGCATCTGTTTTATTTATATATAGTTAGAAAACATGAAAGCCCAAGAGGGCATATCATTGCATTAAAGTTATTCAGACTGTGGGGCGGGGGAGAAAAATATTGTTCCTCTGCTAAGCTCAAGAGAGCTGTCAACTCTTGGGATTCTGAGGTATGCATTTGCTTTCAATGTGCAGAAAACAGAGAAAGAATCCAGACAAGGGACAAGCTAAATAGCTAGAACAAATGAAACAACTGAAATAAACACTCCCTAGAGGATTCAACAATTCACACAGCTACTCTGACATACTGGCACGTGTGATTATAATGGATTTCATAAAGGTGCTGACTTTTCCTACCAGAGCTGACAAAAGCAAAGTAGAGTAATGAAATACTCTTACACTTAGTACCTCTGAAAAAATACCTGGTAAATTGGGTCAGGAATAAAGTGCGAGAAAGCTTATAGCTATAGGGAAACTGGGGCTGGAAAAGGCATTCCAAGTGGATCACAGCAAGGCAGTAAGATTGCTGCCCCCACACTCTTTTAATCTGGGCCACCCATGGTGATGGTATGAGGGGAAGCCATACAAGAAGCTACTGAGATCACTTGGTCTGTTCAGCCTGGAGGAGACTGAGGGGAGAGCTCATTGCAGTTACAACTTCCTTGTGAGGAACAGCAGGAAAAGATCTCTTCACTCTTGTGATCAGTGACAGGACTCGAGGATATGGCCTGAAGATGAGTTGGGGGTGGCTAAGGTTGGATATCACAAACAAGTTCTTCACACAGAAGGTACTTGGTAGGGCACTGGAATGGCTCTCCAGGGAAGGAGTCACAGCACCAACCTACCAGAGGTCAAGAAACACCTGGGCAACGCTCTCAGGTACATGTGATTGTTGGTGTAGCACAGCAGAGGGCTGGAACACGGATTTCAGTGACCCTTGTGGGTCCCTTGCAACTTAGGATATGTTAGGATGTGATGATTTTAGAATTCTAGGAAATATTCTTTTCTGTGGTCTTCCGTTTTTGTCTCAAGGCAAGGAAGCACAAAGGAAGGTGGAAGCACTTCCTATCTTCATGCCAACTAAAAGGCTTTCAACAGAGATTAAAAAAATAGTTAAAGCTTAACGTCATCAAAACGACCTTATTTAGACCCAGCTTTAGAGCACTTCTTGCTAGTGTTGGAAGGCTTGGGGTTGTTTGTTTGTTTGTTTATTTGATTTTAATGCTTTTTGTTTAATTTTCAGCCTCAATTCCTTAGGTCTCAGTCTGTTTAGGATCTAAGTACATGCAAGTGCAAGTATGCATGCATATCTTTCTGTCCTTTCCCTTACAATTTTTGAAAATGGTGACATATTTTAGAAAAAATCTTGCTTACATAGATGGGTAAGTAAAGAAGGTTCTCCATTTCCACCCTCTGGAAAATCTGCAGATACTACTCAACAACAAATTTCTGCGGTCAAAAATGCATGTTAGGAACTTTTCAACTAGCGAAAACTTCAGCTGAATTGGATCAAAGAATTCAATGAGATTACCAAATCCCTTTGGATACCAGGCTTCCTTATCTCTAGTTCTGATAGAGCTACCTTTTGTCCTCATTAGCTTTGAAATACACTGATCTTGAAGTGTTCTTGACTCCTGGCATGCCTCAGTTTTTGGAGATTAGGGCAGATTCCTGGGAACCGTACACCTCTCTGATAATTTCTAGAGGTACAAATGTAGGAGAGTGCATGGTTTTATGACAATTAATAGGAAATCACTAGTTGCATTCCATGAGACATTGCTGAGAGTACTTATTATAGACAGTTATATTCAAAAAACAGTTTGAAGTTAATACTGTGAATATTACTTATGACCTTTCCAGTAAGACAGTGATAAGTCAACATGAGCTGTGAACTTGGTGGATGTCTTACTAACTTATTCCTTCAAGGTGCTGACCTCATCAGTTAGAAGACATACCAAGTTCACAAAGCCAAACTCATTTCTGCAGGAGTTACAGCTAGAAGACCATATGGGTGCATGCAGACATGCACACTTATATCACTGTGGACGGTTGGAAAAGGTTTTGGTTAATAAACTATAATTATTTCTTCAAAGAACTGCACTTAAATCAAAGGTAATTTTTCAAAAACAGGCATAGTAGTACAGTGAAAACAATGCAAGATTAATAGTTTCCCCTAGTTGCCAGCCTCTCTCAACGTCATGCAGATATGATGAAAAAGCCTCTGATAAAACAGACTAAGGCTAATTTACATATCCTCTGCCCTGATGTGAAATCCCTTTTGGTTGATAAGATCTAATTTTCCCTCTAATGCTGTGCAAACTCTAAAAAAATGAAGAATTCATTCACAGAGCCTAATGAAGATCTTCCCCTTAATATAGCTGCCTTTTTTATTTTTCCAAGAATTCCTGCAGGTGTATTAGTTTTCATTTGTGTTGAAGGAACACCAAGGGAATGTACCCAGAAACAGAAGCTAGTAGGAAGGCAGAGGACAATGTGGAGTCTCTAACAGACTCACTTCTGTTATTCCTGCAAGCTAAACTCCTGATGGCAAAGCCAAAGAGAGGGAATCACTGAACAACTTCCTACTTAAACCTTAGTCACAAATGGAGAAAGAAGATCCCACCCAACAAAGGTGATACCTGATGACTTGAGAAAGGAGATGGCTCAAGAGGAACATACACCTCAACTGCACATCTTGAGATCATGTTTCCAAACAGTGATTTTGTCTGAAGGATGGCTAGATATACACTTAACATACTTCAAGCTTTAAGTACCCAGGCCTAAACATCAGCAAATTGACCTTTATAAACTGACATTTTACCTCCATGCTGAAAAGTTAGCCCAATAAATATTAATACTTTTTCCAGGTCTCTGATACACAGTATGTATTATATATCCCACTTACAGAGATCCTTAAACAATCCATAAAAATAACTTTTCTCTAGGGGAAAGAAAACAAATCAATGGCTTCCTAGCAAAACAAGGCTCTCTCCCCATGAAAAAAAAATGAAACAGAACATTAGGCAGTGCTGCCAGACAGGCTTTCACAAAAAATCAGTTAAAAGACTGGCAGATGCTGACATCAGAATAGGCATAGGGCACTTGCACCTCAGCCATGCATACCTTTGTAATTTGCCCTTCAAGAGACCCTTTTATTTAAGCACGTCAAAGAACCTGACAAACATTAAATTTGTCAATAAAAGTTTCCAATATATTAACTTCCTTGTACCTGAAAGGAAACTGAGGCACAGTACATCAATCAAAGTTTTAACAAAAAATAAAAAAGAAAACATATAAAAATTCCCAAACACTACAGAGATAGAAACATGTTTTTAGGTAACTGACTGTCAACTCTGTGCTTTAATCATCAGTCCAAAAGTTCCTTTGTAAAGGAGATACATTTGCCTTCCTAATGAGCTGACAAAAGACAGCAATCCTGATTATCACAGCGCAACAATTACTTTTGTGTTATGCTGGCATTTCTGCAGAGCTGCTAAAACAAAAAGATACACAGGAAGCCAGGCTAACACTGTAACAACCTCTCTTGCACCCTGCTATCACACATTAGAGAATAAGTAAGTTGCTGAGCTAATGGGGCCTATGGAGATTAGCATCAGTTTCTCCTACTCTTTAGTTTTGAAGTCCAAAATTCCAACTGTGAGAGAAATATATCTCCATGAAGGAACAGTAGAGGAGGCTGATGCTGTCAAACTGCAGATCTTTAAAGTTGATGGGGGAAGGGAACTTCAATCCACACCACTCCAGTTTGATGCCAGGGCCAGAGAGAAATGACTGGAGAGGGATTGCAAGTCAGAAGAGAACGTGAAGTGCAGCACAGAAGAATTCCAGCCACTTCAGTCAGAAAATCATCTTCATTGTCAGTCATTTAAACGCCCCTATGCAAACACATATAGGAGAGGGAATAAACAAAAGGAGTCGCAAAAGGAGTCAGCTGTCCATGCCTGCAGGACTGTGATCCTACTGGCATCATGGAGATGTGTTGGGATGGTGAGTGTTGGAATGGAAGGATACAGCCTCTTTAGGAAGGACAGGCAGGAGAGACCAGGAGGGAGTGTCCTGCTCTATGTCAGTGGCCTGCTGTAGTGCATGGAGCTCCACCTGGGATGGATGAGGAGCTGTCAAAAGCATGGGCAAGGCAGCATTATGGTGAAAGTCCAAGAAAACTGGTTAATATCAAGGAACATCTCCTTCAAGATCAGGAGTGACACATCCTAAATAATTCAGACAAAACTATTAGAAGGCCTGTGTAGGTGAGCATGGACCTGTTGGAAAGAGTCCAGAGGAAAGTCACAAAGATGATCAGATGAATGGACCATTTCTCTAGAGAAGACCTGTCCTTGAAAGAGTTTGGGTTTTTCATCCTGAAGAAGAAAGGCTTCAAAGAGACCTTGGAGCACCTTCCAGTACCTGAAAGGGGCTACAAGAGAACTGGAGAGTGACTTTTGACAAAAGCATGTAGTGGTAGGACAGGAGGAGAGGCTTCAGACTGAAAGATGGTAGATTTAGATTAGAAATTATGAAAAAAGATCCTTACTGTGAGGGGATGAAACAATGGAACATTTTGCCCAGAGAAGATGTAGACGCCCCGTCCCTAGAAGCATTCAAGGTCAAGCTGGGTGGGGTTTTGAGCAATCTGATCTAGTGGAAGGTGTCCTTGCATGTGGCATGGGTTTGGAACTAAATGATCTTTAATGTTTGTTCCAACCCAAACCTTTCTGTTTCTATTAAAATTTTCCCTACCCACTTTCCTCAGGGAACATTCATAGAAAATATCCTTATGAGGATCCTGAAGTTGTGGTCCAGTGTGGCCAGAGTAGGCACACTAGCAGGTGTAAGTGCCACTATGCTGCTGGGGGAAACCCCGTCTAGTTAGCGTGTTTCTGTCAGCACTTACATATCCTTGAAGCAAGCAAAGTGTCTCTGATTGGGTCCTACAAAAGGTCTCTTCCTGGGTGCAATCCTTTATCATTAGGTTGAGGTCAGAAAGGCTGGAATAATATTTAATTACTTGGGCAAAAATGAAGCCGCTTGTCATTCATTCATGATCAGATAGCATAAACAATTTATATGAAGCTTTAAGATCACTGATGTTTTCTTTACTCCTTTTGAAAAACTATTTTACAATGCAGAAATTTTGTGGTTTCTGAAAAATCGTAAAGAATCTGAAAAGAAGTGACGGCAGTGAAGTTGCATCACTGAGATAGTATAATCCTTTATTACATTCTATCATTTTTAGATTAATTTAATCTGTGCTGGATCTTGAAATACTTCAGAAAGTATATTCTTGAAGAAAAGCAGAGAAATCAACTTTGTTATTAGGAAATGATAAATTCTTGTCTCTCTGACTTCAAGGAGGTGTGCTCAGGATGTGTCCCCATTCCAGGAAAGATCATGGCAAACACCTTTTGTAGGAATATGCTGTGAAGAGGCCCTGGTATAAATCTTTATGTGAAAACTGAGATAGGAGTCACCACCTAGAGAGTTTTGGTCTGTATCTTTGACTCACTAGTTTTAACACATACAGGGATGGGTAAGGGAGAAAACAGACAACATGCTCTGTGACCAGGCTTTTCAAGCCTGCCCTTAGTCTCCTTCCTTGTAGACCCACTCAGATTTCCAGCAAAATCTTTCAAATATAGAACCCTTGAAGTAGGTTTTCCTGTGCAGTTCCTCCCCCACCTCCCTTTCCCTCACCAGTGTGTTTCCTTGCAGGGAGGTGGAGAAGGTCGGGGCTGGTCACTCCTCTGCTACATCAGGGGCCACGTCAGGGAGGCATCACATTTTCGTGCCAGGTTCCCCAGCTGCAGGAGTCCAAAGGGCAGTCTGGCTCTCAGTCACTGTGGTGGCAGAAGAGAACAGCTCGTACTCACTGGCTCTGGGAGACGGGAGCTCTGTTTAGCTCTGGCTTCAAGTCTGATGATCTCAGGCTGCAAAAAAAGTAAGAGCAGATCTGGAAGGTTTCCAAGCAAACACTGTCTCAGGATTATTGCCCCTCACTCAACATCTGTCATTCCCTATTTCTTTGCCTGCCCAGGAGTCATATGTAGGACAAAATAGCTTTTCCTCGGATTAGAATAGTCCAAGAGAAAGAAGAGTTACTATCTACGTATTGTAGACCTCAACTATGCAGAAACCTTTATGTGTCTCTCAGTTCTTCAGAGAGAGATATTCCCAGTAAGTGTAAAAGGTAATTTTGCCAATAATCCTAATAATATCAGAAAGCCCAATTTCCACCTAATCGATAGAGCCACGTTTGTGACAACAGAACACTGGCAGAAGGAGACACCTGTATCCAAATGTGAATGACATTGTTAATCTAAATAATATCAGACTGCATTATGAGAGATTTCAGAAGGGAGCACAGAGAGCCACAGTGTTAAAAAGTCAGGTGAAAATCTGAACTGAACCTTTCTTTTCCTTCATGCTGAAATTCAGGGACGACCTGTCTGTCACTACACAGTCTGCATTTGTCCACCACCATCCAGGAAAGAACAATTCTAATGTCTGCTGATCATATCAACTCTGTTAAATCTTGCCCATTTTTGCCCTCATTAGGCTAATGAGACGGTTTCAGATTGACGATGGAGGTATGAGATAGAGCCTTCCTTGGTCAGAGCCAATGTTTATACAAGCAACAGTAAAAAGACAGACTGGCATTCTCACAAAGAGAATATTTTCAGTTCATTTTTCAGGGAGTATGTTGAAGTCAGACCAATATTCTCTGTTTCTGTCACAGCTGTATGGATGTAGGCACTTGCATAATACTATTTCCTTCCAAGAAAATAGGGCAGAAAAAGAAGTGTTCTGAACAAGTATTTATCAGAAAAAAAAAAGCTGTTATACAGGTTGTGAAATATTAGACTGTAATAGTGGGAGAGCTGTCTGAGGAGATGTAAATAACAGAGTGCATATATAATACAAGAGTGCTAAATCAATGGGCCAAGCAAGCAGACTGATGAAGGCCCAGACTAACTTCATTTGTGTTTCTGTTAAATTTGAGCAATTGGGATGAGAAACTCACCTTCTGTACATGTAGCATATCTATATATTGTGTCTTATGGATGGAGAAAAATATTGATACTTCAGAAACATAATAGCTCTTTAATAATTTTCAATTACCTAATGACATTTTGCTTTCATTCTAACAGTTGTCTCAGCCGTTTTTTCTTCCTTCCTTTTGTCTTTCATATGAGGTCCTTTATTACACAATCACATTCTATATTGTACTGCATTATGAACAAAAAATGGCCTATAAAATGTTATTTGAGTCACCAGAAAGGTAGAGTAGGATAAAATGACCTATTTAAAAAGCAACCATTTTACTTCACAGAACAGCTACAATTGATATTGCGGCAATGCTCTCGTGTTGAAAAATGCTCTGCTCCCAGGTATTGTGCACAACGAACACAGCACTGCTTCTGCCCAAAAATCTTACATGAAAGCTTAAACAACACGTTTCAGAAATTAAATGGCAAAAACGTCATGCTATTTTCTATAGGAAAAAAAAAATCCTATCTGCTTCTAATTCCACAGTTAAGCTGCCAAAGCCAACAGCATTATGTGACTGTACGAATACATGAGATTAGAATTCCAAGAAATTCAGACTTTGAAAGATCTTGAGCACTCTGTGGTTTATACCAAGCCAAGTAATACAACCCAATACCATGAAAAAGTAAAACCCAAATCTTCTCTAAATATCTGAGACACTTCTTCATCAAGCATGCCTGTTTTAATATACTTAAGCCAGATGAATCCTGCACAGATAAATCTAGCTTTCTATTATCAGGCATGAAATGCAAAAGATACCAGGTTTTCAGAATTACTGTATGGAAAGTGAAAAAAATCAGAAATTAAGTTTAAGAAAAAAAGCATCATTTTTGAGAAAAGTGCACTACAATTATCATTAACTATATTGTGGTGTCTATAACACTGTACCATTTACCGATGCAATCTAAAACATCTGCTGTTCTCTTAGTAAGGTGGAAGTTTATGAGTTTTCTATGCTAAGTGTCTCTCTTTAAATCACTTTTTCTTGCAAGATATTGAATGAAAGAAGAATAGCTCAATCTTTTAATTAGTACCATGGCCAGAAAACATCAACAAGATGACAATATCAAGGTTTTAAAGGAAAGTATGTTGTGATAAAAGGATGTCTCACCCCAAGACAAAGGAGAAAGGAGTACTATTAAAACTGCTAATGGTAACCAAATAATAAAACTGTGTTAAGACATTTCAAAAATGTCTGAAGTTGTTAAGTGGTTTATATTAGCTGTTATGGTGAGGCCTGACTAGAAGATGTCACACTATATATATTGCTCTGTATCACTGAGCTTCATGAGTTGGAAGTCTGCGGTTATAGCTAGATCCATTTTTTCTACTTGAAGGTCTGTGCTTGAACAAAAAAAGATTAGAAGTAAAAAAATTATCATTGTCTAAACAGAAGACAACCTCTTTTTCTCCTGAAGAGAACAAACCACAAATAGTAAGTTTGAGGAAATGGTGAAGACTGCATTTTGCACAGACGTATTTGTCAACACATGTTTTCCAAGTTATCACTTGATTTCAATTCTTGTAAAAGCATAAATTGGGCAATCACCTCCAAAGAAATCAGGGAATGCATTGTGAAAATTAAATGGACTACAACATCCTTACCTTCCTCTAATTTCTGTTCTTGCCCCTTGCTCTGGAGCAAGCCATTTTTATTTCTTTAAAGAAATTCACCACAGCTGAGTGGACAGATCATGGCCAAGGAAAGAGGGCTATCTAAACATACATAAAAGCTTGTGCAACATCTGAGTGGGAAGGAATGGACAGGATAGTCCTTTATTCAATGTGGAACCAAACAAATTGGATTTTAAGAAATTTGATTAACATCTAGTCTCTAAAGCAACAGTGATTAGTGACCATCTCTGTCCAAGATAACGGACAGTAACTGCCTGAAGGACCCGTGGTAAAAATAAGGAGGAAATACATTTTTATCCAGAAATATCATAAAGAAATATTCATGAAGACAGAGGGGAATGTCAACTTTTTTCAATTTTTTAACATACATTATCCAGGAAAACCAGCTGCTTCATAAACGGCTGTGACCATCTAAATGTGAACAATCAGAGATGAACAAAAAATGAGAAAATGAAACAACTTCTGAATAAATATGTTTACAAGTGTAAAGAGTAACGAAAAGAGTCAAACTGGTCCAAATACAATTTTTAGCACCTAGAAGAAATATATGAGACTGGAGAGATAATTTTAAAACATGGATGTCAAATCTAGTTCACATCTGACTATAACTGAGCAGGGTTACCAAACAATAAATTCAGTTTGAATACCAGGGTGATACTGTGGACACCAGGAAAGCTGGATTAATATCTATGTTTTCAAAATCCTTTGGTCTGATAACATTTGTGGATTGAATTTCTTCACACCTTGCACTTCTGATGATGGTACTATAACAAAACCTGACTACTTTTCCACTTTTTTCGATATTTTTAATTGCTACGTCTTTGGAATTTTCTTAATACTGATTCAACATCAAGCAATGAGATCTGTATCTTTTAAATACTTATGCAGTCAGATAAGAATAATGCTTGTATCTTCCCAATGTATCCAAATAGAGACAAAACCCCCAATCTTTCTCTTCCTGTAAGTGAGAAGAAAAAAAAATTACAGCTGTATTTTAATGTTTGTTGTTTTCACAGCTCTTCCTGTAATGTTTTATATTTGGACTTGACTGACAAAGCAATGCCTACTTCATCAAAGCTTGTGCTTTTATTCTTCCTAATATGAATTCCTGCTGAACACTCAATTCTCCTAATCAAAATGCACGAGCAGTGTGTGCTGGACAGGTACAGCACAGAGAGTACATGTATTACTGGGGAGACTTCACAGAAAGCTGCACAGAGCAGTGCCCCACTGGAACCTCTCAGGCAGTGTATGGGTGGAGAGCAAGGGAGTGACAAGAGCAGTGCTGCTCCCATTTCTGGTAAACTCTTTTGTTAAGCAAAGGGGTGTTGTTGTCATTAGCCATTGCTGTTGAAGCCTGAGTTAGAGCTATGGAAGCTGAGATCCTGTAACACACGTACAGTCAAACAGGGAGATGTGTGTTATTGGAGAACTCCGTATTTCCTTTAGTAACTATGGAAAGGGAACCTTGGTGGACATCTGTGACTAAGCAATTTGGAAAGATTCCACACTAGCAAAGCCTCTTATTCTGGGACTCGACACCTAAAAGGAGTGCATGACACTGAACTTGGCTACTGGTATATGCTGCTGATCTTTTTTAAAAATGTAATTAGAAGTCAAAGCTGGCATCTATTTACTTCTAAACTCTGCACAGTACAAGTACCTCTTTTATGATCTCACACTAAATGTGAAATAAAATTTGGGGTTTAGGCTTCTGTTCTTTGGAATCTGAAGACTATGCAAAGGACCACAGTACCAATCATCTCAGAGAAGGAACCTGAATGATTTGCATTTTTGTTTGCATAATCTCAGAAACAGAGCTTGGAAGCATGGAAGTAAATGAGATGGGGGAGAGGGGGGAAAATACCCAAAGAAAGAAAAGAGGCCATAGAAAAGAATCAGTGCAACTGAACATGTACCTGCGAAGAAGAGTGCTGGAAAAAAGAGAGGAGTTGAAAGGACAGAAATTAATTTGCTCAACAACCCTTCATGAGGCAAGGCTGGAGGGATGGCCTGGAAACTAAAAAATTGCCTCACAATTTTGTCTGAATTCTGAATTCAGTCTCTGCTTTGTTTGCATGTGGAAACAATTTTAGTTCCATTATTCTTAGTTTCAGGATACTGACTCTTACTTAACCCAAACTTTATTTCGGCAGGACTGTTAAAGATCTCAAAGAGCACTTAGCCTCAACAAAAATCTGAGCAAGGGGATAATGATATCATCTTCTGTTTGTTTACATCCTATGATTAGTTAGGAGCTGGTAGTACCTAGCTGGCAGAAGGAGGGCAATGGAAAAGAATGACCAGGCATTAGTGGAGACGTGTGAGTCGGCTGGCATTGACTCTGGCAGTCATGGGTGAAGCTTCTGGCAGCTCCTCAGAGAAACCACCCATGTAAAACCCCCCTACAACCCCCTGCTACCAAACCCTCGCTGGGTAAATTCAATAAGTATCAGGTTATAAAGTGGGCAAAGCAAGCAGGACCCCCTAACGTTAAAAAAATCTTATGACATTTTGAATCACTCTATTTTAAAAACAAACTAGAAGGTCAGATTTAAAGTAAAATATCTGAACATAAAATAAACGTTCTTCATTGTGGCATTTTCAGATGAAAAAACAGCTAAAGAAGACATATTAGCACCATATAAAATATGAATTGAATGTAACCTGCTGGGCCGCTGATCCATGTGGTGTTGCTGGCAATTACATCATATAGCTCCCTCTGTGAAATGATTGTATCATCTCTGCTGGATGCTTATGAAATATGACATCATCCTCAGAAATTAGATCATGCATAACCCTAGTTATCAGACCATTACAATGACATTACACGCAAAAGCGAATCTGCAAAAAATTACCTTCTTTGATTCATCTATTCATCTTCACCCAAAATATACTTACAGCAGATTCTTGAAGGGCCTGAAGGAAAGAAAATCTGGGTCATGCCCAGTCTCTATGCAAATTGTTCCAAATCACCCTAAAATACTCGTCAAACTTGCATTTTTCTCCATCTGTTTTATCAAATGTACCTCATTTAAAACTCTTGTATCATCATGTCTACAATTTTATTTCTACACGTAAGTGAGGCTTTTTTGCTCCTCCTGGATAAAATGCAGCAGACAGCACGTATGTCCTTCCTACCCTATCTCTAATTTGTTTAGAAGTTCTATTTGATGAAGTGAAAAAACACTGTTACAACACTTTAGGTCCAGTGACTCTGTTGTGCTGTTTTTGCTAGCAAGGTGTTCTGTGATATTAATAGATGCTTGATTAAGATTATGGATTGGATAAGAATTGGTATGTGCAATGTTTTTAGATAATAATTTTCATTGTGATACAGCCATTACCTAGTTATTTAGATTTCTTTGTTTCTTCACCACAGAAAAATCCCAGCACAACTCTCATTCACTAAAAAATTATCAAGGGCTGAATTTTTTGCTGGTATAAGTGCCATTGAATCATCCAGTCCAAATAAAGCTCAGTTTAGAACTACCAAAGAGATGATGTCCAGATTTTGACCTATCAAGAATAAACTGGACTGAAGCCTTTTGTACCAGATTGTTCTAACCTGTTATACCCTGATTATACAATGACACTCCTTCAGACCCAAGTAATTAATTTGGTTCTGGAAATATCAGCTTCCCAAACTCTGTAGAATGAGGGACTGAATAAATGAATTGGAGAGAGGAAAAACTGAAAGATAGATTAAATAATCAAATAGGAAAATGTCAATAAATATATTAAAATATGTTATAAATAAAAAGAAAAGGGGAAATAAGAGCTAATAATTGAAAAATTAATACTGAAATGGCAAGAGAAAAATAAATAAATTAAAGAATGAACACTAGGTCAGGGAGTGGAAGCATTTTGGATTTCCCAGTTCATCCTCTCGAAGCAGAGGTCAAAAAAGGGTCGATAACAACTGACTAAACTCACTGAATTACTAGGCTGCAAATTCCACATACTGTGCAGGCTCATAAGAGCACAGAGTTAACTAGTCAGGGGACACACAGAGAACTAGGTAGGAGAAGCTGGAGGGCTATCACTCACAAAGCTTATGTTAAGCAATGGAAATCCTTTTCAAACATCAACAGTTCACTCTTAGCATATGTCACATATCTAATGTATGTGTCTCAAGACTCCGAGACAGCAAGAGTGACATGCAGCAACCAACATATGCCTGGCACTTTTCAAGTACTGACATACTGAGAGAAACAGCAAGTACAAGGTGAAGAACAGCATGAGAGTATTAGCATCTTCCATTTTCCTGGAAGCTGGGAGTGAGAGATATTCTGTAGTTGCCAAAGGCAATACCAGCTTTACACAGAGGCTCTAAGGCACACAGGATGTGTGTTTTATTACACTGTGTGTTTTACTGGAGAAACCACTGTACATGCAAAGCTGGATGTATAGCCAGGTACCAAAATACTTAACTGGCCACCTTCACCACCACATATTTTATTTGTTTGAATGTGAAATTGTAGAGGTGTTGGCTGAGTCATGAAGCCTCTTTTTACAAGCAGTTATTGTGCCAACATGCAGGTGGATGAACTCTGCCTATAGAAATGGTACTAGAGGAGATCCTGAGAGCTACAGACTAGACTGGGAATTCTGGCTTCCACTGTTGTTAAGATGGCAGTGTTTATAACAGAGAATAACATCACTGAGAGCCCAAATAGACAGGGATTACTGCAAAAAGAGTCAGTACAGCTTCTCTAAATGAAATCTTGCAACACTAATCTGCTTTTACTTGAACAAAAAGATACAAAGATAATACCTGCCTGAATAATATATTTGTTGGGTTTTTTTTAAGTCTTTGATAAGATTCTATGTCTAAGATTATAAAAGAAATTAGGCTGCCACTGGATGTGGTGAAAATGCTCTTTTGTAGACTGGAAGCTGGTTAAAGGTCAGGTGCTACACAGACAGGTTACTGGTCTCTTTTCTAAATTAAAAAGAATCTTCAGTGGTCTCCCAGAGATGATCAGTGTCTTAGAGAAGTAACATTGCCTAGTCTGCAGATACAAGGCCATCTAAGGCAAAAATGTTTGCAGGTGAACTTCAGGGTAGACAGACATGAAGTAATGCACCTCGAAAAAAGGGATCTGAACCCTGTCTACATGGTGGTGACATCACAACTGGTATTAAATCTAGTGAAAGAGATTTTAAAACAGCAGAGTTGACAGTTCTCTGAATCATTGAGTCAGTGTGCAGGGGCTGCCAAAAAAGCCTCCAAAACCTTGGTCACCATCAGGATGGATCATGTGGACAAGAAAGGACATCACTTTGCTTCTCTACAAAAGCTGTGCTGTGCATGCACTGAGTCCTGTGTGTCTCTGTTCTCTGCATCTCAAAGAAGGGTGTAGTGGAGTTGGAAAGGGGCGGAACAGGGCAGTTAAAATAGCCTATGATGAGGAGCAGCTGCTTTGTAAGGAGTAGAAACTAAGAATCTTCATATTGAAGAGGCTAAGCAGGAGAGAGGATATGAACAAGGTTTGCAAAATAACGAAGGCAATAGATTAGCTGAATGCAGAACTGTTATTTGTTAGATATTGCATAATAAACTGGATTAAACTGTAGGAGTTAAGTTTAAACTGAATAAAATAAGGGGTTTTTTGTGCAGTAGATAGTGTTTTGAGCACAGAGACTGTGGAAGCAGACAGTATCAGCAGGAATTAAAAGAGGTTAGATAAATTCAAGACAGCACATCTGTTAAGGGGTACTAAAAGGACTAGACAGGAATGAAGCAACTTTAACTACTCTAATGCAGCACTTTGAGATGCCATGGGAGTATAAGGAGAAAGAGCATAGAAAGAAATCAAGACCATGTGCTCTCCCTAGAAAACATGCTTTTTTGCCACTATTAGAATACTGGTCTTAGCATTTTTTTGGCACCTAGAAGTTAGATACAGCTCAGCCATGCCTTGGGAGACAGATACCTAGCCCTTGCCAAAGTCCCAAAGCCCCAGGCAGGCATGGTTAGGCTTCATACAGACTCATAGCTGCCCAAGCTGAAAAATATTTAAGAGATGCTGACAGAATTAATTAAAAACAAATACAGCAAATGTTGATTATACCAGCACAGAACTGAGTGAAAGCACAGCATGGCTTTTATGCTGACACTGTCCCACGCTTGTCTGACTCAGACCACAAATTAAACTGTACTGTGTCTGTCTGCAAGTGACCATGTAAAGTTCATCTTGGACTTAAAGGAAGCAGACTAATGCACAGAAAAGTAAAAATCCAATAATCATACATAACGTCAAGGTCCAGTGCTCCAGCTGCTTGGCCCACTTCTGTGTAGCAACACACTTGTGTTCACTGGTGCTGAATTGTTCCACCATAGACACTGAAAGAGGGCCCAATGGCTTTTCCCTGGTCACTCTACTCTTAACTACAAACTTAGGAGTGTTGCTCATCCTGATGTACACAGACTGCTTTAACATTAGTGAAGCTGGATCCTGCTAGCAGTGTCATGAGGGCAGATGAAAACCAGCAGGGTTATGTCTCCTAGTTAGTTGCCTGAGGTCTGCACAAACTTCTTCTGCAGGCTTTAAACTTTGTGATGTTTTTACTACATTTTGTTGTGGAAAGCTGGCAGCCTGCAGGAGTTGCACCACATTTTGGGCTTCAGCGTAGGCAAATTTGAAGCAGAAAAGGTAGAAGAACCTACTATGATCACTCACTATGCCAGTAATTTATTTTGTAGATATTTGCTTTTCCATGCAGACACTTAAAAATATAAATAGGAAAGGAAAATTATCTTTTTTTTTCCATTTCAGCCTGGAGAGAAACTTTTCCCTGAAGTTCTGTAATGGTGTTTTTCTTTGCACATTTTTTTGCCACTTTTGCTGGCATCTGATTTGCTAAGAACTTGAAGCTGTCACACGAAGAAGGAATGGACTCACTCCGTCTCATGACCAGCAGATACTGATTCTGGGATTCATTAAAAATCATTCTAATCTTACAGAACTGTAGCAGTGAACACTAACTGGCATCAACTAATGTGAGTGCCTACATATTCAGGAGGACCCATTGCACTATGTTTCTATATATTTTAATTTCCTTCACCTGGCATGACAACAGCATCAACTTACAAACTGCAGTTCTATGAGGTTCAAAGAAAACCTTTTATTTAAGAGCAAAACAAAGAAAACTTAACAATCCATTGTTTAAGAAAGACAGAGCATTGTTTTTGGCAAGGAAAATCTCATTCTATACAGGGAAATGAAATGAGTTTACAAGACGTCCCCAAAATTAGTCAAGTTGCACAGAACAGGCCCATAGATAGGGGGCTCTGCAGGACAGGAAATAGAAGAGAGACTTTCTCAAGCAGACTCATAAATCTAACACGATCTTTTTGTGCTCATATCCCAAGTACAGTAGACCTTGTCCCTCTGTTCAGATGATAAATGATGATAGATGTCCTTCTAATGCATTTATATATTTTTCCTCCTAAACAGAGAATAATTTACCTGTAGATAGTTTAAATAAGACAACAATTTAACTGATTAACAGAGCAACTATGTCATATAACCAACAATCCTGATGTTGCCATAGTTTATAGCAGACTAACACCTCTGTCTGTTTATAGTACCATTCTTTTCATCACAAACTTTGTAACTCTGTACCCTGCAGTTCTACTGTTCTGCACTTTACAGTGTAAAGTCAGGAATCTTACTCAGATGCTCTGTGATGCATCAGTGCAGAGGATAACTGCAAATCTAGGACACTAAATGTTTAAAATTGCTTTCCCTCTCAGACTGTAGCAAACACTCTTTAAACTTGTTTAGCTAATGGTGGTATGACTTGTTTGGCTATTAGTAAATCTCCTCCTCTAACACTCAGAGGGCTTAGTATGCTGGCAGCAAGCCTCTCAGTAGCCACAAGACACAGCACCATCACACCTATCTCAGCTGAGCACACTCACTCCATGGACACTGCCCAATTCCACCTTTTGGCCCTGCAAATCACCGGATACCTGAATGAAAGTAAACCTCCATAAATCCCCCATTCATTTCCATTGCAGATACCAGCTCAGCTTACTTTTCTGATTTGTAACTGTCCCATGCTGTTTTTGACCCTGCAATGTATCCCTCCATCATCCTTCACAAGCATCTGCTTCCTGCCTCTCCCCCTTTCCCCCTTGTACTCAGCATCATGGCACCTCTAATCCTACAGCCATTCAAACAGCCTGGGTTCTTATTGAGCACTCAGTGAATGACTTTGATTATTCACGCACACACACACACACATACACAAGCCTTCTCTTTCACACAAATATTTGGTATTGTCCTCACCTAACCCTCTCTTTAGCCTTTCTAACAAACCCAAAACATTCTCCTCTACCATCCCCTCAGTGACAGCTATCCACGTGTTAATTTTCCTCTATGGCTCCTATCACGTCACATCAAATTCCTGAGATCATCCTGTCTTTGTCTCATATCACTGGTATTTCCTCTCTAGCATTTCTTCCAGGTAATGTTTAAGCATCCTCCGACTCTGCCTGCTGGACATCCCTTTCCATTTCTCTCAAAACATAAAAAGTATTTATCAGCTCTGCAGAAACCAGGAAGATTTGAATGGTGGGACTGTGCCACACACCCACCTGAGCTGTAACCTGATGTTCTCTGTGGCTGTCAAACTCTCATGTCATGCACAAGCAGGGTTTCTGGGCAGCAGACCAAGCTTCCCCATCTGGATATCCTTCCCACAAGTAACTGACTTCTGATGAAGGAGCAAGAGACTCTTTCATTCCCTAATCCAAGCACTTGACTCTGCCCTGCTCCTCCTGCAGAAGAAATAGCACCAGAAATGCACAGAAATAACTGAGGAAAAATAAACACAGGTCAGCTTGGATGGTCAAAAATCAGTTAATACAAAACTTTTACTTGTAATTGATCTGAAAATAATCTGGTATGCATTCCCTTGTAATGTGTACTTTATGAGGAACAGATTTCTTGTATAGCAATTTTATTTAAATATATGTAATTTGGTGTGATATTCTTTCCTCCCTCCATGTAGTGTGTGTGCATCTCTCATAACATTCCATGGTAATTCTTCCGTTTTTATCTTGAAATCTGAGTACTCTATCACATAGAGATTAATCCATTTTATTTGCCTCCTGGGAATAGCTTTCATATCCTTTTGTCTTTTAGGGAAAATGTACTTCAAATAACACAAGTAAAACATGAAATAGATAAGATAGCCAACACAACCCATTGGAAGGAGGGGAAAAAAACCCACCCCAAAACCTGAGATAAGCAATTGAGCTGTCCCACAGAAAACAAAAATTTAATACCTGGAATATTGGGGAGGAATAAGTCTACTTCATTACCTGCAGTATGAAGATGAGTACTTAAATATTACTCTATGCAGCAATTTTTTTTCTGTGGTCACAGACTGGGAAGATACTTTAGTAAGATTGCTTAATATAGTCAAATATTTATTGAAAGGAAAAAAGATAAAATCCATTTCTGGCCTAAGATATTGCTGGCTACCTAGAGACAGGAAACAGTTTAGGAGGGGATTTATTTTGCTAGCATTTTTCTCACTAACATGCACAAAAATTGCAATGAAATGTTCTGATGGTCTGCTATGTTTGTAGAAACTTTTGACTGCAACATTGCCTTTATAGGCATAATTGTCCAGCCAACTGACTGGTTGACAGTTATTTGTCAGTCTATCAAGCATAACCTTGAAAAACGTTATTTTTTGTTTGATAAAAAATTGAATTTCCGACAATTATAAAAAAGTGTTCCTTTAAAAGCACTTCACATTTAAACCCATCATTTGAAAGAATGGAAGCCACTGGTTTTTAAGGTGTACAGTGAGAAATCCATTCATTTATTCAACAGACTTCTGAAAACTGCTGCTGATGACATTACGAAGCTGACAACCTAAAACGCGAACTAATATCAAATTTGCTGTCAGAAGTTTTGGTTACAATTGGTTTTGCATCCAATGTAACAAGGTGCTTTCTGTTCCAAAAATGTATTATCTCAGTGCACTGCTGCATTTCTGTTATTGTCACAAACAGGTAGTGCAGAGGGAATTCTGGATAGGATTACATCTGCTAGTAAGACCTGAACTGTTCCCTGTACAAATGTGCCTTGTCTCAAAATAAAGAGACAGGAAGGAGCTTTTCAGATGCACATTAATTAAGCCTTGTTATCAGTCAGGCAGGCTATACTACCTGGAAAGTAGAAGCTGATTTGCAACTCATGATACAGTTCAACAGAAATCAAACACCCGTTCGGATGAGTTGATACACACATTCACTGTAGTGGAAAGACCTCTCTCCTCTGGCTTACTATGGATGTGACTTACATATGTTCAGGAATCAGCTTTTTATATCTGCTTGCTGTACAACACAGGCAAGCACATCTATGAAAAGTGCTGTGAAACTTTATTTCTGATTTCATTGTCTCCCTTCCCTATTGGCTTGGGTAGTACAGAATTAAACTGAAGGGCAGATCAGACAGAGGTGCCTGAATAAACAGTAGGAAGAGGACGTGCATGCAACTCGTGCTATGGTTCTGACCTCTGTCATACCTTTTTGATCTCATGTAGGAAGACCCAGATTAGTTAATGATGGAGATTTCCTAGAGAAACATTAATGTTGAAAAGAGTTGGGAATTATTGCTTTCTCATTTCTGGCTGCTCCAAACTGGTACATCAGAGCAGATATCACTGGTGTGTGTCAAAGGTCACTACAGCTGACCTACCACTGCCATCTTTCAACCTTCACCTTGATTATGCAGAAGACAAATACAATCAGCTTCCAGCCTGCAAGAAAAGATGACATGCATGACGAAATTGGAACAATTGCATTATGAGGTAAAACTGCACACAGATTTGAGACTTGGGTGTTCTTTGGGAGACTTGTGCAGTCAAGTCAGTAATCTGTTTTAACATCTCATCTCTGAAATGTTGACCCTGATTTGAATCAGTGTTTCTAGAAAAAGGATTCACTCTTCCTTAGTTTCAATCTGATTATTTGACTTAGAAAATAACTGCTTTGAACAGGAGGCTTTATACTTGTCTGGGTATATTTTGTTCCAATTTTTATTTTGGCCACAAGTCAAAGATAACAGCTGTACACTTGTGGGTTCACTGAACTTTACGTGCTTGTTGGCTGCATCACCAACTAGAGGGAATAACCAATAATTAGAACATTTCGGGTCATCTTGAGAAGAGCTGAGTTTTCCCGTGTTTGGAAAGGTCATGTGACCTCTTTTTCAGATGCTCCCAAATGTGGAGCTGTCAGCCATAGAGCACAGACCTGCATAAACAAATAAAACAGCCACCACTGTTCAGAGACCCAAAGAAAACAAAACAAGGAACTACATCTAATGATGAATATTGGGCACAGACTTGTAACTACATATGGCAGTTTTAACTCTGTAATTTCACAGCAGACTTCAGGAATATCAGAATAACTCAGTCAGGTATTCTTTGCACATAAGCAGCCATAGTCATAATGATTTTCAGGACAGCATTAAAAGCCTTGGATTCTTTTTTTTTTTTTTAAAGTTAAATCAATACTGGTTTACATAAATATATGTTCCTGTTTTCCAATTGTTCCTGCAACAGCATTAATGTCTATGCATTGGCAAGAAAAACAACAATAAATGTAGCAGGATAAAAGCAGAAATAAGAAGAAAATAGACATGACTCAGTTTTAAATGGCTTTAGGCGTGTGCAAATTTTTTATTTCTGTTAGAAGTGTAAATATTTTTTGGCACTTTGAGATTATCTTAAAGAAAAACAAAAAGCACCCATCTTCTGAAAAAATAGCTGACAAAACTGTGCTTTTCTTGTTACTAACCGCATAGATCCCTCCTAATAGGGAAAGAGATGAAAATAGTTTTTGCGTCACATCTTTTAGTTATCCTAAATCTGTCTGTAGAAGCTCTATCTAGTAGTTTGTGAGTTTGTACTGTAGATGGGTAATTTATTTGACAATATTGGAGACCTTATACATATTAGACAGCACATATTTGAAGGATTGAATGAGAGAATTCTTGCAAGGCTACTACAGTTATCTTTTATATCACTGCAGAATATATCCTGGGAGCTGTTGATTACAGCTGGTTTACCACTGGAGGAAAGAAACTGCTTGGAGAGCACTTGATAGAACCAAAGGATGGTACCACAGAGAAGGTGGCACTTCTACCCTGCCATGGGTTTGTACTGTGGAGTCAAACGCCACAGTGAGGACTTGCAGAATGCAGGGTGCTGTGGGTTCCTTATGCTTTGTGATATTTCCCAGTACATGTGACACTGATGCTAAGACCATGAAATATGGGGATTCTCATGTGTTCATATTTGTGTTTTCTCCTAAGATAGAAAAGTTCTTGGTCCACGTGATTAAGCAGAGCATTGAAAACTTCAGCGGTGAAATTGCAAATGAATGTCTAGCCCACCAGGTTACTAAGTGTTTGAGGAAACTGGAAGGTTTTCTAGTATCTCTTATTGGAGCTGACACTTCCTACATGTATAAATATCCTTCAGAACAAGTATCTGATCTTTCATCTCCTGTACCCAAAAGCAGTACTGAAACTAATCTTTTTTATTCTCAGTGCATTTTTAGTACAAAGTGGAACCCTCCAAAAGAAAAGATACATCCAGAGTAGTCGAAATGTGTGATGATCAGGCCACTCATCTAACAATGAAAAGTCTGTAGATTAAATCCTTCTGAATCCCATAGAAGAGCATCTTCATCCTGATCTCTCAGCTCATTCTTAAAACTTCAGGCTACCTGTTCTTGTGGCTAAAGAGCTTTCCTGTTTTGATCATAAATTCCACCACTTTGGAAACAAAACTGTGAATACCTGCAATTTAAGAATTATTACCTACAAAAAACTTTCTCCATCAGATAAAATTTCCCATTGGAAAAATGCTGGGAAGTTCAACTTATTCAACTATAACCTCACTGCTTCATATTTTAAACAGACTATCATCACTGTGCTGACAAATCATACATGTTACACATAAGTGCAGAGTTAAGTCCACATTTTACAAGATGCTACTATAATGCACTGCTGAGGTTATTGGATATGCATTCTGTGCCCAAGTTATTCCACAAATGCCTTCTGTATTTCTCTGTGAAACTGCCATTGAGTATATCCTTGTGGATAATTGTACAATTATACTAGTCTCAAAAGACTGAGTGCATGAAGGACCCTAAATGTCATAAAAGACATAAATTCTTGATAAGAATTGCCCCAAAGTCACATCCCCAATCTGTGTTTGTAACAGTTACCTCTCAGATTAACACTGGCAAGACACTGCCCATCTCTTGATGAGTTTTTGAGT
The DNA here is from genome assembly GCA_013400215.1 of Cisticola juncidis. Classification (NCBI taxonomy): domain Eukaryota; kingdom Metazoa; phylum Chordata; class Aves; order Passeriformes; family Cisticolidae; genus Cisticola; species Cisticola juncidis. The sequence continues at coordinate 616,807 of VXBR01008710.1, forward strand.
ACCAAGTCTCCAACAGTGAAGAACTGACTTGGTAGTCTTTGGAAAACTTGAGCAATTCAAGTCCTCTTAATGCCTCTCAGGTGAGCTTTCATCTTCTCAGCTGGTTTCTTTTTCAACCAATTGAAAGTGAATAACTATTCATTAAGACGCCGGGGGAAGAGAGGTAGGAGAATGAACCTGGATAGAAATAGGCAAAATAACAAATAAATATACCTTAGGCAGCCAATTCCATTTAGAAGCATTAGCCTGCACAGTTCAGCTTTTAAACAGCAGTTTCTAGGTGCCTGCTTGTCTACAAATCCTTGATAAGAGGATGGGAAAATTAGTTTTTCAGAAGTCTGTCAGTCTTTCAATAATATTTATGCCTAATACTACAGCCCTTTTGGAAACCTCTTGAACAGCAAGGCAGGGGGACAGTTGTTCACTAACCTCTGCACTGACCAGAATGCAGAGAGCATGAGATTAATGGGAATTAATTTTATATCCTGAGACAAGTCTAAAAAGCTCAACCTACATAATTAAATTTGATACTGAGGTTACTGAAGAAAAGACATGTAACAGGATGCCATCAGGATATATTGCCAATTTTTATCAGATCCTGGAGTCTGTGTCTCAGGAAAATTCTTTGTTACTCATGCCAGCAGCCTCTTAGTAAAACTGGAGAAAGGTTCTTGCTGTACTGGAGGTGCAACAGTTCTGTTGAGATGCTACTGTTTGGTATCCAAAATGCAACAGCTGGAAATAATGGGTTGGATGCAAGATGAACTTGTTATACAGCAAATGAAAGTCACTTTTGATTCAGTCTAGATCAATGCTGTAAACCACTAATTATTACCTGAGCCACGTGTGTAATCATACATTGCCTTTCTTTGTCCAGACTGCATCCTTAGAAGATACATGTGCTGATCAAAGAAGGAAATGTCATTAAAAACAGATAGCTGTTCCAGTTTCTGGAGACAGTGGGAAGAAAGGACTGTAAATGTAACTCCACATTTATCAAGGGAACAACGTTATTGCCCTGTTCATTTCTTCTTCAGTTTAAATATTTGGTTGAATTTTTTAAAAATATGTCCTCATTTCCCAGTAGTGTAATATCCATGGAACATTTGTGGAGCTTTAACATTTTTTTATAATTAAAGGGATTTATTTTGCTCACAAAATGTCGAGATGCATCCATGACTCCTAAATCCACTGAAAAGTAGAGCTGTAATATTGGCCTCACTGAAGTCAGCACTCAAACTACTGTAAAGAGAAACATGTTTCTACCTAATGAGAGGGGAGCCATGCATCTTCTAAAAGGGCAAAGTACAGTATTACGAAAACAGAATATCATTCATCAGTGATTTATACTTTTTTATGATGTGTAAGTTATTATCTAGAACACAGTAAATTACTCTGGTCATTTGGAATAAAAAACCCTGCGGCTGGTTCAGACAAGATGTTAGGATAAAGACTGAAAAGGCAAACCTTTCCAAAGAAGTTAGGTGTTCTTTAGCCCAGCAAGATGAAAGCTGTGAGGCAATGTCACCTGTGTCTGAAAGTGCATTGCAAAAATGGGAAGGCAAGACTAGTTAAATTAAAGGATGAGCCTGTCACAGAAACTAACTGTGTAAACACAATTAAGCTGTGAATTAGGGAAGGGTTTCTAACCTTTATAGAAATGACATTTTGAACAGCCATCCAGTAGTAGTAATGAGATTAAAATCCCAGTTTCTAATATGGAACTTGAAAAATTTATAAAGTCATGTGTGTGGTTGCTTGAAAAAGTAGAAGCCTTGATTTATGATATAGGAGATTCCTTTCAGATCTATGTAAAACACATATCTCATGTTTTTATGTTCACAATATAAAAATGTGTTCCTGAGGGACAAATTTTCTAGGGCTTTGATATTCTAGTGCATTTGTGTGTGTGTTTATTAATTCAGGAACTAGCATAGATTTATCAAAATAGGTATAGCAGTTCTAAAACTATTTTTTAATGACAAGATAATAAAAAAGAAGCCTGAGAAAAAATGCACAAATTCTTTGTGGATACTGAAAACTCTTCATGTTTTAGCCACTGAATAAATTTTCTGTACAAAACTAGTATCAGACAGGTTCAAATCTAACTATGTCCCAACTTATCATTCTTGGGTATATGCAATGAATTTTTAATGTGTTGTTTGCTTGACCAATAAAATTTAGTGTAAGGCTTTCTGAGTCAAATGACAAACCTCTGTAAACCAGGAAAACTTCCTTTCACTGATCTTACTAATGAAGGCTCATTAAGACTGTGGAAAATCTCCCCATACAATGCTCTGCCATGGCATTGTTTGATCCTGGGGAGTGAAATAGGGTCCTGAGTCATGGGCAGAGTCGGGGAGCCAACTGGGGTGGGCAGGGACAGACAGCTCCCCAGGGCTCTGGTGTTGTGTAATTTCCCACTTTTTCTGCACACGAACATCTGAATGCAAGTGAATGAACAGGAAAGAAGAAAAGCTATGCCTCACTGGTGTGAGTAATCAACACAGAGGAATTACTGGGAAAAGCCTTGTTTTCCTCTTGTTTCATGCAGCAGCAGAGAATGTCAGTCTTGTACTGTGTTTGCTTCCCGTGGTCTCCTATCATCTAGTTGCACCTCTGCCCTTGGAGATACTTTTTCCCACAACTTTCGAGGTCTGGACTGCTAGGACCTTCCTAAGTTCATAAAATCTTTACATGCTTCTGATCAGCAAAAGAGCAGTGCTTGCTTGCCTTGAATGAGACAGGTATTTCCTCTTTACTTCTTGGAGAAAAAAAAGAATCTCATCAGTGTCTCTTCTCCAATTATGAACTACTCCTTCTCCAAAATTTTGCACTGCTTTTTATTTAAAAATGTTTTTCAGAAACTGGTAATGAAAATGTACTTCTCTGCACTTCAGTGGGAGTCTTTTTATGAGCACTCTTTCATTTACCTGCTCCTCTTGCAGTTTCAGATTCCCTGTCCTGTCATCAGATCAGGGCATTAAGCAGCAGATCACATTTAATGGATTTTGACAGGCCTCAGTAGCTGGCACCTCCTACAGTGACAGCCCCAGAGACAAACACAAGGCTATGACAAGGTTTAACATCTCTGTGTTTAATCACTAGAGCTCACATAATTCCTCCGCCTACTTGACATGAAACCACTTGTGTGATAAATAATATGCTTAGTTAAAGATTGAAAAGAAAAATATAAACTCCTTCCAGAGTAATTTTGGAAGTAATGCTTTCCCATATTATATCCTATACATTTCACTTGGTCATTATGTAGGAATACATTCACCCACAATTTGCTTGAACTGTGGCATTCTACATCCCTGGATTCATAGAAGTGGCATCTGCATCTTTTAAGTGAAGTTTCAACAGTCCTACCCCACCTTGGTGCTCTGCAGCAGTGTAACAGGAGAAAAAGTAAACCTTTGTGAAATGCTTTATGCAGAAGGTTTTGAAACCAATTATACAGCTGAAATTTTAGAATTCATTTCCATGTTTTGAGCACCCTCTTTGGGGTAGAGCCACGTTGTTGACCATTGTCAAGTGCCTGTCCCAACCAGGGGCTTTGGTCAGCAGGTCAGTTAGAGGCACATGCCATTAATCCTAACACAGCAGAGGCACACAGGTCAGTTAAAAAAGAGTAGAGCAAGAAGATCTGTGAAGCACTGAGCCTGATTACATGTCAACAAAGAAAAAAAAAGTCTCTGGGTATTTAATTTCTTTAATGAAAAAAATAGTATTTCCCACTCATTCAGGATAGGACCTCAAAGTATGACATTTACTTTTACTTGGCTAAGTGTCCTTTGCTACCAACACTGAGCATCTTCCCACTATTATCTTTCAGTCAGCAGTAAAATATTGTCTTTTGAAAGAGATTAAAAACCTGCTATTAGAGTTTCTGGTTTCCAGTTGTTTAAAATGCATTATTTAACACTAACACTCTCCTGGAAGTGCCCTGCAGTAATAAACACCCCCCCCCCCCCCACCTCAC